>LR749973.1:299347-742106 GCA_902729485.2 Mus minutoides | reverse complement strand
TTTTTTTTTTTTTTTTAAAGATTTATTTTATTTTATTATATGTAAGTACACTGTAGCTGTCTTCAGACACTCCAGAAGAGGGAGCCAGATCTCGTTACGGATGGTTGTGAGCCACCATGTGGTTGCTGGGATTTGAACTTATCACCTTCGGAAGAGCAGTCGGGTGCTCTTACCCGCTGAGCCATCTCACCAGCCCCCGGTTTTGGTTTTTCGAGACAGGGTTTCTCTGTATAGCCCTGGCTGTCCTGGAACTCACTCTGTAGACCAGGCTGGCCTTGAACTCAGAAATCCGCCTGCCTCTGCCTCCCAAGTGCTGGGATTAAAGGCGTGCGCCACCATGCCCAGCAAGAATGCAGTTTTTAGGACTGGGAGTAGGATGGTAGTGACTTCCACCCTGTGTTCTCTCAGCATTTCAATATGAATTGAGCAAATCCTCCAGAGTTTAAATATCACTATTTCCTCTTACAGCAGCAGATCTCAGCCTGTGGGTCGAAACCCCTTTGAGGCTCAACACAGGTGTTTATATTAGGATTCATAACAGTAGCAAAGTTAAAGTTATGAAGTGGCAATGAAAAGCTATGGTTGAGGGTCACTGCAACATGAGGAAGTGTATTAAAGGGTCACAGCGTTAGGAAGGCTGAGAACCACAGCCTTACAAGGTCTAGATCTAAGAGGAAGCTGTAGTTAAAGAGCTTTCCTTAGCTACTAAACGGTCTGAAAGCAACCGCCAAACCTCTGTGAGCCGAAAGTGACCTCGTGAACATCCAGGGTCAGGATATTACAAGAGAATATTGTATTGGGTAATACAATAGAAAAGTTTTCTGTGTGCAGAGATGGCTCAGCAGACCTGCTGTTCTTGTAGAGGACCTACATTCCCTTCCCTGCACTCACAGAGTGGTTCAAAACTGTCTATATATAAGTCTAGAGCCAAGGGATTTGATACCTCTTCTGATCTTTTTGGGCTCCTGCATGTTGGAAGCTGACTCAGCAGAAAGTGGCTATCATCTCTGCAGCCATCTCGGGCTATTTACTTACAGGTGGTACTTTTCCACCCTGAGGAGAGACTTGGTTTCCTAGCGTTTTTTTTTTTTTTTTTTCTTCAAAAAGCCCACCACAACTGAACACACTCTGATAACATCTTGCTTTTCTCCTATACATCCTGGACTGGTGGTTAAGTGTTTCCAGCTGCACTCCCCAGCGAGTGCATATATACCCATAGTTGCCTTCCAATAAATGAGACTTGAGACTGTCTTGTCTCCATTCTTCTTGTCTCTTGCCCCTGTGTCCCCACTCTCTCTCTTGCAGACCCGTAGACCGGGTCACCTGCACACACATGGTGCATCACAGAATTTTTTTTAGAAATGTTAATATATTAGGATTTTGTTACATGCAATTATATAGTACAATATAACATAGTGTGCAATGTCATTTATATAATCAATGTCATTTATAACTAGGTTTGTTGATGAAGAACATACCGGAAAGAGGTCTGAGAGAAGTCTCTGAGGTGGTGGTCAGTGATTTTCTAGGGTGCATTTGTCAAGTTTCTAGAGAGTAACAGGACTCTTGCATCTATATACAGAATGGGGATTTACTGGCTGTGATCCAGCTAATCCAACAATGGCTGCCTATGAACAGAAAGTCCAAGAATCCAGAAGTTGTTCTCCACAAGACTGGATGTCTCAGCTGGTCTCCAGAATACACAATACACCTAAAGTAATAATTTATAAAGGGATTTCTTGTAACCCAGCAACCCAGCTGTCATGATGGGGTAACATGGGTGGACCATCAATGGCCGGCTACACGTGCAGAGGCAGAGAACCTGGTAGCTGCTCAGTCCGTGAAACTGGGTACCTCAGTGGTCCCAACTCAAAGCTGCTAGCCTTCGGTCCACATTGGAAGGTTGAGGACACTGGTGCCTGATGTCACTGGAGGGCGGCAGCAGATGTCCTCCCTCAGGAAGAAGACAGAGTTGGGCAGGCAACATTGATTGCCCCCCATACATTGGACTATCCAGGCTGCCTGTTAGAATGCCCGAAACTCACAGGTGTGTCTCCTAAGTTGGTTCTGAGTCCTATCAAGCTGACAATTAAGATTAACTCGTTTAACTATATTAAAGATGAGGATTGTGTTCGTGCATGTGCGTGCGCATGCATGTGTATACTTGTGCATGTGAGCACAGGTGGGCTGATATAGGGCTCAAACCCACTATGTCAAGTGTCAGACAAGCTCTCTACCACCAAACTATACTTATAGCCAATAAATAATCATTGTAGGCTAAAGAGTTGGTCCATGTATAAGTTTGAATTCATGACTTTTCTGCTGTAGAAACAGCCAAGCAAACACGTTGTTTCCTAGGAATGGCCAATGTGGCAATTGGCCTGGACATGTGACCCACTCCTGATCTGAGTGACAGGTAAAGTCCAGGACCCAAGAAGGGTTTCCAGGGATACGCCCAGAGCCTCCCATCTCAGCGTGCTTCCTTCTTTGCATTGGGTACAGGACCTCTGAGAATCCAAAGGAGCATGCAGCCAGCCTGGACGAGAAAGGCTCCTTAAGGCCTCCCTTGGGGATGAGATCCTAACAAGCTGAAGAGTCAGAAGCCCCCCCGGGACTGTGATAGCACCAGGAACAGGGCTAGCACAGTACAGAACTAAGAGAGGTGAGTCGCACCAGATGTGTGACCTTCAGTCAGCTCTCTGCTATCTGTACCTCAATTCCTCCACGACACAAGAACAGAGGACCTACCCAAAGGACGGTGGTAAGGACTAGACACATGGGCATTTTTTAGGTCCTTGGAAAGGGACCTGGTACAGAGAACCATTGGGGCTATGTGAGCTTGCTGGGAAACTTGGCTGCTCCAGCATCTGGAGCCACAGGGATGTTAAAGGGATTGAGACAGCTTAGGCCCAGAAGACCCTGCCTAATCCTGCCCGATTCAAGCTGACATTCAGAAGGAGAAGGATGCTGCAGGTTCCCCAGGACCTCCATGTCCTCAGTGGTCAGAGAACACAGCCAGCAGAAGGGTCCTGGTCTCCCTGTCTACAAGGCTCATCGGATGTAAGCCTTATTCTTCTGTTTTAAGTTTCCTTTCCTCTTGCCGCAGAGCAGTTGAATGTGGGGATGAAGTGGAGGACCAGGAGGACATGAGGACACTCAGGAGTAAACACCGGTTGACAGGGAATTTCACACCCCTGTCCGAGCGAGGATGTTTGCTTTTGAAGTAAGAGTTCCTAACTGAGGAAGTTCAGAGAACACTTCTCTGAGGTAAGAGTTCCGCACCAAGGAAGTTCAGAGAACACTCCTCTCCATTCACATTTCCTCAGTACTTCACTGCTTGTGTAAACATCACAGGGAGCTCTCAGGGCAATCCAGGCTGGGATCCGTGCCGCGGCTTCTGGCCTTGGATCATTCATTCCCTTGAGAACCTGCTGCATGTCCTGAGGTGGGGACAGTGAACTGACCTACACCGTCTCCACCTTCAAGAGCTTAAGGTCTTAGTTTATTTAGTGCTGGAGAGCATAAGAGGGCAGAGACCCTGACTGCAGAACACGGCCACAGCCAGGGCCTCCCAAGGCTGCCGACAAGGCTCTGAGCAACCGACCATCAACTTAGACTGAACTTTAAGAGTTCTCTCACACACAGCTGGAGCCTGAAAGACGATGTTGTGCCTTTTATACTTGGAGAAAATGAATGCGTCAAGATTGTACCTTCTGATTGTACCTCGTGGGCAGGCCCCAGCCTGTGCTGCCTGCTCCCCACACTCACACTCACTGCTGCTGAGCAGGAGGACCCCACTCCCCTGTCACACAGCACCTAACTTAACCTTGAAAGTCACATCCTCTGCCCCAAGCACAAACTACTCTGAGGAACCTAAGACTAATAAAGGATTCTTGAAAACTGGACTGTGGTGGCTTGAATATGCTTGACCCAAGGAGTGGCACTATTAGGAGGTGTGACCTTGTTGGAGGAAGAGTGCCACCTATGTAATTGCAGACAAATTATCCATTCACACAAAATACAGTAAAAACCACTTCTTAGAGTCTAACTGGATCAAACTTTAAATCTGGAGTTACAGCACATTCCAGAAAACTGGAGTTAAAAAGAAGACAGCTTCTCCTCTCTCTACCTCCTGGAACACCAAAGTGCTAGGTTTGTGGTCCTGTGGTGCCACCTAGGGGCAGAGTAAATTTCCACATCATTTGTCAGCACACTGAGGTCAGATCCGACCTGCAGATCTTATGGCAAGCAGAAGAAACACTTCCTTAATCAAAAAAGAATTTTGTGGAGCTGGAGACATGGCTCAGTGGTTAAAATCAGTTGTTGCTCTTGCAGAGGACCCAGGATCTATTCTTAGCACCCCATCTCTATCTCCAGTTCCAGGAGATCTGAGGCTCCTCTCTGGCCTCTGAGGGCAAAACACTCCTACACACTTTTAAAAAGTGAACAGGGAAGCCGGGCGTGGTGGCGCACGCCTTTAATCCCAGCACTCGGGAGGTAGAGGCAGGCAGATTTCTGAGTTCGAGGCTAGCCTGGTCTACAGAGTGAGTTCCAGGACAGCCAGGGCTACACAGAGAAACCCTGTCTCAAAAAAAACCAAAAAAAAAAAAAAAAAAAAAAAAAAAAAAAAAAAAAAAAATTAGAAGAAATGTCATTGCTCTGAAGGGTCCCAGGACAGGGTCAGGTGACAGAGAGGAAAGGAGGACTCAGCCGGGTGTGTATAACTTCCCAGAGTTGTGAAGTAGGAGGTCAGCCAGGAAGTGAAGGTAAGATTTACAGTGGAGTCTGGGATTCAGCAAGGATGACATGGCCTCCACCAGGCTGTGAGGGTGTCACTGGGACACTGTTGGCCAAATGGATCTAAACAAGGCAGCGCACTTCTGTCTCGAGTTCATCTGGAGCTCCGTGCCTTCCTCGTTCTGCACATTGTCTAATTCCTCTGCTCTACGCAGTTCCCTCGGGAGAGACAATCCGCTCTCAGCGTTCATGTCCCTGGGGCCCGTGTACACCTGGCTAATTTAATTTGTGGATACCTCGGAGCTTTGCTGACTTTAGCTTCTGCACTTCTCTTTTTTAAAGACAGGGTCTCATGAAGCCAGGACTGGCCTTAAACTGTAGCCAAAGCCTCCCCGCTGAACGCTGGGATAACCGGTTGGCACTGGTTTATTCGGTGCTGGAGATCCCATCAGGGCTTTGTGCAAGTGCTCCCAACTGAGCTACAACCCCAGGCTCCTCGGATTGAATTTGTAGCTGGCTGTAGCTCTTATGGAGAGCTGCTGTAGATCAGCCCACTAGCCAGGCTGCTCTCCTCTTAATGGTCCTCGAGCAGGACTAAGGGCCCGCTTCACCCTTCCCACCTCTGCCAGCTTCTCTGGAGGCTCACTAACGACAAATAGCTTGTGCCCTCCACAATCTTCTTTTCCCTGTAATGGCGCTGGGGGAAGCTGCAAGCCCTTACTTGCCTGAAGCCTTCCTGTTCCTGACCAGACAGGGAACCTGTGTGCTTCCAGGGAAGTCTGTTTCCCATGTGGTTCAGATGAGCAACATCCCGAAGGACTGCAAGATGCTTTTCAGCCCCGATAGGCTGGATCATCTCACACTAGCTGGTGATCATTTTTTCCAACCTTTGGCTTCCAGGATAAAGCTCTTGTGGTGGTTGGAATAGGTGTGGCCCCCATAAACTCATGTGTTTGAATGCTTGGCCAGAGGGAGTGCCACTGTTAGGAGATGTAGCCTAACTGGAGTAGCTGTGGCCTTGTTGGAGGAAGTATGTCACCGCATAGGTGGGCTTTGAGATCTCATATGCTCAAACTGTGCCCAGTGTGGCGTCAGTCTCTTCCTGCTGCCTGCAGATCAAGGTTAGAGCTCTCAGCTCCTCCAGCACATGTCTGCCTGCACACTGTAAGGAAGAAATCCAGTTTTCCCTCCCAGCCTCTCTGCCTCCCACACTGCTTAATTTCCAGAAACGACTCTGAGACTAATTATTAATAAATGCCTAGGCCATAAGCCTCAGCTTGTTCTCTGACTTGCTCCTAACTTATTATCTCTTTTCTTTTAATCTGGGTTCAGCTACGTGGCTGGTTTCCTCTCCTTGTCTTCTTACATCTGTCTCCTTGGAGCTCCTGGGTCTTCCCTTCATTCTCACCTGAGTTCAGCTCCCAATGGTTTCTGTCTGACTCCTCGGGTTCTAACCTTAGTCCTGCCGCTCAGTTCCCTCGCCTTCAGTCCCAGCCTGCTGCTTCCTCAGCCTCTGGCTGACAAATCTCCAAACCTCTCACTGTTTTCCAGAACTTTCTTTATCCCTGCCGCATGTCCCACCTCCTATTTTCTGCCTCAGCTCATTGGCCACAAGCTTATTTGTTTGTTTGTTTGTTTTGTTTTGTTTTGTTTTTTGAGACAGGGTTTCTCTGTATAGCCCTGACTGACCTGGAACTCACTTTGTAGACCAGGCTGGCCTCGAACTCAGAAATCTGCCTGCCACTGCCTCCCAAGTGCTGTGATTAAAGGCGTGCACCACCACACCCGGCCCACAAGCTTTTTTAATCAACAGGTGATATTTATAAGAGATTCTCTCTACAGCACACTGCCATGCTTCCTGCCATGACGATAATAGACTGACCCTCTGAAACTGTAAGCCAGCCTCAATTAAATGTTGTTCTTTATAAGAGTTGCCTTGGGGGGCTGGTGAGATGGCTCAGCGGGTAAGAGCACCTGACTGCTCTTCCAAAGGTGATAAGTTCAAATCCCAACATCCACATGGTGGCTCACAACCATCCGTAACGAGATCTGGCGCCCTCTTCTGGAGTGTCTGAAGACAGCTACAGTGTACTTACATATAATAAATAAAATAAATCTTTAAAAAAAAAACAAAACAAAACAAATCAAAACCAAGTGCTGGGATTAAAGGCATGCACCACCACCTCAACCAGCCTGAGCTTCAGAGTTTTGAAAGATTTATTTTACTTTATATTTATGAGTGTTTTGCCTGTGTGCACATACATGAACTATGTATATGCCTAAAGAGGTCAGAGGAGGACCGTGGAGGCCCTGGAACTGGAGTTACAGATGGTTGTAAGCCACCAAGTAGTTGCTGGGAATTGAACTCAGGACCTCTGGAAGAACAGTCAGTGCTTTTAACAACCACTGAGCCATCTCTCCAGCCCTTAGATCTCTCCCTTTGCCTACTTAATAAGTCTGTAAGGGAAGGTGTCTGCATAGCCAGGCACCTGCAGCACCAGCTCAAAGCCCTCCTCGCCTGAGTCACGGGCCCCTCAAGTATCTCCCTTTGCTCAGCTCTCAAAGCCTTCCTGCCCCAGCATCCATCCGCATCTGCACTGGCCACCTGCTTCTTTCTCTGTTGTTGATTTTTAATCTAATTCTGTTGTGGCTGAAGAGTGCTCTGTATAACTTCATTTCCTTCAGACTTACAGAGCCTTCTCTTACATCCCAGCAGATGGTCTCCTGGGCACTGTGCTATGCCCTCTTGAGATGGTGTTTGTTTTGCTGTTGGCTGTGAAGGACCATCTGGCTCAGGTTTGTTGGTACTCTTCCAGTCTTCCATACCCTTACTGATTTTCTGTGTACATTTATCAATCACTTAGAGAGGAAGGTTTAAATCTTCCGATACAGTTAGTTGTGAATTTGACTCTTTCTTTCAGTTAAATGTTTTCTGTACTGAGGATTGGGTGTAGGGCTTCCCTCACACCCGCTGCTACAGAACTACAGCCTCAGACCCTGGCTGTGTCTGGTTTTTTTTGGGGGGTTTTTTTTTTTTTTTGGTTTTTCGAGACAGGGTTTCTCTGTATAGCCCTGGCTGTCCTGGAACTCACTCTGTAGACCAGGCTGACCTCCAACTCAGAAATCCGCCTGCCTCTGCCTCCCAAGTGCTGGGATTAAAGGCATGTGCCACCATGCCCGGCCCCTGGGTGTGTGCCCTTTGAAGCCCAGGGACTATATTCCTGAAAATTAATAATTTTCTCTTCTTGTTGATGTTTTATCACTCTGGCTGGCCCTTCACCACTGAGAATCTATACCACTCTGCAATTTTGTGGGTTTTTTTGTTTTTTAATCTAATAAATGTGTTTACTATAGGGCTTAGGGAGACAGCTCAGCAGTTAACAGTTCCTTTTTGAAGGACTCATGTTAGTTCGCAACCCACATGGGGCAGCTCACAAGTACTTGGATCTCCAACAACAGGGGGCTCTGATACACCCTCCTGACTCTCGTGGGCACCTGATCTCACATATACACACACACATGCTTACACACACACACACACACACACACACAAACACACAAAATAAATAAAATAAAATCTTAAAAGAAAAGAATTGGGGTGCCCCAATACAGGGGAACGCCAGGACCAAGAAGTGGGAGTGGGTGGGCAGGGGAGCAGGGAGGACAGGGAGGAGGGAGGGGGGAGGGGACTTTCGGAATAACATTTGAAAGGTAAATTAAGAAAATATCTAATAAAAAAGTTAAAAAAAAAAAAAAGAAAAGAATTGGGGGACAGGATTTCTTTTTTTTTTTTTTTTTTTTTTTTAAAGATTTATTTTATTTATTATATGTAAGTACACTGTAGCTGTCTTCCCACATTCCTGAAGAGGGCGCCAGATCTCATTACGGGTGGTTGTGAGCCACCATGTGGTTGCTGGGATTTGAACTTATCACCTTCGGAAGAGCAGTCGGGTGCTCTTACCCTCTGAGCCATCTCACCAGCCCCCGGGGACAGGATTTCTAAGAGGACTCACGTACAGTATCTTGGTGTCTTATGACCAAGTGCAACCTAATGGTCTGTCTGCGCCTGTAACTGTGGCGATGGCCATTTGTATCTCACTAACTCCCCTATACGCCTGTAACTGTGGCGATGGCCATTTGTATCTCACTAACTCCCCTATACACTTGGGTTTAAACATTGGTCACTATTTGTCTGTTTTCCTGTTTGGTCCCTCTGCCCTCTCTTCCTTTTCCTGCCCCACTCTCCTTTGGACTGTGAATGTGGTTGTTTTATTTTGGGGACAGGGTGTCATCTAGTACCCAAGCTGGCCCAGAACTCAATATGTAATCCAGACTGGCCTTGAGCTCACAACATTCTTCCTGCCTCAGTCACTCACAGTGCCAGGATTACAGGAGCAAGCTACTGTGCCTGCATTTAGATTGTGTATTTCTAAATATTTATTTATTTATTTATTTATTTATTTATTGGTTTTTCGAGACAGAGTTTCTCTGTATAGCCCTGGCTGTCCTGGAATTCACTCTGTAGACCAGGCTGGCTTCGAACTCAGAAATCCGCCTGCCTCTGCCTCCCAAGTGCTAGGATTAAAGGCGTGCGCCACCATGCCCGGCTTAAATATTTATTTCTAAACTACTTTTACAAGTGTATGTGGGAGGAGATGGGTTGGGAAGAGGCTGGGGTGAGGGTGTGCCCACAGAGTAGAGAATCAGATCCCATAGAGCTAGAGTTACAGCCTGTGGGGGCCACCTAATGCGGTGCTGGGGACCAAACTGAAATCCTCTGAGAAAGCAACAAGTGCTTTTAACTATTGGGCTGTCTTTCAGCTGCTGCATTCTGTATTTCTTATGGCTTTGCGCTGTCTGACTTTGATCAGCTCCGAGTTTTCTCTGTGGAAGCTCAAAGTACCAGGACTCTTCCTCATTCCATGAAATCAAAGTGACTTGACCATGACATTAAAACACCATGTGCATTCTCCATTGCCAGGATCTCCCCAGCACAGCAGCTTCCTGACCTGTGGTGACAGTAACAGCGGGAAGAGCAGAGCAACATCAGGTTTCATGAGCCAGTATTTTCCAGGTGATCGATGGGGGTTGCTACTTAATCATGCATGGATAAAATATTCATTCAAAATGCAAGGAGCAGGGCTGGAGAGATGGTGCAGCAGTTAAGGGCGTAATTCCCAGCACCCATGTTGGGCAGCTCATAACACATCACCATCACCAGTCACTCCAGCATCCTCTGGGATCCTAGGACTGCTGGCACATCACACACACACACACACACACACACACACACACACACACACACACACCTACTTTAATTAATGTAAAAACCACTTTAAGACCCCAAGATAGGGCTCTGGGCAAACCGTCTGCCTCAGAAGCATCAGCAGACACATACTCCGCTTGAAGTCCTCTCTCACCCGCCTCGCCCTAGCCAGAAAACCCCACATTCCTTCCGCCAAGTCCGGTGACGATCCGTAGGCCTCTATGCTTTGCTGCCCCCTAGTGGACGTGCCGTAACAAGCCGCCGCGGGTGTGAGGTGCGTACCCCAGCGCCTTTCTCACGACCCTAAAACCATTATTCATGTTTTATTGGAGCTGCTTTCAGTGCTCGAGGCTTTGCCTGGGCTTCTGAAAACCCCAAGTGAAACTCGTTACTCACTGGGAAGCCTCGGTGGGTGGCTGCCTTCTCCGGAATAGCGCATGCCTGGGCAGCTCTCAGAGAGTGGGTACAGTCCAGTGAAGAACAGAGACAAACACACTCAGCTCGAGCCCCACATAGGAATTAAGGCTTGAGGAAATAAAGCCACAGGCCGCGTTAGCTGTTCCCTGGAACAATGCAGGCCAGCTGACATGTCTTTGAAAAGTGAATATGTAAAAGATTAAAGACAATCAGAGTTACGAGGGCCTAAATGCTGTAAATATGTGCTTGGGCAAAGCTTCCAGAGCCTGATGAGAACAAAGCCACCCTAGGCAGCCTGCCTGAGACTTTAACTCCAAGGCAAAAATTAGGAACAGAAACCAGCCCCAGCGAATTAGGGCTTCTCCAGGCATCTCCTTCTGGGAGATAGAAAAGACCCAAGCCTGGTGCCAGATGGAGAATTCCACACAGATCTGACAGCCTGCAGGAGAGACTGGAGCTGAGACTCTGATGGGGTGGGCCCCACACCGTGACCAGGACTGCCTAGCTAAGCACACCCTCCCTCCCGTCACGGTAAGATCTGGAAGTCACCAGATTGAGTTACTTCTCCTCCCAGTGAGGCCACATTGAATAAATCTTTAGTTGGTCTTCTCTATTTGCCACTTTTAATGCTATTCCTGTTGTTGATGTGATGGTTATTATCTATTATTATTAATTATTATTATCTATTATTGTTGTTAATTATCATTTGCTTTTGGTTTTTCCAGGGGTTCTCTGTGTAGCCCTGACTCTCCTGGAACACACTCTGTAGACCAGGCTGGCCTCTGCTTCCCAAGTGCTGAGATTAAGGGCAGGAGCCCCCGTTCCCAGCTCAGTTATTACCAATTATCATATGGAGGGTGCAAGTTGCCATGGCCTGGGAGTGGAGGTCAAAGGACAACTTTATGGAACTGGTTCTGTCTGTCCACTGTTTGGTCCACTGAGACCTGGGGATTGGACTCAGGCCACCAGTCCCGAGTGTAAACACCTCTACTCAGTGAGCTGGTGTTATTTGGCTTGAGGACAAATGGTTAAACCTGCCTCTTAGGGATGCTTGGACACTGGCTCTGACCTCAGTACCCTCAGCTGCAAGCCCATTAACCCTATCAGCTCTGCCATGACCAGAGACTGCCACAGATGTTCACATGTAAGACATTCCCTCAATACCCACCTTTTCTCCAGATGGTGTGATGTCCAGTCAGAAAGTTAGACTCAACATGCGGTCATCTCAGAACAGACACTCAAAGCTCTTGGTCAGTTATGGACTTGTTTAGGGTCAGAAAATGTCTGCTTAGCTGGCCATGGTAGCAGGTGCTGTAATCACAGCCAGATGGGGGAGAGAGACAGGGGGATTCCTGGAAGCTACCTAGTCTAACCTACTTGGAAAAGTTCCAGTAAGAGACCTCACTTCAAACACAAAGTAGCGACACCTGAGGAGTAGCCCTCGGACTTGATACACCCATGTGCTTATTCCCACTCACACATAAGAGGCTCTCTGAAGCAGCTTCTATTGCACACTGACACAGCCAGGTCTCTGGGTCCATGGAAGGAGCTGCCAGGAAGAAGCGCTCAGAGCCTCTTGTGGAAGAGTAGTCAGGCATCCCTGCTTCACCAGCCCAGCTAGGAACACCAGCCTAGACCATCCCGGTCTTCCAGCACATTCCACTGAGAAACTGGCCTCTTGGCTCAGGCTGAGAACTTTCCCCACCTGGACACACCCGGGCCCTGTGAGTCAGCAGTTTATCCATACACATACCATTCTACCACTGCCACTTGCCTAATTACTTAAGGCCAGGCCATACACCTCACAGAACTAGAACTGAGATACAATCAGAAGCAGGAAGTGGAAGGAAAAGCTGAAAGGAGGGGGCTGGTTAGTCAGTTCCCGTCATAGAGTTTAAACCTGTATGGAGGATCGGGTGTGGTGGCGCATGTCCAGCGCCTGGGAGAGGAAGAGGCAGGCAGAGCTCAAGGAGTTACAGGCCAGGGCTATGAAGTGAAACCCTATCGAAAAAATAAAATTACGATCTGATTCCCACAACTCGAAACCACCTGTATCCAGTCCTGGTGGCCCTGAAGCCTTCTTCTGACTTCCCCAGACACAAGGTAGCCAAGATGGTAGGAGCCATACACATGAAATGAAGAAACAGACCAAAGTAAATTCAAGCTCCAGGTGCTGGTGCACGCCTTTAATCCCAGCACTCAGGACGCAGAAGCAGGCAGATCAGCCCGTGAAATAAAAAAGTACCAGTGTTGAGAGATTTGTTTTTCCTTTGAGACAGGATCTCACTCCTCAGGGAAAGATGGCTGAAAACTCACTGTGTAAACCATTATTGAGAGTTCTTGGGGATGTCCCTTTACATCCAAGGAGAAGCCCAGAGCCTCTTGGGTGAGTTTGGGCCAGGGCCAAACGATTTCTCAGCCTCTTCTCGCTCCACTAAGAACAACATAACAGACTGCATTTGTGCCCTGGTTGGACAAAATATGTAGGTGAGCCTAGGAGAATGATTCCTCCACAGGGTCATCTGAGACCATCAGAAAACACAGATCTTTACATTATTGTTCATAACACAGCAAATTTTAGTTGTGAAGTAGCAACAAAATAATTTGATGGCTGGAGGTGGGGGGGAAGGTCACTGCAACATGAGGCGCTGTATTAAAGAGTCGCCCCTAGCCGGGCGTGGTGGCGCACGCCTTTAATCCCAGCACTCGGGAGGCAGAGGCAGGCGGATTTCTGAGTTCGAGGCCAGCCTGGTCTACAGAGTGAGTTCCAGGACAGCCAGGGCTATACAGAGAAACCCTGTCTTGAAAAACCAAAAAAAAAAAAAAAAAGAGTCGCCCCATCAGGAAGATTGAAAACTGCTGCTCGAGGAACTTGGAGTGGTGATCTAAGCAAAGGCCAGGCTGTCCAAGGTTCGATACGGTGTGAGCAGGTCACGTGACTCCTTTACTCCATCCTGTTTGCTGCACAGCCACTGTGTATTCAGTACTGCAGAGGTACACACAGGAGCACTATACCCAGCCCTGCCTCCGGAGAGCTTACAGTCTAGGCAACAGCACTGCGGGGAGCCCCCCTCCCTCTTCATCTTTATTGTCTTCCTTCTTATGAACGCCTCCAATTTCCTCACCTCCTACCACCTAAATCAGTGCCCAGACCCATCCTAGCCATGCAGAGCAAAGCAGATAGGCACTGTCCCTTCCCTGGTCCCCAGCACAGACTGGGGGGGAAGCAGATAGCCACTGTCCCTTCCTGGTCCCCAGCACAGACTGGGGGAGAAGCAGATAACCACTGTCCCTTCCCTGGTCCCCAGCACAGACTGGGGGGGAAGCAGATAGCCACTGTCCCTTCCTGGTCCCCAGCACAGACTGGGGGAAGCAGCTTTGTGGCTAGTCGCTGCACATCCCCATGGACTTGGAGTGACCGTGGCTCACAAATCATCCCGCTTACTGTGAAGCACCCACTCCTGGGATCTGGAGGCTCTTCCCTGAGTCTTGATGGGCTTCCAGGCTTCCGTGTGGTAGAAATAACCTCTGAGCAAGTTGTTTCTGATAGGCCAGCTGCCTGGATTCAGGGAGTGGTTTACCAAAGAAAGCAGGCAAGGCTAATGGTGGTCCTTCCTCTGCTTCTCCAGAGTCCCTGCCATTCCAGGGCCTGTGCTCTGCTCCTCCAAAGCCACAAGGTTTCTTACAGCCACAGGGAAGCCTCTGTCTTGTCTCACCCTCCCCTCACATCCCAAGACCACCAGACCTGCTCTGGGGGAGAAATAACACTTGAAGAATTAAAAGGGAAAGTTCATACCCCCTTCTACAGATCACTGGGAAGGGAAGCCTAGGATTGGAGGAGTGGCCGCGCCCTCCTGTTCCTTTGCCCTGCTCAGTGGAAGAAGCGGTCAAAGTCCCCAAGCCACTACTCTGTTCATGAAGAGGTTCACAAGCCCAGCTGAGCTGGAAGTGTATCCAGGCGTGGCTGGAAACGCAGTGACCCATCCTAGCAGGTGTGGCACCAGGCCCCTGTGAGCTTCAAGACCAGACTTTGGTCTGCTGCCCACCGTAGGGCAGGTGTGTCCCTGCCGAGGCAGCTCTGGCTGGCCCAGTGCCAGACCACTTCTTCTAGTCTGGACCTCTTTCTCCTCACCCTGCACATATTTGCTCTTTCTCCTTCGGCCCCATTTCCCCTTCTGGCTGAGCCTTTCCTTGAAGGTTTCATCACCCAGCCAGGTCACAGCATCTGATTCTTGACAGAGCTGTTGGAGCTAGACTGTTCTCTAAGTGAGAAGATGCAATCACCATGGAGAACTTCCTTGGTCGGCTAGCCCATCCAGGTCCCAGACAGCCAGCAGCAGGTTCCTGTGGAACATCCAGGAGCCTACCATGGCCTCCAAAGGCCAGGACTGCCCGGAGGAGGCATCGGCGGAGAAGGAGCTGGAGCTGGAGCGGGTGGTGGTGTCAGTGAGGCCGGGTCCCCACTGACAGTCCTCTGTCGCAGGTGCTCTAGCAGGCGCACGCTCACTGTAGGCTCCAGGACGCTGCAGGCGGGCAGTACGCGGGCCAGGCGCGCCAGACAGGCTCGGTAACCCTCGAGGTAGCTATCCAAAGGCCCTGCGCACAGAGAGCAGCTGTGAGGCTCAGGTCCTGAGAACGGGGCAAACTGGAGGGCAAGGGACTAGCAGAGAGCAGCATGGTCACTCACCGGACGCTGCAGTGCAGTACAGGGTCGCAGGCTGCTCCTGTAGGAAGCGCACGGTCATTTCCAGGATGTCCGCCTTCTCCAACTTCGAAGAGCGAGAAGTCTGCGCCAGGTCAGACAAGAGAGACACCCCACAATAAACCGGGCAGCTGAACACCTCGTTCTTGCACCCAAATGCTCTCCAGTCGCGCGGTGGTCTCTACCACTCCATCACACAGACCACACGCAGGTCTTTGGATCCCCACGGAGCCCCGGGACCACCCAGGCCCACCCACCTCGCTGGGCGCCCCAAGACCCTCCACGTCAGTTTTCCAGAGCTCCTAGACACTCACCTCCGCGCCCAACAACGGCAATACGAGACCCTTCAGCTGGCTTAGGCTCTCGTTGATCCGCGCGCGCCGGCGCTTCTCCAGCAGCGGCTTTAGGTTCTGTGGGAGGGCGGGAAGGCGCTGAGACCACAGTTAGGAAGACCGCCATCGCCCACCCCACCTGCCACGAGTTCGTATCACCCACTCCTACCTTGCGCAGCTCCGCCGCGTCCCCTACTCTTCTGGGCAGCCTCATGCTCTGCAGGAAAGCGAAGGGCACACAGGGTCTGTTACCTCGGGGTGGAGGATCCTTGCCCTTGCTGCAAAGCAGAGAGAGAGAGAAAAAAAAAAAACGAAGCCGGTAACCAAGTTCAAAGTCAGACAGACCCAAGCTCCCGCCAAAGAAGTGCGCTCACTATCAGCCACTAGGCTTTAAGGGGGCTGGGTCCCTGCTCCGCCCCGCCCCCATTGAGTCAAGCCAGGGCCTCTCTCTCCTCCCGCCTTTGTCCCTGCACAGGGTGGGGCTGGAGAGGACGAGTCGGCGGTGTCCCCAAGGGATGCCACTCAGGCCTTAGAGTCCCATCTGTGGTGGGGTCGCGCGTTGTGCGGGCACTGATCCCCTGGACAGGAAGAGTGGTTGGGGCCAGGCCTCGCCTCCTCTCCTGCACCCTGTGGCTTCATTCATGCCCACGGATCTGCGTGCTCCTCCCTAGGCCACCGAAAGGTCCCCAGCTGCAGAGCTACCAGCCGGGGACCGCAGGGAGATACAACAAGGGCTGAAAGGAGAGATTTGTTCTATCAACTGCTTTAAGCTGGGCATGGAAATCCTGTCTCTGCAAATTCCAATCTTTCTCCGACCTAGCGGCCAGAACCAATACTGGGGTCACTGGACCCCTCACTCTAAGTGCTCCATAAAATCTAGAGCACCCCATTGACTTAAAAATCACCTGGTTCCCCTGCCCTAGGGTGTGAAAAGAAACCCGAGCTCCGCTTCCCCAGGGTCCTCGGAGTTCATTTCATTTTCAACTGGCTCTGGACTCCAGATTCCACCTGTGGGACAGACGAAGGTCACATGACAGGCGAGTGGGGGCGGACCTGGGTGTGTGCCCCGGCTGCTCCTCTCGGCCCCAGCGGGCCCAGACACGCCTCCACAACGCGTGGCCGTTGCTGCTGCAAACTGGTAGGCGTCCCCCGCCCATCTGCTGCGGGCTCCCCTCCCTGGGTCGGCTGGCAGGGCAACGGCTACCTCCACGGACCCTGTTGCAATTTTGAGACAGTCTTGGGCCCCGAAGGCGAGACCCGCACAACCAGAGCCAGTAGGAGGCGCTGGGGGGGGCGGAGCCAGGGTGGGCTCTGTCCAGGGTACTGGGAGGACCCCTCCCTTCTGCCATCGATCCCCATTCCCTTCACTAATCCCAAATCCCTGGAAGGGCTCCCACAGCAGACATTCGGAAACAGTGGAACCAGTGCACCAGGAAAGGAGCCCAGGGCAGCCTGGACAGGAACGCTCAGCCCTATTTCTATCTGTGGCATACAAGGACCCACTACCGTCGCCAAGGAGTTACTTTGTGTGAGCTCCGAACTCGCTGTTTTCGACCTTCACTTCCTCATTTCCACCAACCCAACAGTCCTAACTATGAGGATTTGTCGCAGCAGGCCGTGGGGCTGCCCGATTCCCTGGTTCTCTCCCACAGTCTGGTCTAACATGCCTGTGGGCTAGGCTCTCAATATGTAGACCAGGCCAGTTTCGAATTCACAAAGAGCAGCCAAACTCTGCCTCCTGAGTGCTGGGATTAAAGGAGTGTGCTACCATACTCAGTCATTAATTATCTTTTAAGATCTCAAAGAGAAGTTTACGGGGTTCAGTGCTTAAGAGCAAGTATTACTCTTGCAGAGGATCTGCGTTTCAGGTCGGATTGCTCATAACTACCTACAACTTCCAGTTCTCGGGGCATCTGGCGCCCCCTTCTGGACTTCACAGGCATGGCAGTCATATGCACAAATTCACACACGGACAAAAAACAGATACACAGAGTTAAAAATAAAAGTGAATTTTCATTTTTAAAAAAGAACTGTGTAGCCTGATACTGGTGGCACACGCTTTTAATCCCAGCACTTGAGAGGCAGGGTCAGGTGGATTTTTTTTGGTTTTTCGAGACAGGGTTTCTCTGTGTAGCCCTGGCTGTCCTGGAACTCACTTTGTAGACCAGGCTGGCCTCAAACTCAGAAATCCGCCTGCCCCTGCCTCCCAAGGGCTCAGATTAAAGGCCTGCGCCACCATGCCCGACCAGGTGGATCTTTGAATTTGAGGCCAGCCTGGTCTACATGGTGAGTTCCAGGACAGCCAAGGCTACAAAGAGAAACCCTGTCTGGGGGTGGAAGGGCTATGTGGGTCCCTTGCCCAGCCAACTCAGTCCAGTGTCCCCAAGCCCACCCTACACTAATCAAAAACTACTCGTAACCCCTAGGGTGATTGTGGAAACATTCCTTCCAGGGCTACAGACGTCTATTTGAAGACCCAAGGGCAGAAAGCAAACTCCCTGTGCTATGCCAGATACCTCAACTTTAAGTCTCTCTCCTCTACCCTACCCACCCTAGCTATAAAGGATTTTAAACTAGGTAATGCACCCCTCTCTTCAACCAAAGGATTCTGGGAGTTTGCTAGGGATCTGGAAGACAGAGTTCTTTAGAAGCAGGAGAACCTAAGTGAAGTAGTAAGGGGTTCAGAAAGTGGGGCTCAGGCTCTAGGGGTCTAGGGTGACCTTCAGTACCGTGGGGACATGCTCTACCCCTGGTCTTTCCTAGGGTACTGAGAAAGGTACCAGTCCTTGGCCAGGGGAGATGTCTGAGAATTAATTTTCACCCATCTTGGAGGTGAGGGCATTGATGCATCTAGCAGAAGGATAAGAAGAGACCCTCTAAACCTGGCATGGTGGCGCACGCCTTTAATCCCAGCACTTGGGAGGCAGAGGCAGGCAGATTTCTGAGTTTGAGGCCAGCCTGGTCTACAAAGTGAGTTCTAGGACAGCCAGGGCTACAGAGAAACCCTGTCTCAAAAAAACAAGAAGAAGGAGAAGGAGGAGGAGGAGGAGGAGGAGGAGGAGGAGGAGAAGAAGAAGAAGAAGAAGAAGAAGAAGAAGAAGAAGAAGAAGAAGAAGAAGAAGAAGAAGAAGAAGAAGGAGACCCTCTGAGGAGAGGAGGGAGGCCCTAAGTTCAGTCCTGGAGGGGGCAGAGACAGAGGGGAGCCTCCGGGAGAGAAAAATCCACCCTAGGATGTAGAAGAAGGAAGTACACTGGACGGTCATGTTTGTCTCTTCTCATCTGTGTCACCTCAGGGTTTTAAAAAAAAAAAAGGCGGGGCGTGGTGGCTCATGCCTTTAATCCCAGCACTCCGGAGGCAGAGGCAGGCAGATTTCTGAGTTCGAGGCCAGCCTGGTCTACAAAGTGAGTTCCAGGACAGCCAGGGCTATACAGAGAAACCCTCTCTTGAAAAAAAAAAAAAAGACCATGTGAGGGCTGGAGAGATGGATCAGTGGTTAAGAGCACTGACTGCTCTTCCAGAGGTCCTGGGTTCAATTCCCAGCAACAACCACATTGGTGGCTCACAACGATCCGTAATGAGATCCGATGTCCTCTTCTGGTGTGTCTGAAGCCAATGACAGTGCACTCATATAAATTAACTAAACATAAATAAATAAATAAGAAGTCGGGCGTGATGGCACATGCCTTTAATCCCAGCACTCAGGAGGCAGAGGCAGGTGGATTTCTAAGTTCGAGGCCAGCCTGGTCACAGAGTGAGTTCCAGGGCAGCCAAGGATATACTGAGAAACCCTGTCTCGAAAAACCAAAAATAAATAAATAAATAAATAAATAACCGTGAAATGGCTCATTGGGTAAAGGCACCTCCCACTATCCTGATGACCTGAGTTCAATCCCCAGGAAACACTTAGTGGAAGGAGAGAAACAACTCGTGCAAACTGTCCTCTGGCATCCATAAGCGTTATGACACACACACACACACACACACACACACACACACACACACGTGCGCGCGCCCACACACACACACCACAAAACAAACCACTCACGCCTTTGTTTCCACAGCTATAAAATGAGAGTTGGACCCCTCTTAAGGTGCTAGCATAATAAGGAAGGAATAAGATGGACCTGAGATGCTAGCAAGTTCAAGGCCAGCCACTGAAAAAAAAAACAAAAAACCAAAACGAAACAAAAACCTTCTTTTTTTTTTTTTTGGTTTTTCGAGACAGGGTTTCTCTGTATAGAACGTGGCTGTCCTGGAACTCACTTTGTAGACCAGGCTGGCCTCGAACTCAGAAATCCGCCTGCCTCTGCCACAAAAACCTTCTTTTTTTTTTAATTTATTTATTTTTTCCTTGTTCTGGTCAACCCCTCTCGCTCCCGCCGGCTCTGCTCGCTCTGGCCAGCCCCACTCGCTCCTGGCCGCCCCCATACGGCCCCCGCTCGTTCCAGCCGGCCTGGCTAGCTCTGATTGGCTCCGCTTGCTCCGGTTGGCTCCGCTCGTTCCAGCCGTTCCCGTTCGGCCCCACTCACTCCGGCCCCGCTAGCTCCGGCCGTCCCTGCTTGCTTTGGCCGTCCCTGTTCGGCTCCGCTCGCCAGACAGCCTCACTGGCTCCGGTTGGTCTCTCCAGTCCAAGGATTCATTTCTTATTATTCTTCATAAGTACGCTGTAGCTGAGAGGAGGGCGTCAGATCTTGTTACGGGTGGTTGTAAGCCACCATGTGGTTGCTGGGATTTGAACTCATCACCTTCGGAAGAGCAGTCGGGTGCTCTAACTGGCTGAGCCATCGCACCAGCCCCACAAAAACCTTCTTAAGGGGGCTGGTGCGATGGCTCAGCAGGTAAGAACACCCGATTGCTCTTCCGAAGGTGATAAGTTCAAATCCCAGCATCCACATGGTGGCTCACAACCATCCGTAACGAGATCTGGCGCCCTCTTCTGGAGTGTCTGAAGACAGCTACAGTGTACTTACATATAATAAATCTTAAAAAAAAAAAAAAAAAAAACCTTCTTAACTATTTGAATGAAGAGCCTGGCACCCACCATATCTTGGTAGTGGTAAGGGTTCTATACTGTGTCTCTGAAGACAGGGCCCTTTAGGACTGCTGGAAAGGACTCGGTGGAGTAGAAAAGCCAGATAGGAGAAAAGCCAGATAGGGAAGACAGACAGGCACAGCTGAAAGGGCCTGGCTCCCAGTCTGTATATTAGCTGTGTCCTCGGGGAATCTGAGAGGTCGGTCAGCCAGGATGTGTAGTAACACCTGTCTCATGTCGTTGTCCGTGGCTGAGTTGGTACCAACTCAGAGGCATTTAACGAAGGAGCCATACATTTAAAAAACAAAAACAAAAACAACAAAAAACACACAAAAAAAAACCCCACGAAGTATACAGGGTCAAGGCACCAATTCTGTAGGGTGGAAGAATTTCAAGACTTCTGCCACAAAGGAGCTACAGGGGAGTAGAAGCCAGGTCCGGCATCTTAGTTTGGATCCCTGACACTTGCTGGCCTTTAGGGGCACCTGCCTGTTGGGGTATGCTAATGTACTTAATTCAAAAAGTACGGAGCGGTAGCGAAGCTATGGCACTGTGAGGAATCTGGAAATCTCTGAAAAGAAACTACAGGTCCCAGTAACCGCAGGTCCTATGGAGGAATGAGGCCTTACTAGCTAGGCGGAAGTGGTTGGAAACTCAACTGAGCATGCCGCGAACAGCGACGAAGTTTGAGCTCACCCGGGAGCTCAGGCGGCCACTGTGCATGGCGCCACCATGTGGTGAAAACGGGAATGGTATCTGAGACTGCCCTGAGACCCACTCTAGGATTCTGCGTTCTACAAACAGCTTCCGTTTCCAACATTTCCAGCACCGCCCTGGCTGGTAGGAGCTAGGCAGAGATTGAAACAACGCCCGGGGAGTGGGGCTGGGTTCTGACTGACCTCGCTGTGCGTGGGAGACGAAGAGGAAGAACACGAGCAGTTTCAAGGTTGCCCGATATGCTTGCTGCTCTCCCACAGCTCGCACAACCCCTCCTTTCCGGGAGCCTCTGCTTCGGCCCAGCAGGCCTTGCCTCCTCCAGCTCCCATGACCTGTTTCCAGCTATGCCCCTTAAGGTAGTTTGACCCTAGTGCTTACCTGCCTGGACCCTCCAGCACTTCCCAGGGTCCTTGCTCACAATAGCGATTCTTTGGACAAAGGCGCTGGGGCATCTCTCCAATAGCCTTCAGCTCTCACATCCTTCACTTCTGGTCCTTAGTTTGGCAGGCCCAGGTCTTCAAGTCCACTCTCCCACCCGCCACACCAACCTGGGTAGTCAAAGTCTTCCGCACACTGGTCCAAACACCACTTCTTCTTCTTCTTCTTCTTCTTCTTCTTCTTCTTCTTCTTCTTCTTCTTCTTCTTCTTCTTCTTCTTCTTCTAAATTTTATTTGTTTTTTTTTCTGCTATTTTTTAAAAAGATTTATTTTATTTATTATATGTAAGTACACTGTAGCTGCCTTCAGACACTCCAGAAGAGGGAGCCAGATCTTGTTACAGATGGTTGTGAGCCACCATGTGGATGCTGGGATTTGAACTTATCACCTTCGGAAGAGCAGTCGGGTGCTCTTACCCACTGAGCCATCTCACCAGCCCCTCTTTTGGTTTTTCGAGACAGGGTTTCTCTGTGTAGCCCTGGCTGTCCTGGAACTCACTTTGTAGTCCACGCTGGCCTCAAACTCAGAAATTCGCCTGCCTCTGCCTCCCAAGTGCTGGGATTAAAGGCATGCACCACCACCGCCCAGCTGGTCCAAACACTTCTAAGTCCTAACTTCCTTTTACTTAAGAAAGAAATAGATCATATGAGTTTTGAGGGGTTCACCCCCCTAATCATTGTATTTACTTGGGGGCCATTGCTACAGTGTGCATGTGGAGGCAGAAGACAACTTTTAGCTGGGGCTCTCCTTCCATCATGTGGGTCCCTGGGATCAAACTCATTTATTAAGCTTGGCAGCAAGCCCCTTTACCCAATCATTTTGCTGACTCCCTCCTTACTTTCTCTTTCTCCTGTCTCCTGTTTTTTTCTTGGGTCTAGACTCTACTCTAGAAGAACCTTGAAGTCCTGAGCATGGGGTCAGTTGCATTCTGCACTTGGTGGGACTTTTTAAACTTCTGGGCAGTGGCGTCTAGTTCCCTGGCCTTGAACGTCCCTTCTTACCAACCAAACCAAGCACCAGGCTTCTTCTAGATGCCTGTCACAAAATATTTTCTATCTCCCATTTGCCAGGTTCTAGTGACATTTGTCTCTCCTTGTAATTGCCATCACATGCTGGCTTGTGTCCCCAGCACCTGAAACAAAGCATAGAGGCCACTGGGCAGCTGAATGAACGGGTCTGTTTGGAGGGTACTAGAATCCTATTCAGTTTTTGTGCGCAGCAAATTAGAAAAGTGCGCATCACAGAAAGGCCTTGGAAATGACTTTAAAGGGGATGACAGCCAACAGACTAGGATTCAAAAATGTACCTGACCTGACTTACATTACATACAAGTATTGCTCAAATTAAGCTGCGGTTGCATCTCAAAAACTCTGAAGGAAAAAGAGAGATTTTCTTTTGTTTAGAGAGCAGGGAAAACATGGTTCAGGATACTACCTCAAGTGGACACTGCCTTGGGATAAACCCAAGAGGTGGAGGAAGGCAAAGGAGCAAAGAAGTACCCGAGACCATATGCAGAGCCAACTCAACATGAAGTTCTTTCTATCCTTTTCATTTTAATAGCTAATAAATTCCATTGGTTGCTTAATCAGAAAGAAAGAAAGAAAGAAAGAAAGAAAGAAAGAAAGAAAGAAAGAAAGAAAGAAAGAAAAGAAAAGAAAAGAAAGTGCGCATCAACCCTTTGCTGGCCGCGGGGATAGGAGAGGGCAGGGATAGAGGAGGGCTCAGGGCAGGGGAGGCGGGGCAGAGAGGAGGCGTGGCGGGGGCGGGACCCAGGCTTAAGTGGGCACTCTTCGGGGTCCCCGCCCCAGAGCGTTGCAGAGCTGGAGTTGAGTCCCCGGGATCGCAGAGCTGGCTGGCAGCCTCTCTGCATCCCGGGTCCGCACTCCTCCGACGGCTGCACCGCGGGGCTGCTCCTGGAGCCTGGGACCACCTGCATGACGCTCCGGGGAGCCCAGTGAGCGCCGGATCGCGGCGCCGAGGGCGACACCATGGCCCTGGAGCAGGCGCTGCAGGCGGCACGGCGGGGCGACCTGGACATGCTGAGGTCGCTGCACGGCGCCGGCCTGCTGGGGCCTTCTCTGCGCGACCCGCTAGACGCCCTGCCCGTGCACCATGCAGCCCGCTCAGGCAAGCTGCACTGTCTGCGTTACTTGGTGGAGGAGGTTGCCCTCCCAGCCGTGTCCCGCGCGCGCAACGGCGCCACACCAGCCCATGACGCCGCCGCCACAGGCTACCTCTCTTGCCTTCAGTGGCTGCTCACACAGGGTGGCTGCAGGGTGCAGGTGAGTCCACTCTAAGAGATAGTTTGGGCCCAAAGAGGACTCCAGTCCTCCTGCAGCTCAAAGATGGGTGGAATAGACATGGTCGTGACTAGGCTGAGCCCTGCCCTCTTCTCTTTCCAAAAGGCTTTAGATAAGGTGGGCCCCTGAGATTGAGGACTTGGGTAGATTTCTGGCTGCTTGATATTAGTAGAACCCGGGGGTTGGGGAGGGGGGGAAGATGGACTCTGTTAGGCTGGTACCTCCTAGAGTAGACAAAGCACTCGCTGGAGGGAGTGGCCCAGGGCGGAGGAAGGTGGGGCAGTGATGGGCCTTGGCTGCCAAATTAGAAGCCCATGGCCCCCAGGCTCAGGTCTGGATGAGAAGAAACAGGGTCTCACAAATCACCCCAGGCCAGGATGTAGATACCACTGAGTCAGGGACAAAGGCAGTGGGTGGGACATGAGGTGAAGGAGTTCTCCTCAGGGCATAAGTGGACCCAAGGGCATGAGCAACTTTGGGCCCTTCCAACTCGAAGTCACTTCTCAGCCCAACCTGGCATCTCTGTGCCTGGTGACGTTGAGGGGTGTGACCTGCCAGGGAGAGTCCTGTCTGCTGAGTGGATCAGAGCCCTCAGCACAGAGAAAAAGAAGGGAATCGCCCTGTGGTGTGCTGGAGGAAGGCTGGGGAGACCAGAGTGATGGAGAGAGGTGGGGGTGGAAGGCCACCAGGCCAGACCTAGAGGGTCTCCTAGGCCAAGGTAAGGAGTTGGGATGATACTCTGGTTGCCAAGCAGCCAGCTGAGAAAGGGAGCTGGTTTCCAGCTGACAGTGACCACTGAATGCTTCACATCTGTAATCACAGCACTTGGGAGACTGAGGCAGGAGGATTGCTGTGAGTTTGAAGTCAGCCTGGGGGTACAGAGTGAGACCCTGTCTTAAAAAAAATTTAAAAATCAACCAGCCAAACAAACACAGAGCCGTGGGTTAGCTGCAAATCGAAGGGCTGAGGGTCAGTTTCAGTCTCCTGTGCAGCAAGATCCAACACAGCTCCCACCTGCTGTCCTTGGGGGGCAAGCTCCACCTCCCCATCTTTCTGGAAGAGTCTCTCCTTCCCTTATCTCCTGGCCTTGTTATCAGGAGTTCCTGGCCATGTGGCCCGCAGCCACACAGTCCACTCCTCGTGTCTCTAGGGAGATTCCTGCCTCCCCGATTCCAAGCCCAGCACTGGCCGGAAGCCTCCCTTATCACCACGGAGGAGGTGGAAGGAATGAGTAACCTTGTGCCCAGTTTATCAAGTGTCCTGTCCTCTACTCCCAGGAAGCTGGGGGCAGAACGGGGTTTGGGAGTTGACCTCAATCTCTGGTTCTATCTGGCCCAGAGATAAACAGCTTAGGATGTGGGCCCCAGTACATGAGGCTCCCAAGGCCTGTCCAGCTGATGGTACCTTGAACTCAGGCCACTGACTTCATATTGCCATCATTATGCAGAAGCCTCGAGCTATAGGGATGCCCTAGAGCCTCAGGCCGATATCCCTAAGGCTAGTGGAGAGAGGCCGTTCTCAAGAACTAAGGTACCGACCTTCATCGGGGTGGTCTTGCTTAGGCCACCGCTAGCTGCCCAAGCCTGAGCTCCAGGGAACAGACTGTGCAAGCCTACACACACTGCACCTGCACCCCACAGCAGGGAACTCTGGTATCTTCCTTAGTCCCTTCTTGCCCATTACATTCTGTCTCATGATCCTCTCTGCCTCCAGAGCCTGATGGATGCCATGCCAGTCCCCTGCATTCTTTTCTCCTATCAGGAAGCTCTAGGGCCTTCCTGCTGAGGTTCCCTTACCTCAGAGTGTCCACGTCTTGGCCACATGTGTCTCTGTGGTATCCTTTCCCTACAGGGAGAGGAGGAGAGACCTTACTTCCCAGTCACCTCTCACAGCTGCTCCACACTTTCTCCTAATCCCAACCATCTCTGATGAATATGTGCTGGATGCTGTCAGATCCTGGAATAATGCCAGTCTCAAATGCAGCAGCCTAGATCCAGAGATCTGGGGTGCTGCTGGGGGCTTTTCTCCCTGCCCATGAATAGCGCCACCCCCAAAGAGAGACACAGTAGGTATATATGAAGAACATGTCTGAACCTAGAGGGTGTCTGTAGGGGTTTTACCTAGCCTCTCACTGAGCCTGCTGCTAGTACACACCTACACCATTCATTGGCTGTCTGCCCAGGCCCTGCCCACCAGTGCCCTGTGACCTCCTCCTCCACAGCTCAAAGACACAGCTTGTACCTGAAGCCATGTGCATGGGAGTTGACAGGAGGGCAGCTTGGGGGAGGCAGGGTTGGAGGTGTACCAAGATGGAAGCTTTTGTCCCTTTCAAGGGACACCTGGGAATGAGGAAGAGGAAGAACAAAGGTTAGCAGCAGGGGGATCCTGATACCAGCCTGGTGGAGCCTGACCTGGTCATCCCTCCTGGCCTTGCTCAGCCCCACGACGGTCACATTTGCTCAAGTGCTTCCTGGGTGCCAGGTCTGAGCCCAGACTCCTGCTATGATGCTGTGTTTTGGGAGGGAGCCTCTTGTGTCCTGGCAACTTGCCCTCGCGCCCTGAAGGCCTCCAAGAGACCTGCTGCTGTTGCTGCTGCCTGTGACCCGAGGGGCAAAGCCAGCCAGCAGTTGCTTAAGGTCAGAGGCGGGATTCACAAGCCTTGGATCTAGTTCACCCCCAAAGCGCACTACGCTAGGCTTAGCTGAAGCACACGATCTTCCCTCTGCCTGAAAGAGGCTGGCAGTGAATGGGCTGAGCACCTGGCAAGAACAGGTTTGTAATATAGGGTTCTAACTAGCTCTCTTCCACAGGAAAAAGATAATTCTGGTGCCACAGTCCTGCATCTGGCTGCCCGCTTTGGCCACCCGGACGTGGTGAACTGGCTGCTGTACCAGGGCGGTGCAAACTCGGCCATCACCACAGACACGGGCGCCCTGCCTATCCACTACGCTGCCGCCAAAGGAGATCTTCCCTCGATGAAGCTTCTCGTCGGGCACTACCCTGAGTAAGGACTTTCTCTCCCATTATCGCTTTGTTTCGGTGCTGGGGAGTAAATCTGGGACCTTGCACATGCAAGAAGTCCATCACAGAGCTACACTTCCAGGCCAGAATTTTAAAACAGGATCTTACCTAGCTCAGACTGGCCTCAAACTTGCTAATAAGTAAAGGATTTGGGGCCTTGAATTCCTGACCTGTATATTTTCCTATTTCTTCCTTAAATTTATTTGGTTAGTTGGTTGGTTGGTTTTGGTTAGACACATCCTTGGTTGACCTGGAACTTACTATGTAGATCAGGGTGGCCTCAGACTCACAGAGATCTGCCTGCCTCTGCCTCCTGCATGACTCCCATGCCCAGTTTAAGGATGCTTGCTCTCTCTGCCTACTACTTCCCAAGGGCTTATGCTATCACACATGACTTTAGGACTTTTCTCCTAAGTGGATCTCTGGGTACAGAGGCCAAGGCTCTGAGGGGTGCCAGAGGTTGCTGCAGTCTAGAGCCTGTTTCAGGGACCATCGGGGGTTCAGAGGTCCAGGCTTAAGACAGATCCAGCCAAAGCGCCCAGCCCAGCAGGGCCACAGCCACTGCTTCTGTCTGTCTCTGCAGGCAGGTGCTCCTCAAGCCAGCTCCCTCGGCAGCATATACTTGCATTTGGTAAACTAGACATGTAGGCCAAAGTCACTCACTTGACTGCAGCAGAGGGCCATCCCCAGCTCTAATCTGTGCTTGTTTCAAAGACTACTGTACATGGGGAGATGAATCAGGAGCGTCTTCTAGACCTGAGGTAGGCAGGTAGAGGAAGGTAAGGGGAGCGCTGCCCTTTAGCCCCTGATCCCCCCATCCCCAGAGCCCCAAGCAGGCCACCTCGAGAGAATCTTCCAGTTCTGTGCCTCTCAACCCATTCCTCCCACTGATGGGGAAGTTTCTAAGCCTTCTTGAGACCCCGGTCTAAATGGCCAGGAGCTTCTAGGACAGGGTAGGGGGCTTGTGGAAGACAGAGTCACAGCAGAGCAGAGTGACCTTGACAGTCTGGGGAAGGAGGCAGCCAGGCTTTAGGTGTGCTTTGGGGACAGGAGCCTCAGGAAAAGGACATAGATTTTTTTCTTTTTCCTAAAGGTTTAGGAGGCGAGCAGCCACCACCAGGACCTGGGGGTGAGGGTTCTGACCAGTATCTGTCTAAGTGGGTGGAGCCAGCCTCAGGAGGGAAACAGCTGCAAGGTGAGAGGGGTCAGAACCATCGCCCATCCATCTCTGAAGTTGCCTCAGGGTCACTGTTCATGAGGGAGCCTGCTGGAGGCCAGTGTGACCACATGGCATAGGACAGACAGACAGACAGACACTGGTGTGGACATCGACCTAGAAGAGTAGGCACCAGTGGTCTCCTTAGCTCTGGACAGGGAGGCTGAGCCTGTTTGGTTTCTGGCAAGAGTTTTCTTGAGTGACATTGTGTGAGTGAGCCACAGGAACTCTGCTGGGGTGGCTTTTCTGCATAGCCATTGGTGGCCACTGAGGTGAAGGCTTTGTATTCAGGAAGGCAGGGCTGAAGGGCAAGTCAGTGGCCCCAGAGACCTGTGAGTGTGGGCTATGACCTGCCACCATCGGCGACCCTAGAAAGCTTTGGCCCAGACTCCTGTTGAGCACTTCAGATTAGAGCCCAGCCATACCTGTGACATGTCCTCGGCCCCCAGGCTGTGCTTCTGATGAGCCTGTCACACTCCCTCACTTCAAGCACAGGACACTGAGTTCCTAAGATGACAGATACTGTAGATGCTCTCCTTCAAACACAGTGTAGCTAGAGGTCCAGGCTACCCCGAGTTCTGGGTTCTAACGAGAACCGCTAGCCCCTTGGCCTCACTAATGACAAGCCTAGAGTCCTTCATGGGCTGAGATTCCCACGTGTAAGAAGACTCCGTCGGGGCTGTGACACTTGTGAGGTAAGCCCTTAGATACCCTGACCCCTCTCAAACCATGCCAGGTGCTAAGTAGGCTTCAGCCTGGTGCTGACTCTATGCCAGATGGTCTCTTTGAGGAACTACCAGACTGTCCAGGAGTCACCATGAATCTCCGGGAATTAGACAGAGGGTGTGGGCTCCATCCCTGCCATGGTTTGTGACCAGGATGATAAGGAGGGACTTCTGTATGGATGCCAGGTTGAGCTCAGGCAAGAGGGGATATTAGGAACCCGGGTCAGGGGCTGGTGTGCCCATGTGACCTCTGGCCGTGGGAGTGGAATTCTCCAGGGCCAGAGTTCAATAAAAGGAGCCCATAGCCTAGCCCCGAAGAAGAAGCTGTGGCTCCCTGCTCTCTCAGGGCTTCCTGGCCTGCTGTGAAGGGTTGTAAATTATTCACAAGAGCTCAGCTCTCTCTGGTGCCTCGGTGAGGGAGGAAGGGTGCCATCCCTACCCGTGGGAAACTCGATCCTGCCCAGGGAGACTGTGGGTAAGCACGGGCCATGGTGCTGACAGGTCACAGAGAATCTGGAGGGCTGGCAGCTTCGGGAAGGGCCTGTGAACACCGGTTATGCCTTGGGGCACTGCACAGAACTCGCTGGTGCAGGAACACGTTGCACCCTTTTCTCTAGTCTACCCCAGTTCATTGGACTGAATCTTTCCAGAAGCAGAAGTTGCCATAGAACACCTCCCTCCTTTTCCTCTCAGTACCTTGCAGAAAGGAGACCCCTAATCTAGGAGTCCTGGGGGGCTATGCCTGGGAGTGCGAGTGCGGGAGACGGGTGGGCTGACAGTCCTCCTGGACAAGGACACAATTAACACACTGTACATATAATGTCTGCAACCCCACCTGGGGCAACTGAAAAGCCTCGAGGGGCTGGCAGACATCTTTGCTTCTAACAGGGTTCATGAGTCCAATCGCCCCACCCCACCCCATTCCACATTCGTTTGCCAAGTCCGCTTTGGGCTGCTGGAGGGGGGCCTGGGCTTTGCCTTGACTTTGAGCTTTGAGACTGGAGAAAGGGAAAGGACCTGGGGTCTTTCTCTCAGGCTCCTGGGCCCTTATCATCTTTGGACAGTGTCCTACATGTCTCCGTGTGTCTTTTCTTTCTGATGGATCCCATGACTAATGACGCTGCAGGCTTTCTTTATCTTCCTCACCGCGTGTGCCCAGTGCCTCCCACGCAGTTGCGCCTTTGTTTGCTGATTGATGAGGAGTCTGGAATCCTGGGTCTATGCCTGGTGACAGGTTACTTACTGCCTGTGACTTTAGATGGATATTCTCTTCTTCAACTCCCTGTGCCCATTTGGCAAGTGCACACACTCTACCTGAGAGGCAGAGGCCATGGTGGGCACAGAGCTCCTGGCCTGGCTGCGTCTTTTCACATATACACTCACTCACCAAAATGGGTCTAAACTCTTTGTCCAGTTGAGGGAGACAGGAAAGGCCTCTCCTGGACAATACTTGAGTAAGAAGGGATTAGCATGCTGGGGCGATGGTGGCGCACACCTTTAATCCCAGGGGAGGCAGAGGCAGGTGGAGTTCTGAGTTCGAGGCCAGCATTGTCTACAGAGTGAGTTCCAGGACAGCCAGGGCTATACAGGAAAACCCTGTCTCGAAAAACCAAAAAAAAAATAGAATAAGAAGGGATTAGCAGCGGGATCAGCAGCGCGGAGCTCCGCCGTGAGGGCGTGGCCGCGGTAGAGCTACGTTGTGGGGGCGTGGCCACGGCTGAGCTACGCTGTGGGGGCGTGGCGCGTGGCTAGCGCTGCGGGCATCTTTGAGAATTCCTTGTGTCTGGTGGAGGTTGGGAGAGATGAAAGCAAGTGCTGGAAATGTGTATAGATTGTTTCCATTGCTGTGACAAACTACCTAACAAAAGCAACTAGCAGAACGATTTGACCTTTAGTTAAGAGGAGACATAGTCCGTTCCTGGGGACGGGGTCGGGGTGGAGGGTTGGGGGAGGAGGGGAGGTGGGAGGAGGAGGCAGGCAAGTCAGTAGGAACCTGAGGTGACATGTTCATAGTCAGGAAGCAGAGAGTTGAAAGTGCTCAGCTGGCTCCCCACTTTCTTCCAATTTCCAACAGCCCAGGACCCTATTTCAGTTAAACCTCTCTGTAACTGTCCTCATATCTCGCCCCGAGGTGTTTCATAGGTGATTCTAAATCCAGTCAACCCGACAATGAAGATGAACCAGCCTTGCTGGTGAACTGGGATGCCAGTGGAGGAAGAGGAAAAAACAGGCCTTTCCTCTGTGAACCAAGCTCTTAGCATAAATAAGAGTTGGGATGGACAGGCACCTGTGTGTGAGGAGTCCTCCTGACCTCCCTTAGGGCAGATGTTCCTGGCAGCAGAAGAGTAAGGCTGGAGAGATGGCTCAGTGGTTAACAGCATTGACTGTTCTTTCAAAGGGCCTGAGTTCGACTCCCAGCACCCACATGGCAGCCCACAGCTGTCTGATCTTGTCTCCTGGTGTGCAGATATATGTGCGTACAAAGTTCCCAAATACATAAATAAACCTTTAAAAAGTTTTTTGAAAGCTGGGCATGATGGCGCACGCCTTTAATCCCAGCACTCGGGAGGCAGAGGCAGGTTGATTTCTGAGTTCGAGGCCAGCCTGGTCTACAAAGTGAGTTCCAGGACAGCCAGGGCTATACAGAGAAACCCTGTCTCGAAAAAACAAAAACAAAAGAAAAACAAAAACAAAAGAAAAACAAAAACAAAAGAAAAACAAAAAAAAAGTTTTTTGACCTTTTGACCATAGCCTGCCTGGTCACTCCTTGTTTTTTGTTTTTGTTTTTTTGTTTGTTTGTTTGTTTTTTGTGACAGCGCTAGCTGTACACTGGTATAAATTTGAACAGCTTTCTAAGAAACCCTCAGAAATAGACTACATTCCTTTTTCTGCCAGAGTGGCTTCCATAATTATTCTTTGTTCAAATCACCTTTTATTCCCAGGAGGAATTCTACTAACTACTTATGTTCTAAGATCATTGCTCATAGCAGCAGCAGGGCAGCTTGTAGCAGGGTTTTCAGACTCCAGAGTTTAGGGTCCAGGAGAGTAGTGGAGCTGGAGAGATGGCTCAGTGGTAAAGAGCACTGGCTGCGCCGGGTGTGGTGGCACACGCCTTTAATCCCAGCACTTGGGAAGCAGAGGCAGGCAGATTTCTGAGTTCGAGGCCAGCCTGGTCTACAAAATGAGTGCCAGGACAGCCAGGGCTACACAGAGAAACCCTGTCTCGAACCCCTCCCCCCCAAAAAAGAAGAGCACTGGCTGCTCTTGCAGAGGGTCTGAGTTCAGTTCCTAGCTTCCACATGATGGCTCTCAGCCACCCATAATTCAAGTTCCAGTGTATCTGGTGCCCTCTCCTGCCCTCTGTGGGTACCTGCATGCATGCGGTGCACATACAAATATTTGGGCCCTCACTTATACTCATAAAATAAAAATAATAAACCTTATAAGAGAAAGGAGGGGGTGGAGAGATGGCTCAGTGGTTAAGAGCACTGACTGCTCTTCCAGAGGTACTGAGTTCAATTCCTAGTAACCACAAGGTGGCTCACAACCATCTGTAATGGGATCTGATGCCCTCTTCTGGTATGTCTGATGACAGATACAGTGTATCCATATAAATAAATAAACCTTGAGAGAGAGACAGAGAAAGAGAGTAGGGATCTTAGTGTGACTTAGTGGCTCAGTGGTTGAATGTTTGCCCTGCATGCATGAAATCCTGGCTTGCATCCCCAGCACCATATAAACAGAGTGGTGATCCAGGCCTGTGATCCCATGATCAAAGGTTCAAGGGCCATCCCTGCAAGTTCTAGGTCAACCTGGAGTGCAAGAAACCCTATCTCAGAAGAGGCAAGAGACTACTTGTCCTTTTCCAACATGGCTTACATGAAGGTGGGATGGGTACATTTAGAGTTTCAGAAGCCATTCTGTGCACAAATGAATGGGTGGGTGGCAAAGGAGCAGGTGCTGGGAAGGACACACACACACACACACACACACACACACATAGACACAAGCATATGCACCCGGTGAGTATCGCTCAGCCAGTCAGGTGAGGTAGCAACTGAACAATGGCTTTGGGACTGGGCTTGTGCCAGGGGTGTGAGGCTCAGGAGAGGGTAGCCGCTCCCCAGAGGCCCAGCACACACACACACACACACACACACACACACACACACACACACACACACTAGCCTGCCATGTGTTGGCAGGACCATGGGTCCTGGCTCATCCTGTCAGACAAAGAAGAGGCATCTCTACCATGGGTCTGAGAATCCAGAAAGGGACACTGTGACCCAGCGTGAGGGAGGTGGGACTTGTACTCGGTTCTCCTCAGCCCTTGTCCTGTTCCCCAGCCCATGCATATCTGAGCTCACTAGTAAAGGGGTTCCTGAGAGGAGGAGAGAGGCCTATGTGCAGAGGGAGACAGACAGACAGACAGACAGACAGACAGACAGACAGACAAACAGACATGAAAGGTGTGGACACTGCACAGCTGCAGTTGATCTCTCTCTCTCTCTCTCTCTCTCTCTCTCTCTCTCTCTCTCTCTCTCTCTCTCTGACTCAGGCTCACATTGTAGCTTTGTCTATTTCATGTCAAATGATCTTAGCCCTCCCTGCCTTTATGACCTCGTTTGAGAAAGGGGAAACAGTGCTAAAATTCACCCTCAAGACCGTAAAAAAGATCAGATGAGAAAGGATATGAAACTCGATAATTGCTGGACTTGGGGAGTAACTATTCAATTAAAAGTAGCCATTATGGAGCCGGGCGTGGTGGCGCACGCCTTTAATCCCAGCACTCGGGAGGCAGAGGCAGGTGGATTTCTGAGTTCGAGGCCAGCCTGGTCTACAAAGTGAGTTCCAGGACAGCCAGAGCTACACAGAGAAACCCTGTCTCAAAAACCAAAAAAAAAAAAAAAAAAAAGTAGCTATTATCAGTCAATAATTTTTTTTTTTTAAANCCAGGCAGATTCAGTACTCTCTAATTGCATCCCCACTCAGGTAGGGTACCAGGGCTGGGCTGGGGAAGCAAGGATAAGGTCTAGTAATGAGCCAAAGCTAGAACATAGAGCAGGATCCCACCTGCTCTCCCCACGTAACTATCTGAGTACCTACTGTGAGTCACATTCCACAGACATGCATCCCACAGATACTTAGGATCTATCACATTTACTGTTCTCCAAAACAGGAATAACAACAGGACTTGTCTGGGCTAAAGATGTGGCTCATGGTTAAGATTACTGGCTACTCTTGTGAAGGACCCAAGTTTGATTCCCAGCACCCAGAGAGAGGCTCGTAATGATCTGTAACACCAGTTTCAGAAGATATAATGTCCTCTTTTGACCTCTGTGGTTCACACACATGCACACAGGCAATCCACTCACATGCATAAAATAAAATAAATAAATTTTTTTTCGGGGGGGGGGTTCGAGACAGGGTTTTTCTGTATAGCCCTGGCTGTCCTGGAACTCACTCTGTAGACCAGGCTGGCCTCGAACTCAGAAATCCGCCTGCCTCTGCCTCCCGAGTGCTGGGATTAAAGGCGTGCACCACCACGCCCAGCATAAATAAATCTTTTAAGACATTGAGAGAGAGAGAGAGAGAGAGAGAGAGAGAGAGAGCCATGATGAAACACACCTTTAATCCCAGCACTCAGAAGGCAGAGGGTCTCTGGGTCTGAGGCCAGCCTCATCCACAAACAGCAGGTTCCAGGACAACCAGGGCTACAAAGAGAAACCCTGCTTCAAAAACCCTAAGAATTAATTAATTAAAGTGAAAGAAAAATATACTTGTTAGTACCATACTCCAAGATAAGTGCCCAGTATACAGTGAATCTGAAGCTGCCAGATTAACACCAAAGCTCAGGGTGTTGGAGAGATAATAGCTCAGTGGCTAAGAGTGTTCGCTGCTGTTGAAGAGGACCCAAGTTTGAATTTCAAAACCACTTGTGATTCCCACCCTATGGGAATCTTCTACCCCTGGTTTCTGCAGGCACCTGTGTTCATAGACACAAACCCACACACAGATACATACACATAATTGAAACATCACCTACCGTGAAACCCAGGATACAGTCTGTACTTGGCAAACGCTAGAAGGCCACTTGATGTCCGTCTGAGCCCTGCCTTCTAGGAAATCAGTTTCTTGGGGGAGGCCCAGGCCAGTAGCAGTTATAGCTAATCAAGCCTGCCAGGCTATCAAAGGAGCAGGCCCAAGGTGGGAGGAGTCTTCCAATGGTATGAGGAGAAAGGACAGGTAGGTGTGTATTCTGAGTCTTAAGGAGGAAAGAATGGAGCATTCCAAATGGGGAGACACCTAAGTGCAGACAGCAATTGTGGGGGCACACCTCGATCACTGGAGTGGCTGAAGGTGGAAGAAACCAGGTAATCATGTCCTTATAGACACCAGCTAAAAGGTGGGTCTAAGGCTTGTGAGATAGTACGAAGGGTAAGGGTGTCTGCTGTGCTGGCATCTAAGTGTGATGCCCTAAGTTCCATCCCCAGGTTGAAGGAGAGAACCAACTGACTCACCAAAGCTGTCATCTGACTGCCTTGTGCCATGCCTCCCATAAATAAATAAATATTATGGTAAAAGAGTAAGTAAATATAATGTAAAATAAATCTTAGTTGGGCATGACAATGCCTGCCTTTAATACCAACACTCAAGAGTCGGAAACAAGGCCAGCCTGGTCTACAAAGTGAGCTCCAGGACAGCCAGGACTATACAGAGAAACCCTGTCTGGCGCAGGCCTTTAATCTCAGCACTCGGGAGGCAGAGGCAGGCGGATTTCTGAGTTCGAGGCCAGCCTGGTCTACAGAATGAGTTCCAGGACAACAAGGGCTATAAAGAGAAACCCTGTCTCGAAAAACCAATAATATTAATAATAATAATAATAAGAAGAAGGGACGGAAAGTGGATAAGCACGCTGAGCGACAGCAGTATAAGACTGAGCCAAAGATCTCGGACAACCTGTGACAAAGCCTCTTTGTCACCTGCCCACTTTCAGCACTTCAAAGAGCCAGGCTAAGGTGGAAGGAGGCTTTTGAAGAGAGTGCAGTGGGCATCTAGAGCCCATGCTGGGTGTTGCCTATTCGCAGGGGAGTGAATGCCCAAACCAACAACGGTGCCACGCCCCTGTACCTGGCGTGCCAGGAGGGCCACCTGGAAGTGACGAAGTACCTTGTGCAGGAGTGCAGTGCAGATCCGCACCTGCGCGCCCAAGACGGCATGACACCCCTGCATGCCGCGGCGCAGATGGGCCACAACCCAGTCCTGGTGTGGCTGGTGAGCTGACAACCTCAGGGAGGGATAGCCCTGGAAGTGGGCGGGGCCTACTGGGCTCAGGAGGGGCCCAGCACAAGCCCCGCCCTCTGTCACGCCCCTTCCTACAGGTGAGCTTTGCAGACGTTAGCTTTTCAGAGCAGGACCACGACGGCGCCACGGCCATGCACTTTGCTGCCAGTCGCGGCCACACCAAAGTGCTCAGCTGGCTCCTGCTGCACGGCGCAGAGATATCGCAGGACCTGTGGGGCGGGACCCCACTGCATGACGCTGCTGAGAACGGGGAACTGGAGGTCAGGGCGGCCCGAGAGGGGCGGGGCTGGGAAGTGGGCGAAGGCGTGGTCGGGGCGGGGCCGGGGGCTGGTACGCGGTCGCCCTGTGGCGGCCGCGCGATGTCTTCGCAGCTTCTCTGGAGTACTGGACCGTGGAGGGACCCACCTCTCCTCCTCGTCCTCCGCCCTCTTACAGTGCTGCCAGATTCTCGCGGTGAACGGCGCTGGGCTGGACGTCCGCGACTATGATGGGTACACCGCTGCAGACCTGGCTGAGTACAATGGCCACACCCACTGTTCCCGCTACCTACGTACGGTGCAAACTCTGGTATGACCCACAAGTGGCTGGTGTGGAGTCTCTCACCCTTCTCACCATTTAACCTCAAGAATCAGTGTCTTGCCCTTTTACCAAGAAGAAAAGTGAAGTTCAGGGATATGAAGCCTCTTGCCTGAGGCGACTCAAAATTGCCTGGGGCAAGAGGACAGCCAGCAGCCAGGAGACACAGATCACTGGAGTCAGCCAAGTTGATTTTCACCCACCCACATGTATTATCTGAGTTAAATCCTACAGAACCTCTTGTAGGGTCGTGGCCTCTTTCTCTTTCTCTCTCTTCCTCTCTTTCTGTTTCTCTTTCCTTCTCACTCTTTCTCTCTCCCTCTTTCTTTCTCTTTCATTTCTCTTTCTCTTCTCTTTCTGTTTCTCTTCTCAATCTTTCTCACTCTTTTTCTTTCTCTCTCTCCCTCTTTCTTTCTCTTTCCTTCTCTCTTTCTCCTCTCCCTCTTTTTCTTTCTTTCTTCCTTCCTCTATCTTTCTCTTTCCTTCTCTCTTTCCCTCTTTCTCTTTTTCTCTTTCCTTCCCTTTCTTTCTCTTTCCCTCTCTCTTTTCTTCTCTCTCTTTCTCTCTTTCTCTTTCCTTCTTTTTTCTGTTTCTTTCTCTCTTCTTTCTCTTCCTCTTTCTCTCTCTTCTTCTCTTTCTTTTTCTCTTACCTTCTCTTTCCTTCTCTCTCTTTATTTCTTTCTCTCTCTCTCTCTCTCTCTCTCTCTCTCTCTCTCTCTCTCTCTCTGTGAGGGTTGAACCTAGGGCCTTGGGAGTGCTGAGCAAATGATGTACCATTAAGCTACACTTCCAGGTCTCTCCCCATCTGCCTTTTAAATTGACTTTGAGATAAGAACTTGCTAAGTTGCCCAGCCTGGCCTCGAACTTGTGGCTCTCCTCCTGTAAGTAGCTAGGATTGCAGCCGTGCAACACAGCACTGACAGGAGTCAACTGTCTTGACTGGTACACATCTGCTCACTTTGTATTTGACTCAAAACCAAAACATGGTATATGCTTGTAAATTATCTTTTTATATGTTTTACAAAGTCACAAGATGACCCAGTTAGACTCAGACTCCGGTGAATGTGTTCCCAAGTTCAGGGCCTTGCCCCAGATAATTCAATGCTCACTTTGGGGCAGTAATAGAAGAGGAAAAGGATGGGCCTCACAGCCCCCCTCAGAGGGATGCTATCTCCAGGGCCCAGCCCAGCCATGAGGAAGTCTTCCAGATGAAGTCTGGAAGAAAGAAGGCCAATAGGACTGCTCTGCTTGCTAGTGTGTGGGTGATCCTGGCTGGGTTGTGAACAGTACAGCAGGGCCTAGGGGTCAAACAGGCTGAAAGGTTAGGAGATGAACTTCCAGAGAGGGCCTCCCAGGGTCAGGGCCCTGAGAGCCTGCCTGGCTCCAGCTCCTGATGCTGAGCTAGTCATAAGCTACTGTTGAATTCTGACACTGGGAAGCTCTCTGGCCTGGGCTCCACAGGTGTGACCTAGTTCATCTTTGCCTATGATTGACACTTAATGATTAAGGCATGTACTAGGTGGCATGCAATGGTCTGTCACCAACTTTCAACACCTTTGCAGACACTGTTACTCCCACTTACAGATGAAGCAACTCAGGCGCAGAAAATATTGGTACATAATGTGCTCATAATCTCATAGCATAGTAGAGGACAGGAAATTAAAGGTATTACTCCAGGATCCAAAGTCTGTGCCCCGTGTTCCAGCTTCCAGTCTACAGAAGTCAGGGCAGAGTCCGAGTGCTGCCCCCTAGTGCCAATCAAGGAAAGAGCAACTGCAAGTTTTCTCTCCCGCCCCTACCCTCACCCCAAGTCATCTTCTGGGGCTCCCCTTTCCTACAGGGTAGATAACAGGGCCTGGAGTCCTTGAAATGAATGGGGCAGGCAGCAAGATCTGCCCCCTCAACACCCAGGCAGGCCCAGCAGCAGCGATAACAGACCCAAGGCACCGAGGTAGCTGGCCCAGAAAAGGCAAACACTAATTACAGAGCCAATAAGCATGGCTGCTGAGCCGTTACCTGGTGCCAGCCTGCTTCCCTCTCCCAGGGGGCCTGTGACACTTCTCAGGCAGGGAGGGGCAAGGGGCAGGGAGGAGTAGCTGTGGGCAGGAGGCTACAGAGGAGGAGGAGGAGCAGGCTTGCCGGTAGCAGGGACAGCATGGGCAATGTAAGTGGCCCCTCACCCTGACCTGCTCCCAGCAGGAGCGGCAGGCCTGCACTCAGAGGCCCAGCTGGTGGGAGGGAGGATGAAAGACCTGGTAACCTTGGCAGGCACATCCCATCTAGGGCCCATCCCTTCCCCCCAGCACCATCAGGAAGTGCACTGGCCTCGGGTAGGCAGCTGGCAGCTCAAGCAAGTTAGGTTGCAGCCAGGCAATGGAAGTTGAGTGTATCCTTCCTCTTCCTGCAGTAGCAGCCCCTAGGGGCCTTTGCCCACAGATGCATAGGAGAGAACCTCTGCCTCCTGATTAGAGGGGAGTGACAGGTGCAGGGATGCATCCCTTTGGGGTGCAGGCCAGACCCTCCTTTTCAAGTGTCATGAACATGGGGAGAGCCAGGTGGGCATTTCTCTGAGGCCTGAAGTGCAAGTGGGAGGTCTGCTCTTGACTCCTGTCCTAGGAAGAAGCAGAAATGGTGCAGAAATCAGGAGGTGCCTCCGCAGGCTGCTCAGGGAGGAGTCTGGATAGAAGGCCTGGCCTGGAGATTTTATCCCCACAGGACAGGACGCTGGAGCCCAAAACTTCCCTCCTTTTCCCTCAGAGCTTGGAACACCGAGTCCTGTCCCGGGATCAATCCATGGACCTGGAGGCAAAGCAGCCGGACTCAGGCATGTCCTCGCCCAACACCACCATGTCGGTCCAGCCGCTGACCCTTGACCTGGGTTCGCCCACCAGCACGCTCTCTAACTATGACTCCTGCTCCTCCAGTCACTCCAGCAGCAAGGGGCAGTGCTCAATTCAAGGTGAGTGGATGGGACGAGAAGGAAGAGTGTGGGGAGCCCAGTCAAAGCCAGGGCCTTTCCACCCATCTGTCTGTCTGTCTGTCTGTCTCAGTCAATGTCTTAACGTGAAGAGGGGATGCACTTGAACTTGTCCATCCCAATAAGCCCCCTGCTACAAAGCCTGCATGTGCCCAACACATGACTCGGTGATCTCAGTGATAAGCTACCAAACTCAAAGGTGCACATGTGGACAGGTGTGCAGAGTATACATGTAAGCATGCACAAGCACACGTACACACTTATGCCAAAAATATGCATACGTATACCTATATTACACAAACAGAAGCCCTCCATTTCCCTATTACAAAATGGTCACCCATACCCAAAGTCACTCAGTCCAACACAGACACAGGTAAGTACAGGGTTAAAGACACACAAAACATCCGGGCAGTGGTGGTGCATGCCTTTAATCCCAGCACTTGGGAGGCAGAAGCAGGCGGATTTCTGAATTCGAGGCCAGCCTGGTCTACAGATGAGTTCCAGGACAGCCAGGGCTATGCAGAGAAACACTGTCTCGAAAAAAAGAAAGAAAGAGAGAAAGAAAGAAAGAAAGAAAGAAAGAAAGAAAGAAAGAAAGAAAGAAGAGAGAGAGAGAGAGAGAGAGAGAGAGAGAGAGAGAGAGAGAGAGAGAGAGAGAGAACGAAAGGACACACATAACAAAAGCCCTCCCCCAGAGCCAGGCCTGTGTGCACACACTGACCACACCCTGAACAGGAGTCCAACCACCTGCAGCACCTACTTCCCACCACTAGGTGGCTCGAAGAGATGCCTGAGTGCAGCCACCCAGACTCCTGCACCACCTAGCCCCTGCCAGGTGGTGCTCCTCCACAGGCCCCTGCAACCCAAAACCCACTAAAGTATCCCCTAGAAACCTGGGAGCATCACCCTCATGCCTACTGGGGAGGCCACAGCAAGCCATACCAAGCAGGTCCCAGTTTGCCTTGCCTCTGGGTAAGCTGTTTGCAGTTGAGACAGCTTGGATCTGGGGTGCATTCTGCAGACTTCAACATTCTGTTTGTCTTTCTGCCTCACCCCCTCCCCCGCCAGGGGTTCCAGGTGCAAGAGCTGCAGGCTTACAGAGCTACATGGACATGCTGAACCCAGAGCAGAGCTTGTCTTGGGGCAAGCTAGGGAAGCCTTCGCCGCCACCACCTCCACCACCACCACCAAGCTTCCCGCCGCCCCCACCACCCCCAGGCACCCAGCTGCCCCCACCTCCACCAGGCTACCCAGCTCCCAATCCCCCTGTGGGGCTGCATCTGAATAACATTTACATGCAGACCAAGAACAAGCTTCGCCATGTGGAGGTGGACTCGCTCAAGAAGGAGGTAGGCAGAAAGCTCGCCCTGTTGGCTAGCAGTAGGACTGTGCTGACTGGGGACTGGGCCGATGGGGACCTGACCTGGTTGACTTGTGGTCACAAATGGGGTATCCTGTGCCCCGGGTAAGTTTGAGAACTGAAGGTCCTAGCAAGGTCCATGATAGCTCAGGGCTGACCATTGGAATTGGTATAGGGGACAAAGTCACGGAGTTTGACTGGAAGGTGAAAACCAGGCGCACTAGCGCCTCCTGCTGTCTGCTGACAGGCTAGTTAGTGGAGCCGAGGCTGAGGCTGGCTCCTCCCTCCCTACCCCCACACAGAAAAGGTTTTCTCAGTGCTCAGTACCCCTCCCACTGGTAACCCTTGGGTGGATCCAGGAGGAGTCCCCGTGTAAGTAAGGAAACCCTTTAGAGGGGGATCAGTGTGAGGGACTAGGACATCCGAGGCCTTTGGACTTTTGGCTAAAGCTGGGGAGCAGAGGAGGCTCAGATGTGATAGCAGGGTGACCCAAAGCAGGGCTGGACAGAGGGAGAGGTGAGGGGACAACCCAAGACCACAGGTGGCCAGGTGTAGGGTGGCAAACCCATAAAGCCTTGCCAGAGCCCAGACCTTGCGATTCTCTCTCCCCAGCCCAAGGTGGAGCTGAATGATCAGTTTGCACAGGTGAGTCAGGTCACAGGGCCATGGGGCGGAGGCGACATGGGAGGGACAGCCTTCAAGGGGACTCCGCACCACCCTTTTAATGCCGTTCTGTACACCAAGCTCGCCCACAAGATTTTTTTTTTTCCTTCTGGAGGGAAGAAAGAAAGTCGGACAGAAACTCTTGGGGTGGTAGAAGCTATCCTGCTTTCAAAGCCTGGCATAGCATATGGGGCTTGCCCCAAGCCCTGCCCACTCCCCACCACTGTGCCTGAGTGCCAGGACTTCCCCATGCCCCTCTGGAGTGTGTTCGTGCAGAAGTGCAGGCGCTAATAGGCTCCACAAAGGGCCCTTTGTGTGCAGTTGCGTCCCTTGCCCCCCTCAGGCATGGGTGACTAAACTGTCCGTTAGAACTGGGTTGAGGGGTGTACACCTCCATGGCTCTAGTGGGTGCCGAAGGGGCTGGCTGACCCAGAAAACAAATCTGGCGTGTCGTGTTTCCTGTCACGTGAACCTTGACCTGTAGGGACGGGGGTCTGAGGCCACAGTGGAGACGTAGGACCGTGGGTCGGGGTCAGGGGACAGCCCCCATCTGGTCATTTGGTCTTTGGCCACACCACCTCTTCTCCCCTGTCCAGTGCAGGCCTTAGCGGGAAGCAACGGAGCGAGAAGTGGTTTTGTCACCCGAGCCCACCCGGCCACACTTGAAACTTGAGGCCCGGGCCCGGGTGTGGTGTCGTTTACATGGATAGCGATGGGTTCCAGATGCGGGAGGGAAAGGCCAGGGCGCGACCTGGAATGGAGGGGTGGGTGGACAAAAAATGAGCAGCTTCACTGTCCAAGGTCAGGCCCTCTTGCTGTCCGGGCAAATGACTGAGGGCGGGGAAGATGAAGGTAGGTGCTCAGGACGAGTGGCAAAAGGAGTGCAGGGGGCGGAGCCGCCCCTGGTCGGTGGCAGAGCTGTGGGGCTCCGTGACATCCGTGCCTGCTTGGGGGTTAAGCCTGGGATTGGCGGACCCTGGGTGATGTCAGGCCGACTGAGCTCATAGGCGGGCAGCGTGCGGGCCGGGCTGTAACCTGAGAGGAAGGATCAGGTAACGCAGGTGTCGGGTCCGTGCCGCCCCCGCCGCCAGGTGCACAGCGGGGGCCACCGGAACAGTCGCAGGTAGGAGCAGCCCCAGGCTGTGGGCCCCGTGAGCAAGCAGAAGCGTCCCTGGGTACTAGCTCTAGACAGGGACCCCTCCAGGCCGCGACCCCCGACAGAAAGGCTTCTAGGCGCCTCGTGCGCTCACGCGCGGCTGGCGGAGCAGCTAGTAGGGTGCAGCCGAGCCCTCCGGGCGGGCTAAGTGGGAGCTGTTCCAGCGCAGACTCCCCCTGGCGTCCAGGCTGGGCCACCCCGCCCTTGAGTCCGCCCCTTCTGGCCTCAGAGGGGGCCCCTGTGCCCTTGGCCCTAACCCAGACCCCTCCCCGTGAGCCGGCCCTTTCGCCAAAGTCCCCTCGCCCGCTGCTCCATCCTGCACGGAGAACTGGAAGGCCCAGGGACGCGGCCAGCTGCGCCCCCCGACGGCCGCTGGCCGCGAGCCCCCCCCAGGTAAAGAGCTGGGAGGGAGGCGCGAGGGGCATTCGGGCCAAGAGCATCATCCGCCACTGTCTTCCCTCAGCCGAGCTCCGGCAACGGCCACTTGGGGCTACACAGGCAGGACTCCGGGCTGCTCAGGCAGGATTCGAAGGGGCTGCTCCGGCAAGACTCGGAGCTGCGCAGGCACAACACCGGACTGCGCAGGCAGGACTCCGACCGCAAACAGCGCTCGTTCAGTAAACAGCCCAGCACGGGGGACTACTACCGCCAGCTGGGCCGCAGCCCGGGGGAGCCGCTGGCCGCACGCCCGGGCATGGCCCACAGCGAGGAGGTGTGTGTCCACCAGCCCGCACCCGCGGGTTGCTCGGGACCGAGCCCCGTCTCACGCTCCTCACTCTCCGGCCCCTCTGCTCCCCTACAGGCGGCGCTGCTCCCCGGGAACCATGTGCACAACGGCTGCTCAGCGGACTCCAAAGCGTCCAGGGAGCTGCCGCTGCCGCCACCACCGCCGCCGCCGCCGCTGCCCGAGGCCCTGAGTTCGCCGCCACCCGCCCCACCTCTGCCCATCGAGGGCGCGGGCGCAGCCTGCGGGCAGCGGCGTTCCTCGTCTTCTACTGGCAGTAAGTAGGGGCGGGATGCTGGGTGGGGGCGGCGCCAGCTGCAAAGGGGGAGGGAAACTAGAGACCGCCCCCTCCCCAGCTGCGACGCCCCTGGTCCTTCTTCCCGGCTCTTTTTTCCAGACCCTACCCTGGTGGTGACAAGGGGAGGGAAGTTTTGAGTTGCTTCAGTCCCACGGCAGGACTGGGCTGAGTGTGGCTTTTGGCGAGGCATCTGCCCTCTCTGGGCCTTCTCTTTCTTTAGCTAGGGCGAGCCTCCGGGTTCTGGTGGCTGAAGTTTCTGAGCCACCTGCGGGAGGGACCGAGTGCTCCTTTCTTCCTGTGCCCTGCATCTTCAGTCACCTTCCAACCTCTAACTCTTGTTCCTTCGAGCTAAGCACACCCTCTGAGCTTCTCTCAGTCTTGACAGGACTCTTACTGATCGGCTGTGCTGAGGAAGACAAAGACCCAGAAACCATCCTTGGGCACTGTGGGGTGTGTGTGTGTGTGTGTGTGTGTGTGTGTGTGTGTGTGTGTTATTGGTGATTGTGGAAGATAACTCAGGTCCCCCCTCCAGCATGCTAGGCACACTCTCCACCACTGGGCTTCCCACCCTTGCTTACAAGTTAAACTGGAGACCTGGATTGCTGGACACTGCTTTCTGCCAGGGATCCTGGAAGGTTCTGGTTCTCCCATCCTAGTGAGGCAGGGCTCGGTGAGGAAACCACACTGCGTGGCTCCAGCCCAAGCTTCGTATTTCTCTGACCAGGCCCAGAGCAGCTCCTGTGGAGCCTGTGGTAGCCTGTCCACTCCGGGCTGAGCCTCAGGAAAACCCTCCTCAGTCCATCCCCAGCTTGACAGAGATCTCCTTCCTCTGCAGACCATACTAGGGACAAAGGAAAAATAGACTGGTTGCTCCAGCCAACCTCAGGGTCAAGATGGCCTCCCTTAGAGGCCTGGATGGACCACCCTTGTGGGGCCCCAGAGTGGCCTGAGTCAGGGTCACAAGGGCAGGCGAGCTCCACCCCTCTTCTCCCCTCCTGCCCTCCCTGGCCCTCTTGCTGTCCCTGATTCACCCCAACCCCCGCTTCCTCTAATTTCTCTGTCAATTTTCTCCTCTCCGTTCCTAGAAGTGAGAGTCCTGAGACACAGGAAGAGTGAGTAGCTGGCGGGCTCATGGCTGAGGCTGAGGCGGGGGTGGGGGAGGTGGCTTGCCCAGAAAATGAGGCAGAATGGGCCTGGGACTGAGGAAAGGGCTTGCTAGGGGCCAGCAGGTGAGAGGACCTGATACCCCGAACACCCACCCTGTCCACCCTCATCACAGCATCCGGTGCCTGGCTTCCAGTTGTGCTTAAGTAAACGGGCCGGCCGCACACTATCCTCTTGGGATGTACTCTGGATCTTCAGCCCTGGTATCTCAGGGCCTTTAGTACAACTTTATTCCTGCCCAGATCTGGGGCAGCAAAGCCCTCCCCGGGTACTCCTCCGCCATCCATTCACCTCCGCCAGCCCTGCTGGAAAATGCAAACTCTGTCCAGGTATTTGCATACCTTTGGGCTGGCCCTTCTTCCCGTGCCCTCTCCCGTGTCCTCAGTAAGCTCCTCCTTCCAAGGTCCCCCAGGGCCACGCAATTGCTTTGCCATAAATGTGTGCTCCGCTTGCAGTCAGTATGTCTGCTGTCTGTCTGTGGGTGTGGGGTCAGGGAGCGTACAGCTGGGTGGCAAGCCAGGGTCCTGAGTCTTATGGCCTTGGAGGCTCCAGCTGGCTCAGTCCAAGGGTCACTGGCTTTGCTGAAGGGAGAGGGCCCTAGAGAGACTCCGCCCTAGTGGGGCAGAGCCAGAAAACCCGGGACAAAGGTTGGGTGGCTAGCCGGGTCCGTGCTTTGGAGCTGGGCAGTTGATGGTGGGCAGACATCTGCTGGAGTCCCCAGGGCTGGCCCAAGTGCCACCATGAACTCCCAGGGGCCTCCAGGTGGGGGCCGTATACCCAGTGAGTAAGACCTGGTCGGGTCACCGAGGACTGGCTGATGGCCCACCTTTGGGTGCCCTGAAAGCTACCTTTGGTATCCCAGGATCTGGAGAGCTTCCTCTGGGCCCAAAGGTGGGCCCCACCCATCTAGCTTGGAGAGGGGGTCTTGGGGGCAGGAGGGAGATGTGAATGGTACCCCCTTTCCTCAACTGAGCACCTTTTCTCCTGTGGGCAGGCACCAAATCTTTCAACATGATGTCCCCAACGGGTGATAACTCAGAGCTGCTGGCTGAGATAAAGGCGGGCAAGAGCCTGAAGCCGACACCACAGAGCAAAGGGCTGACAACAGTGTTCTCAGGCAGTGGGCAGCCAGCCTCCCAGGTAGGCACTGGCCGGGTGCCCCGCCCGGGCTCCCAGTGCCTGCCCAGTGCTCAGCCCTACTGCTTCTCCCGGCAGCCTGAGTCACCACAGCCTCTGGTGTCACCTGCGCCATCTCGGGCTCGGAGCCCCACCCCGCCAGCCTCTGGGCCTCAGCCACTGCTCAATGGCAGCGTAGTGCCTGCACCACCTGCCACCCCGGCACCAGGAGTCCATCTGGATGTGGAGGCCCTCATCCCCACACTTGATGAGCAGGGCCGGCCCATCCCGGAATGGAAGCGCCAGGTGATGGTCCGCAAGATGCAGCAGAAGATGCAGGAGGAAGAGGAGCAGCGGAGGAAGGTGGGTGGGCAGGGCTTCCCGGACTGCTCTGGGGTCTGTACTAAGCCTACAGCCTGTTCCCCGTGTCACCTTGAGGCCTTTCTTGACCCTTTGACTTCCAGCAAAGCCTTTAATCCTGGAGGAAAGCAGGAATATAGGCTACCCTACTGGTCTCAGCCCTCCTACTGTTAGCGGTCTGGTCCTTTGGAGTGAGCTGTCAGTGTTTATCAAACTCTAATGTGCCTTCAAGTCACTAGAGGCCTTATTAAAGAGTATATTGTGCTTTGGGGGCAAAGGTTGAGATTCTGCATTTCTAACAAGCTCCTGGGTGGATCCACTCGGAGTGGCCAAAAGAGGCCTTTGCAACCAGACTGATGTGAGCTCCATCCTAGTTCAGCCACTCTTCTGCTGAGACTTGTTCAACCTTAATTCCCACATCTGTAAGATGATTCTGTCACCCAACAAATGCACCCCGACTGCTATGAACTGTACTGAGGTTGTGTCCTCTGAGGGTTCCCAATGAACATACTAATGCCCGCTCTCAAGGTGACTGTAGAGGGTGTGTGTGTGTGTGTGTGTGTGTGTGTACAAGAAAGTAAGTGTCCCTAAGATGTGAGACTGACAACTTGGAGTGGGTCAGGAACACAGCAGACTTATGACAGTTATGGGTTGGGGTGGTGACAGAGTAGAGGGTGGTGATGTTGTAGCACAAGGTGAGATGGGAATGGGAGAAACACAAGAGTGCATTAGGAAGAGTGTGGGGTGAGGAGAAAGGCGGCCAGAAGGATGGGTTGGTCAAGCAGTGACAGCGGATGTGTCTCTGGAGTGACACCTTAGTGTGTGGTGGCTAGTGTGAGTCAGGATACACATGATTGCGCTGGCTGCTTGGAAGGGATTAGGCCCTGAGCAAGCTGGGGGCAGTTCATTGGGGAAGTGGGTGGTAGAGGGAGAAGGAGACAGAGAGAAACCCGGGGGAGAAGGGGTGGTGGGGCTTTCATCTGGGCATGTGAAACGTTGACCGCTGGACTAGGGCGGACCTGGACCACAGAAAGCCTGAGAAAGGCTCTGTGATCTGGTGACAGGCAAGGAGCGCTGGGGCCTGCCTTGGAAATAGCAGGCTGTGGATCAGTTAGGGGAAAGCCTCTGTGCCACTCTCAGCTTCAACACCTTTCGCATGTTCTTTGGGTGGTGTAATGAGCGACCAAGCCAGGCGTGGAGACCCGGTCTGCAGGCCTGCTTTCCCTGCCTCAGGCAGCACCGCAGCCCCAGCCAGTGCCCTCTACCAACAAGCAAAGTGACCACTGCTCAGAGTCTCGGGAGCCGAAGCCTTCCTGCAGTACAATCTCCCCGCCAGCCAGGCGGCCAGTCCTTGCAAATGCAGCCCAACGGAGCCATTACACCACCCAGGACTAGCAAAAGGTCGCTGGCTCTGCTGCGGGAGCTGGGCCAGAGGGAGACGCGCCCCCTCCCCTCTTTTGTCTTCCCCCCCGCATTAGCTAACTGCGGCCAGCTCCTGTTGCTACCCCCCGGAGGGCTGGAGGTACTCCCGCGAACACAACGCCATCCTGGGGCCTTTTGGCGAACTCATGACTGAGGCCGACATCCTCCGCATCGAACAGCAAATTGAGAACCTGCAGGTGCTGCATAAGGCAAAGAAACTGGAGGCTCGCCTGGAGCAGCTAGAACTGGAGTTGGAGCAGCTGCTACCAATTTCGGCCGCTTTGTCGGCTCCGCGCTTCACAGTCGACCCACGCCGCATGCACGGCCGCGCGGCCAACCTGCCTGCCTGGTGCAGCAAGATCTCCACGCTGCTCAAGAGCATGGCCACGCTGCTGGCCGCGCTGGGCGGCCGGCCGGCGTATCTGGCGGAGCTGCTAGCTGCAGACACTGGCCAACCGCTGCCGCCGCTGCCAGACGCACCCTCAAGGCCTGGACCACTCTGTTTGGGACGTTCTCATTCGCTCAGCTGGTGCCGGGAAGCCGTGGCACGGGAGATCCTTGAATGTGGCGTCTCAGTGCAGGACCTACGCGCTGCATACGAACAACGCACCCAGGGCGTAGCGCCCACGCACTGCCTGCGCCGCAAGCTCCCTCAGCCCGCCAGCACCCCGGACCGGGAGCCCATCCTCGAGGAGGACTACGTGGCAATCGGTTCCAGTGAGCCGAGAGCCGCCATCGCAAATGGCCTGTGGGCTACAGAGGAGCCCCCGGACTCTCTGGACTCATCGGAGCCATGGCACCAGGAGGAAGCTCTTCCAGAGCCTGAGCAGTTAGCTAGCAGGCCGCCGCTCTCCACTGAGCTGCCTGGCGTCCAGGATTACATCGACATGCGCAAGGAGCGCATCGTCTACCTCTTCCTGGAGCACTGGCGCAAGTGGACCTTCCAAGGACCCGGGCGCCATGCCCAAGCGCGCCTGCGTAGATTGCTGCCCCGGGTTGTGGCCTCTGGCGCCGGTCCCCTCCCAGAGGCAGAAGACATTCTCCAGCAGCAACCCGCGGTTGAGGACCCAGACTGTGGCCCTGAAGAGCGGCTGCTACAGTTGCTAAAGCAGCGACAGGTGGTGGGCAAACTGCTGGGCCACTGGAGGAGCCTGCTAAGGCAGGTGCCAGCGCGCCAGGCTCCTGGCTCCGAGCTTACCCATGGTCTGTACTGGCCCGAGCACTTCCTGCCACCACTGGACGGCGGCGCTCCACGGAGCTACGACAGTCTCACCCTGGATCTTTTCATGTTAGGCTACTTTCAGCTGCTGGAAATGGGTCTGAGCCGAGAGGAACGGAAATTTCGTCACCTGCTGTGCTACGAGATGTTTGACCGTCTGGGCAGCCACCCGTGGGAGCTTATCCGTCAGTTCCACCGTGTAGTGCTTGAGGAGGTGGAGGCCGGTACTCGTAGCTGGGAGGATGGCTTCGAAGACCTCAGGCGCCAATTCTTCGGAGACAGCCCCGAGCCTGAGCCGGCTCCAGAAGAGACTCGAGAGGAAGAGGAAGAAGGAGAGGAGAAGGAACAATACCAGGAGGGAGAGAAGGAGGAGGAAGAGAAGGAGGAGGAAAAGAAGGAAAAACTGGAGGAGGAGGAGGAGGAGGAGGAGGAGGAGGAGGAGGAGGAGGAAAAGAGAGAGGAAGAGGGAGACAGGGAGAAGAAAGGGGAGGAGGAAGAGAAAGAGGAGAGAGAGGAAAGAGAGGAGCCCACTGAAGAATCTGCTCCATCACAGGACCAGACAGAGGACCAGACTGACGACCCAACCCCTGCGCCACCGCCACAACCTCCCGCCGCACCTCCTCCAACCTCAGACCTGCCTAGTTCAGAACCCCCAACTGAAGAGCCCTTGGAGCTGGTGTCTGAGATGGGAGAATTCAGTAATGAGGCCATTTGCCGCTATATTGACCGGAGCTTCTCCTTTTGGAAGGAGAAGGAGGCAGAACTCTTTGACATTTGACAGCAAATGTAGAGTTTAGTTTTGTGCCTGGATGCCTGTCTGACATCTAGAGGCCAGAATCAGATGGAAAGAAGCAGGTTTTTTAAGAAGTCTGCTTCTTTGGGACCTTTGAGGTCCCTAGGAGGGAGGAAGTGAGGCAATCGATCAATCGTTCATGAGCTTGAGGGGCCAGGGCAGGTGTTTCTGTGAAGCCAGACAGCAGAAGCATTCTGAGTTAAGGGACTCTGGGTTCCCTGAGGCAGTGGGGTTCCATCTCACCATCTCTGGGGTTTGCTACCTCCGTGGTCACCTGTGGAATGTTCTGTGTGGTGTGTGATGTGCACAGACCCCCTTCTCTTCTGTAACATCGAAGGAATAAAACACTGTTATAGGCTGTGTTGCTACCCCTCTCCCCATGTCATTATAGCCTCATAGTTGTGAAACATCCCAGTGCCACTAAGAAGCAAGCAAACGTGGGTCAGTGGGTCCTCCACAGGGGAGCCAGAGGCAGCCTGGTCTTCCTGAGCTGAGCACATAAGTGGTCCAAGTCTACATCTGCCTAGAAACGCTGGAAGGTGGATCTGGAGCCATCTGGGCACCTGCTTTGTGGGAAATCAGGACCCAGCTACTTTTCTGTCTTCCCTCTTACCTCTTCTAATGTATGTGGCTCCTCCTATAGCAAACTGGTTAGGGTCCCTGGGGAGCAGGAGGTCCCGCTTATGCAGTTTGTCACCAAGCACCATTACCAGATTGCACCATAGGAGGCCATAAAAAGGGTCTTTTCTTGCAAAGACATCTATATTCTGCTGTCCCTGAATTCTGCACATCCCCTGGGTTGGGTTTTCGGCCTTCCAACCTGGGAATCTCGGGCCAAGCTGGTCCTGAAGCTGTGGTTGTGTTTTAGGAGGAAGAAGAGGAGGCCCGGCTGGCTAGCCTGCCTGCCTGGAGACGAGACATCCTTCGGAAGAAGCTGGAGGAGGAGAGGTGAGCGGAGGAGAAGGCTTGGAACGTGTCTTGATTGTCTCAGAGGGTGTGAGGCCATCTAACACTGTCTCTTTCTCTCTCCAGGGAGCAGAAGCGGTAAGTATTGTCCTGGCCCAGCCCCAGAGGTTTGTCCCCTTGCTTCTTCAACCAGTCCATTACTTCAGCCCTGCTACCATGACCTTTCAGCTCCCCATAATGACACACACCCTTAATTATTTAGCAGCTGTCCCTCAAAGCCTGGCTCTAATGCTCTGATTACATTCTTAAGTTACCTGGACCCCATCTCAGGAGCCTAGCATTTCACCAAGTGGGTTAGCACATCCCTGGAACCCCTTGGTGGGTATAGGCAGGAGGATTAAAAGTTCATGATCATCCTTGGCTCACAGTCACCTCACACACGGTTAACCCGACCTACGTGTGACCTTATCTCAAAAAACAAAACAAAACAAAAAGCCCTTACCCTTTCTATCCTACAGTGCTGGTTTGTTTTTGGTTTTGTTTTTCCTTTTAAATTATGTGTATGTCCGTGTGGAGCTGATGAGTGCAGGTGCCTGTGGAGGTCAGAGGTATCAGATCCTGGAGCTGGAGTAATTATGAGCCACCCAATGTAGGTGCTGGGGATCGAACTTGTATCTTCTGGAAGAGTAGTGTATAATCTTAACAGCTGAGCCATCTCTCCAGAGCCAAGGATAATTCCAGGACCAATAAACTCAATTACCAGTGTATTCCTTTCTACTTAGTCTCTGTATATTGGAATCTAGTCTGGTACTGTCAGACAGAAATATAGTGTGCCCACATATGTAATTTTAAAGATTTGTTTGTTTACTTATTTATTTAATGTATGTGAGTACACTGTCGCTGTCTTTAGACACACCAGAAGAGGGCATCAGATCACATTACAGATGGCTGTGAGTCACCATGTGGTTGCTGGGAATTGAACTCAGGACCTCTGCAAGAGCAGTCAGTGCCCTTAACGGCTGAGCCATCTCTCCAGCCCCCAAATGTGATTTTAAATTTTGTAGTAGCCCGCACTGAGAAAAAAAAAAATTTTTTTTTGAGACAGGGTTTCTCTGTATAGCCCTGGCTGTCCTGGAACTCACTTTGTAGACCAGGCTGGCCTCGAACTCAGAAATCCGCCTGCCTCTGCCTCCCGAGTGCTGGGATTAAAGGCGTGTGCCACCACGCCCGGCTTCAGAAAAATTTTAAAGATATAGGTAACTTTAATTTTAATACCTTTAACCCAGTGTGTGAGAACTATTATTTCTGCATTTCATTGTGAACGGGCCTGATGAGCTGGGGAAGGGCTCTGTGGGTAGCATGCTGGCCTAGCGTGCTGGCAGCCCTAGGTTCATTCTCTAGTATTGCAGAAATCTGGAGTCGTGGGACTAGAGGGATAGCTCAGTGGTTTAAAAACACTGCTCTTGGGGCTGGTGAGATGGCTCAGCGGGTAAGAGCACCCGACTGCTCTTCCGAAGGTGATAAGTTCAAATCCCAGCATCCACATGGTGGCTCACAACCATCCGTAACAAGATCTGGTGCCCTCTTCTGGGGTGTCTGAAGACAGCTACAGTGTACTTACATATAATAAATAAAATAAATTTAAAAACAAAACAAAACAAAACAACAACAACAACAAAAAACACTGCTCTTCCAGAGGACTAAGGTTCAACTCCTGGCAGCCACAGGCAGCTCAAAACCATCTGTAACTCCAGTTCTAAAGGATCCAGTGGGCTCCTTAGACACCCAGCATATATGTGGCATATAGACGAGCAGGCAGGCAAGACACCCACACACATTGAACTAAATGAAACTGAAGACAAAGGAATCAGAACAAAACCCTGGAGTGGTGGCTCCAGTGTGTAATTCCAGCACGCAGGAGGATCAGTTCAAAGTCAGCCTTGTCAATACAGAAAGCTTGAAGCTAGCCTGTAATACATCTAGACCCCTCCCCCCTCATACACACCACACTTATCACATCATATACATATGAGATTTTTTTTAAAAGATTTATTTTATTTATTATATGTAAGTACACTGTAGCTGTCTTCAGACACTCCAGAAGAGGGTGCCAGATCTTGTTATGGATGGTTGTGAGCCACCATGTGGATGCTGGGATTTGAACTCATCACCTTCGGAAGAGCAGTGGGGTGCTCTTACCCGCTGAGCCATCTCACCAGCCCCGAGATTTTTTTTTTCCCTTAAAAATTTTTAGTTTTCAAGCCGGGCGTGGTGGCGCACGCCTTTAATCCCAGCACTCGGGAGGCAGAGGCAGGTGGATTTCTGAGTTCGAGGCCAGCCTGGTCTACAAAGTGAGTTCCAGGACAGCCAGGGCTATACGGAGAAACCCTGTCTCGAAAAAAAAAAAATTTTTTTAATTTTTTTTAGTTTTCAAAATATGTACACGCCAATGTGAACATTTTGATTGTTCCATGACCAAATATGATTAATGGCAACTTCATCGCCAGGGCAGATCTACTCTTAAGCTTTTTCAGAGTTGGGAATCAAACCTTGAGTATTGTAGGCAAGCACTCTGCCACAGAGCTATACCCCCAGTCCCTAGCCTTATGTCCAGAGCACCTGTCCCTAGCTAGCTCCATGGCCTGTCCCCCAGTAATGAGATCCGTCAGCAGCACCTCAACCCTATTCCCTGGGCATTTAGATTGACAGCTTCCTAACAATTCAGGTCCTGTCTCCAATGACAGGCCTCCTGTCATGGATCCCGTGAACTCTGTAACATTCAATCCTCACTCAGGGCCACCTAATGACCCAGCATCTCTTTCCAGTAACATTCTTCTACAAAATAATCCGATTTCAGCCTCCACTTATCTTTCTGAAGAGTATCCCTCTAGCTCCAATATGACGACATGAAAGCCCTCGGTCCTAGGCAGTGTAGGCCCTGTCCTCATTAGCCCCCTCTTCCCGCCCATTGTCATCCCGGTGTCTGGGCTGCCCCAGTATCTGGGCCCAGGCATCGCTGAGTTTTGCCACCCATAAACAGAAAAGAGGAGGAGCGGCAAAAGCTGGAGGAAATACAGAGGGCAAAAGAACAGTCGGAGAAGCTGCGGACACTAGGCTACGACGAGGCCAAGCTCGCGCCCTGGCAGCGACAGGTCATCTTGAAGAAGGGGGAGATCCCTAAGTAATAGGAGTCTCTCGGCCTCTTGCGTGTAGCCTTACAAGTTCTGAGAGATGGGGAGCGGCCCCCCGCCCCCGCCCCATCCTGTCAGGTTGGTGCGGAAGGTCTAGGAGCCTTGCCGCCCTTCCCTTCGGTGCCGGAACCCTCCCTATCCCCCTCCCTGGCCCCATATCCCCAGCCCTGCTGCTGGAGTGCTCTCGCAAACCCCTGCAGTCGCCTGGAAAAAGTGCCCAAGCTGCTGACGCAAAAAGAAAAAAAAAAAAAAAAAGAAAGATGCTGCTCATTTGCATGCTAATTTACATATATTTGCATGTTCACTGACCCAGCCTGAGCTCTCCCCAGCCTCGTGGGTGGTGACTTTTCCTGCAGCGCGCACGCCCTGCTGCAGCCCCCTCCCCCGCAGCCCGGAACCCACATTGCCGGCGCATCCTGGGTGGAGGCAGACCCCGAGCTCGGGGAAGGGGTTTTCCTGCCTTCACGACCCAGATCTGTGCTGGCCAAAGTCGCTGCGTTTCTCATCCCCAGCGAGGGTTTCCTCTCAGTCATTTGTTTACCAGAAAGGATGAAACTTGCCTGTTGGGGCGGAGCTGTCGCTCCTGAGGGGCCCCACCTTTACATCCCACCCCCACCCCACCCCCGCCCCAATTAAGCCTTCCAAGTCCCCAGCCAGGACCATAGCTCCCCTGACCTTTTCACTGTACCAGTGGTGTAAGTGGAGGGCCAGGGACCCTGCAATTGTACCTGCTCCTCACCCTATCCCCCACCCCCTTCTTTCCCCATTAAACCTCTATCCGCCAGCTGTGGCTCTCATTCACTCTCACTCGGCGTCCTACTGACTTTCTCCTTCTGAAGCCACTGTGTAGTGGCAGACACGGGAGGGGCTATTGTGGGAGCCCAGGAAGACACTGGCTTCCACTGCGTGCCTCAGTTCCCGAGGCGTCAGGACTCCCAGCCCACTCAGAGCCTGGGGAAACAGAACCAGGGCGCCCTTAACCCCCTACTGAAATACCAAGCAGCTGCTTTTCTTACGAAATTTAATACCAAACGAGCTAATTAACAGCTGAGCAGCCAATCACTTGGCCCCTTCTGGTATTTCTCCATGACGCTTCCCTTCGCTGGAGCTCCGTGCTGCAGATAAGCAAAGGTGAGGCAGCCAGCCCTGCTATGCAGGACCACGGCAGGGGGTTAGTAAGTGACATAAAATGTCTACTCGCGTAAGTAACAATACTTAAGGCTCCTTCAAGGGTCACTAGAGTGTCAAGGTGGCTGATGGACCTCACATCACGGGCCGCGCTGCAGGCGGCTGCGCAGGTCCTCAGCACAGCCTTCCAGACCCATGCGCTCCAGAGCCGCATAGATGGCACCCAGGCCTGCAGGCTGCTGCTGACGCCAGCGCTTGAGCATCTCATACTGCTGGTCTCGGAAGCGGCAGATTTCCACCTCCACAGCTTCAATTTCCGCTTCCCGCAGCCCCAGGGTGCGCACGAACTCCTTCCACCTTCGTGCTGGGACCGCATCCATCACGTCGTAGAGCTGCGGGCCAGGCTGGAGCACAGCAGCCGGAGAGCCCGCAGGGGGCGCTGGCGAGAGCGGAGATGCCAGAGGAGGTCCTGAGGTGGGGTCAGAGATGTGAGGATACTTTCCAACAGAGGACCTAGTGGACCTCTTTGGGCAGGACAGCTACCACCCATGAGGACAGGAAGTCGACCATTGAACTTGGGAAGATAGGGTCAAGCCTAAACCATTATGCTCCCTTACCAAGAGTTCTGTTTGGCAGGTGATCCCAGGGTTGTGAGGCTTGTCCGCAGACCACCTCCTGAGTCTGAGATAAGCCAGGGGTCCAGTTGTTGCCTACCAACTGGACGGTGGTACAGATTTTCCCAGTACTGCTTGGTGGTGCCAGGAGGGTGCGGGCGCTGTCTGAGGCTGAGAGATGGGTAGTCTGGAAGGTGGGAGGCACCAAGTCAGTCATGTGTATCTAGAAAGGCCCCTTTGCTGGTCTCTGGCTAGGGGTGGCCATTCCCTGGCTCAGGCAGCAGAATCACCTCCCACAGGCTCTCTCTCTCTCTACACACACACACACACACACACACACACACACACACACACACCTGTAGCCCAGTAGGAGGGTTAGAGTGTTTGCCTGGCAGTCTATCTCCCAACCCCTTGGAGGTGTTCGTCCCTCTGAATGTCTGACTCCCAGAGATGGTCACTTGAGAGCCGGTGCTGGGGATGGTCCTTTCCACTGATAGCCGTTAGCACATTTGTCTGTTAGGTCTAACCTGTGCTAGCAATCATGCTAAGCACAGGAGATTGTAACTCCCCTCGTTCTGAGAGCCAGGATCCTTCCCAGGACTGAGACAATTACCTGTGGTGAGGCCAGGGTCTCCGTCCCAGCCATGTCTGCTAATGGAGACAGAGAAGGCCCAGTCAGCATCCAGGCAAGTGCTAGCCCAGCGACTCTTGACTTCTTTTGCTCCTCATACTCCTTCCCTCAGTTTCCCCTTCTGCATCAAGTTACAGGGGCTCTAGAGCACCAACCATCCTTACCCCAGGCCTCTTTGTAGTGCATGCATGTAGTACATGTATGGACTTACCAGTGACCACGGGCTTACAAGGTTGCCATCGACAATATGCACAGATCAGGATAGCTCCCAAAAGGAACACAGCTCCTAGAAGCACCTGGACCCAAAACACTGACAAAACAGTACCTGGTGAGAGCCAGCTAGCGGCACCCTGCCCCACACTGGCCCACCCCAGCCTTCCCACCAGAACCCCCAGATTATCACCTACTCTGCTTCCAGCCACAGACAGCAGTGCAAGCCTTAGGGCAAATGCTGCTGAAGCCCCTGCAAAGGAGTAAGGTGGGGCTGAAGGCTCCCCAGGACGGCCCAACACCTTGCCCAGCAGAACACTCCCTAAGTATTGCTGAAAAGCCACTTAGGTCACTAATAACCATCAGCAGTCCGTCTGTAGGTCCTGGGTAGTGGTCCTCGCACTTAGAGCCAGTGTCTGGGAAGCAGCAGATACTCAAGAGCTTGGGTATCCTTTCCCCTTATTGCAGCCCCACATTCAGAGGGTAAACCTGAAATCTTTCAACTTGCCAAGGACTAGCAGCAAAGCCAGTCTTAGCTGAAGTTTCAAAGCTCTATCAGTGTAAGCAAATAAATGATAAGTCTACTCTAAATATGGGAGTGGAAGGGATAAAGATAATATCTGCTCCTTTATGTTATCCACATAACCGTTTACCATTCTGCTTGCCTGAAACGCCCCTTCCACGGCAGAGCCAAGCTGCCCCAACGACATCTTTTCCTACCTCTAAACCTGCAGCACCCATTTCCCCAGGTCTCCACCCAGCTCCCAGCCTCCCCTCCCTCCGGCCCAGCACAGCCAGTAAGTTACGTGGGGCAGGACGTGCAGTCATTGCCACGTATATAGAAGCCAGGCAGGCAGGGCCCTGCAGACCAAAAGATGGTTTGTGTCAGGACAGGAGAGAAAGGAGCTGAAACAAAAGGCCTCAGAGGTAGACAGCCAAGCCTAGAGTGAGTACTCACAGGGGGTTGGAGCCTCATAGACTGGTGTAGTAGCCCGGCATGGGACACAAGAGAAAGGTGAGCTTTTCCCACATGGCTCAGTGGAGCAGTCAACACACCAGCCTGACTGGCAGCCACAGTGGGTGTCCGACTCTGCCGAGCAGTTCTCAAGGGTCACTTGAAGGGCTGTGAGGGGTGCAGGGATGGGAGAACATGGATGTGTCAGAGCTACTGACTGCCACAAAGCAGCAGAGGACAACCTCCCTGAAAGCATGGCACTGGCTAGCCACACAGGGAGATGTAGGCTGCTCATGGTTGACCAGAGAGACAGGCAGGAAGGCCACAGGGGAAAGGAGAAAAGCACACACTACGTGGTATGGTGGTGGACTGAACACAGAGGCCTCTCATCCAAGACAACTGTCTGAAAAGCCATGGCCATGGCCCGTCCTCAAGAGCCTGTCCCCTGAGCCCTGGGCAGCCACCCCCTTACCCTCTTCATCACAGACTTGGCAGCGGGTACAGTCAGTCTTAAAGTGATTGTCTCTGGTCAAGAAGGTGCCCAAAGGACAGGGAAGGCAGGTGGAGTCGCCACAGGGTTCTGTGCAGGGGGCCTTCATGTAGTGTCCTGTGGCACACAGGCAAGGGCTAGGGTCAACCGTCAACCACTCCTGGAACCTTCCTGCCTGCACCTGCTTTTCCCCCCTCTCTTCCGCATCACCTGCCTATTACCGCCCAGCCTCCCTGGACCCCATCCCCAGCCTGTCTCGTCCTCCCTGACCCTCACTCTGCCGCCTACCCTCCTTTCCCCTGCTTCCCTCCCTTTACCGTTCCAGCCACTTACCCTTTGGGCAGCCCCTGCAACAAAACAGGCCATACCTCTTCTGGGACTCACTGGCACAGTCACACCTGCCAGACATGCCACCCTGGCCCTGGCCACCAAGCAGCAGCAGCAGTAGCAGCAGTGGTAGGAACAGAGGCTGGAGAACACGTGCAGTTGACCGTGGTGTGGCTGCCCCAGGAGGTGACCTCTCCCTCCTAGGCACCTCCTCCATTTCTGAAGCCCTAGCATTTGCCTGAGTAAGCTCACTTCTCAGGCTCCTGGGCAGAACAGGGTTAGGGGAGTGGGACAGCTTCCCTCTGTCTACAAAAGCTTATGAACAGCTCCCTGCCAGCCTTTTGCCCATTTCCCCTCCACCCAGCCCCCAGCCACGCCTTCTGAGAAGTGGAGGCCCCCAGACCCCTTTCCCCGGGAGCTTGTGCTTCCTCTCAGCGGAAGGGCGCGCCCGAGCCTCTAACTAGGTCGCTGGTGAAGACAACCCAACCGGCAGGAGGTCGTAGTTGAGAGGCTACCCCAGACCCTCCCCTCCAGGGCTACAGATCAGGTTCTGGACTATTTCCTGGCCTCCCGCGATCCCACTCACCTCCACCATGCAGCACCGCAGCAGCCGTGGCTCCATTGCGGTCTGTACCGCCTGGGCCCTGCCAGTGCTGCTCTCTGGTCGGTAGCCCGGGGCTTCCCCACTAGCCCAGCCCCTAGGTTCCTAGACTAGAGCTAGCCTGCCTGCCCGCCCGCCCCCGCGCCATCCAGAACAACTCCCCTCGGGGGAGACTAGGGTAGGGTCTGCCACTCTTCCGAAGCTGAGGGGCTATGCCCCTCTACCTGACGGAGCCCCTCGCCGCTGGTGTGGAAGCAGGCACAGGCTTTGACTAAGCACTGGGTCTAGCTCCAGCCCTGAGAACCACTGCTTAGAGTCCAGAGCCAGTGACTTTTCTCCCAGAGTAGCTAGGTATGGGTGCTGGGATGGATGAGCCTTGAGTTCTAAGCAATACCCTGTACATTCTAAGAGTCTGTTAGATTCAGTAAGGACAGGGCCAGGTAATAGTGGCTTGCGGCTGTCTTGGGATGTTGGCCTTTATCTTCCATGTGGGCCCCATTACAGCTGGCAAGACACAAGCCCCCGCCATCCCCCAGCCCAGAGGGACAGGGAAGAGAGGGTGTTCCAGAAGCACAGGACTCTTTCCTCGGGAGTATATACAAGTCTTTATAGAAAAGCCAAACTCAATAAATACGCAGCCTGACAGATCCCACCCTGGGCCTCAGAGGCCAGCATGACCAGGAGGGACAGGGATTCATTTCATGAGTCCTAACGAAGGTGGCATTGAAAGCCTGTGAGCCCAGCCCAGAGGATCATGGCTGGCAGAGTCAAGAGCAGAGGACAAGGGGCCGCCTGGGCAAGGGGGTGGAGCATTGCATCAGGGCCTGGAACTCCACAGGACCCTTCTCCATTCCATCCAGTCTGGCAAAGTGCAAATTGGCCGTGAGGTGATGAGACAACCACCCTGCCTGGCGGTCTGGCACACACGCACACACAGAGAGGAGCAGAGAAGCAGGTGCTGTGACTTCTGGGAGGGAGGCAGGCTCTCTCTGCTGTCTTCAGGCAGTGAAAACCTTGGGGGTCTCCTTGGTCTTCACACACACGGGAGGCAGCGGTGAAACAGGTGCTGTATCCCCAGAAGACAGGGCTGTCTACTGTCCATTACCAGTGGTACCCTCAGCGGTCTCCTGCTCACACTTCCCTGCAAGGGGTGGGGAGAAAGTCCATCTTGGCTGCTGGCAATCACAAAATGCTTCTAGCGAAACCCTCTCCTCTGCCACAGCCCTCTCTCCCCTTCACTCAGGCCTGCTAGAGATACCCCCACCCGCCCAGCCACTAGAGTGGGTCTAAAGCTTTGCTTCCCATTCAGCCTCCAAAGGCTGATAGTCGCAGACATGGCTGTCACTGCCCACTACCCATGCCATCAGAGTCATCTGTCCCTCGCCTGGCCGGGCCACTCACGAGGCAGTGAGTGTCGAGTTGAGCAGCAGGGTGGTCCTGATCCGGTAGAGCTGGGCCAGGGTCAGCTTCCTGTGTTGAGCAGAGACCCCCGAGGGAGGCTCAGGCTGCACCCTGGGCACAGTCCCAGAAAGCATCTCTCTGCATCTCCTTCGGGCAGAATCTGCAGGTCCCCCAGTCATGTGGCTGGGTCTGTTCTCAGATTCTGACAACTGAGGGCCATGGCAGGGCTCACACATCCCTGGACCATTCCAGCCAGGACCACCTTCCTGAAGGGGGCTCCGAGTCCTAACCCCAGGGGCCATAGTGATCAGGCACAGTTCTGATAGGCTGCGGCTGGGAGCCGGGGCCACGACATGGGTGGTGGTTCCTGACAGTAATTGTAAGAGGCTAGCCTCCGATTTGGACTTGAGCAGGCGGGGCGGGCGAGGGAGCAGCTGGACAGGAGTACGACGGCGGAGGCGGGGTGAGGGCTGGGGAGAGGGGGTCTGAGGCACAGGCGCTGGCTCGACCACGGGGTGTGGAGCCACAAAGTCTTGAAGGGAAGTGGGGGACAGGGTGCCATAGGCGGAGTCCATGGAGCAGGAGCGGCCATCCACGGGGCCCAGGGGCAGCAGCTCGCTGGTGGGAGTGACGGACGAAGCAGTGTTACTGAGAGAGGTCTCGTCCGACTGGGAGCTGAAGGGGCCACCTTCAAACTCCGGGGAAGACAGTGTCTCCCCAGGCTCTACCACAACCATGGCCAGGGTCTCAGTGGAGCCATCTGAGGCGCTGTGGAGGACAGAAGAGAGTCAGAAAGCAAGATTATCTAAAGCAGGGGCTGGAGATATGGCTCAGCAGTTAAGAGCACTGACTGCGACGGGCATGGTGGCGCACACCTTTAATCCCAGCACTTGGGAGGCAGAGGCAGGCGGATTTCTGACTTCGAGGCCAGCCTGGTCTACAGAGTGAGTTCCAGGACAGCCAGGGCTACACAGAGAAACCCTGTCTCGAAAAACCAATAATAATAATAATAAAAAGCACTGACTGCTTTTCCAAATGTCCTGAGTTCAAATCCCAGCAACCACATGGTGGCTCACAGCCATCTGTAATGAGATCTGATGCCTTCTTCTGGTGTGCCTGAAGACAGCTATAGTGTACTTACAGATGATAATAAATCTTTGGGCTGGAGTGAGCCAGGGCTGGATGGAGCAGAGGTCCCGAGTTCAATTCCCAGCAACCATATAATGGCTCATAACCATCTGTACAGCTACAGTGTACTCATATAAATAAATACATAAAAATCTTTTAGTGGGCTGGTGAGATGGCTCAGCGGGTAAGAGCACCCGACTGCTCTTCCGAAGGTGATGAGTTCAAATCCCAGCGGCCACGTGGAATAGAGTGTTGAAAACGGACCGTGTCCATGCCCGGACTCTAGCAGGAGACAGAGCTATCCTGACACTCCCACTGGGTTCATACCATTCCACCGTTCAGAGATCAATCCCTCTGTGCCCTGAGCCAGATGCCCTGGGCTCCGGAACTTGTCCTGATGGGCCCAGCTGAATTTTTATTTTGTTTGTGTGACCTGGTCTGGATATGTAGTCCTGGAGCTCTGGCTTCAAACTTTTGTCAATCCCTCTGCCTCCACCTCTCAAGTTCTGGAATGGGATTACAGCCACGTACCTTGCTTGCTGGGTAGATTTTATGTCTTTCTTTTCTTCTTCTTCTTTTTTCCCCTTTATCTAACTTATTTATTCACTTTATATCCCCATCACTTTATATACCACCCTCCTCCTATTCTCCCTCACAAGTCCCTCCCTCCATTCTTTTTTTTTTTCCTTTGTTGTGACAAGTTGTTACTTTGTTGCCCAGACCGAAAAAAAACTGGAGGCAATCCAATTGCCTCAGCTCTCAAGTCCTAGGGTTACAGGTCCGAGGCCCAAGCTTACCCTGCAGTCTTGGGTAAACATACCAGTGCTCAGAGTCAAGGCTGTTGCTGCTCTTTCGAAGGATGGTGGGGGAGCTGGCAGCTGAGGTACCGCTCTCTTCTCCCTCCTCCTCCTGCTCATCTTCCTCCTCTTCCAGGCTCTGCAGGTGCTGGCTGCCTGGGTGCTCCTGTGCACACAGCTGTGCACGCAGCTGCTGCAGCTGGCTCTGCAGGTTGAACGGGCGCACACAGAATGAGCCACAAGCAACAGAGAGCCCATCTGCCCTAGACCCACGGGTCACTCTGCCCCCACCTGTGCGCTGTAAATAGTGTCCACCCAGCTCCGACACAAGGCCTGGCTGCTGGCCTGGAAAGTGTAGGCCGCCACAGCACTGTGGAATTCATTCAGGTAGATGAGAAGGAAGGAACCTGGTCACGGAAAGGCCGAGTTAGTATTGGCCCACACCCATGGTGGCCCCATGACTAGGAGCAGGGGGCCAGAATTCCTTACCAGGGTCCCGAAGTTCCCGGCACACAATCTTGTCCACCAGTAGCGGTGGCCTGATGACCTTTGTTCTCTCTGCTTTCTTCACGGCCTTGGTCACCAAGAGTAGGTCAGTGAACAGGAAGCAGTACACATCCATCTGTGGTGGGGAAGGCGGTGTCACAGTCAGCAACAGGGGGATCCCGGGGCAGGCACAGACCTTTGTCGGTTTTTTTTTTTTTTTTTTTGCTTTTCGAGACAGGGTTTCTCTGTGTAGCCCTGGCTGTCCTGGAACTCACTTTGTAGACCAGGCTGGCCTCAAACTCAGAAATCCACCTGGCTCTGCTTCCCGAGTGCTGGGATTAAAGATTTACTTGCATATTTTTTATTTGCTTAAAAGTGTTTTATTTTGGGCTGGTGAGATCGCTCAGTGGGTAAGAGCACCCGACTGCTCTTCCGAAGGTCCTGAGTTCAAATCCCAGCAACCACATGGTGGCTTACAACCATCCGTAATGAAATCTGATGCCCTCTTCTGGAGTGTCTGAAGACAACTACAGTGTACTTACATATAATAAATAAATAAATCTTTTAAAAAAAAGTGTTTTATTTTTTTATTTTTTTTAAATTTTTTATTAGCTATTTTAATTTACATTTTAAATGCTATCCTGAAAGTCCCCTCCCAAAAGTGTTTTATTTTTAAGATTTATATATTTTATGTATGTGAGTACACTATAGCTGTAGATGGTTGTGAACCTTCATGTGGTTGTTGGGAATTGAATCTTTAGGACCTCTGCTGGCTCCTGTCAACTCCGCTCCACTCTCTCAGTCCCTGCTTGCTCCAGCCCAAAGATTTATTATTATACATAAGCACACTGTAGCTGACTTCAGACACACCAGAAGAGGGTGTCAGATCTCATTACAGATGGTTGTGAGCCACCATGTGGTTGCTGGGATTTGAACTCAGGACCTTTGGAAGAGCAATCAGTGCTCTTACCCGCTGAGCCATCTTGCCAGCCCTTAAAAGTGTTTTTAGCCTTCATCTTTATGTGTGTGGATGTTTGCCTGTATGTATGTGTTCCATGTGCATGTCTGGTGCCATGGAGCCAGAGTTACCATGCAGATCCGTGGAACTGAACCCACGGAGTGCTTGTAACTACTGAGCAATCTCTATCTCTGCATGTCAACCGGGAGGTGCTTTTTTGGTTTATATGTGTGTATTTGTGGGGTACACAGGGACCAAACTCAGATCAACAAGACTTGGTGGCATGTGCCACCGAGTCCAATTGCCCCCGGGGAGCTCAGTTTTTGACCATCACCTTCCTTTCTTATCATGAAAGGATTTTCATGAAACTTATCTTTTAACAAAATGTATTAAATAAGTGTACATACTTACTTATGCATTTTACATATATGGGTACTTTGTCTGTATCATTACACAGGTGTGAGGTGTCATGGGGTGTTGGGAATTGGTTCTAATGATCTGTTTAAATCCAGCCCCCCAAACAGAGAATCTGTATGTTAAAATGCTGAGGGTCCTGGTCTCCGATTGGCTTTTGATTGATCAATAAAGAGCCAATGGCCAATGACTGGGCAGGATGAAAGAGGCTTTTAGGTTCCTAGAGAAAGAAAGTGGAGAGGATCAGCCATGGACCAAGCAGGGAAGGAATAGGAGGAAGTAATGGCTAAAAAAATGTAGATGTGGGGTGGTGAGATGGCTCAGCGGGTAAGAGCACCCAATTGCTCTTCCGAAGGTGATAAGTTCAAATCCCAGCAACCACATGGTGGCTCACAACCATCCGTAACGAGATCTGGCTCCCTCTTCTGGAGTGTCTGAAGACAGCTACAGTGTACTTACATATAATAAATAAAATAAATCTTTAAAAAAAAAAAGTAGATGCAAGAAGGACATCCCCCCCACCCCCCCCACCCCCGCAAGGGCTGCCGAAGAGGAGCCAGGGCGGCAAAGATAAAATACAGATCTAGGAGGTGTTAAGTCAGGAATGCCACAGGGGAGGCATGCTTGCTGCGAGGAGGCTCTAATTCACCCCTCCATTGGGGGTGCTGGGAAACTCAGGAGCTTTGGAAGAACAGTGAGTGTTCTTACCCACTGAGCCATCTCTCCAGCTTTGAGCCTCAAAATTAAATGATTTTTTTTTTTTAAATATCAGAGATACACACTTCTGAGCTGTGGTGGCAGAGGCAGGCAGATTCCTGTGAGTTCAAAGTCAGCCAGGACTGCATGGTGAGACCTTGTCTGAGAAACAAAAGAAAGAAGGAAAGAGAGATAGATGAGTGAGCAAAAAGATATCCATATCTTAATGATAATAAAAGTAAGTGATCTGGACAGCGGTGGTGCACACCTTTAAGTCCAGCACTTGAGAAGCAGAGGGGCAGGCCTATCTCTAAGTTGAAGGTAGCCTGCTCTACAGAGAGAATTCCAAGGTAGCCAGGGCTACACAGAGAAACCTGTCTCAGGAAAAAAAAACAAAACAGTAAGTATTTAGGCAAGGTGTCCTGTACCTGTAGTCTAAGCACTTGGGAGGCAGAGACAGGAGTCTAAGTAGGGCGTGCTGGTGCACACCGTTAATCCTAGCACTTGGGAAGTAGAAGGCAGCACATCTCTATGAGTTTGAGACCAGCCTGTAATATATAGGGAGTTCCAGGCCAGCTAAGGTTGTGTTTTAACAACAAAATGAGTTCAAGGCTAACCTCAACCACACAGTGATTCTGAGGGTCATGAGACCCTATTGCAATTTTTTCATTAGATATTAAATATTTATGAATTTACAATAAATATATATAACTATACATAATAAATTATTGAATATTAAGTACTTTATTTTATTATTTAATGGAAAAGAGAAAAAAAATCTGCTAGGAGCATGCCTAGCAGAGGGTTTGTTTAGCACTCCTGAGGACCTGGAGAGATGGCTCGGCTGAGCACTGGCTCATCCAGAGGTCCTGAGTTCTATTCCCAGCAACCTCCTGCTGGCTCACAACCATCTGTGATGCCCTCTTCTGGCGCCCTCTTCTGGCGTGCAGGTGTACACGCAACAAGAGCACTCACATATATTTATAAAGAGAGAGAAGAAATAGGGCTGGAGAGATGGCTCAGCAGTTAAGAGCACTGACTGCTTTTCCTGAGTTCAATTCCCAGCAACCACATGGTGGCTCATAACCATCTGTAATGTGATCTGATGCCCTCTTCTGGTGTGTCTGAAGACATTGTCAGTATACTCACATACACTAAATAAATCTTTTTTTTTTTTTTTTTGGTTTTTCGAGACAGGGTTTCTCTGTACAGCTCTGGCTGTCCTGGAACTCACTTTGTAGACCAGGCTGGCCTCTAACTCAGAAATTTGCCTGCCTCTGCCTCCTGAGTGCTGGGATTAAAGGTGTGCGCCACCACGCCCGGCTATCTTTTTTTTTTTTTTTTTTAAAGAAAGAAATAAAAAGGGAGGTAATGTTAAAACCACAATTTACAAGTATTTACCTACTAGGTAATGGCAAGATTCTCAATAGCAAAATTCTTGGAGCTCTTGGCTTTGCAGAATATATTTCTCCCTGTCACCTTCAAGAGCTGTGACCCTGCTACTCTTACTCTGTAAACTGTAAGTGGCATTCACCCTCTCCCTACAGCATCGGTCATGGGTTCTTAGGTCACCATGCTAGCTAGTTTCTTTGTCAATCTGACACAAGCTAGAGTCATCTAGGAATAGGGACGCACAACTGAGACAAACACTTCTATCAAATTTAGCCTGTAGACAGTCTTTGGGGCATTTCCTTGATTAATGGAAGATGTCAGAGGGCCTGGCCCACCATGGAGGTGCCATGTCTGGGTAGCTGGCCCTGGGTTGTATAAGAAAGCAGGACCAAAGCTGGGCGTGGTGGCGCATGCCTTTAATCCCAGCACTCGGGAGGCAGAGGCAGGCGGATTTCTGAGTTCGAGGCCAGCCTGGTCTACAACGTGAGTTCCAGGACAGTCAGGGCTATACAGAGAAACCCTGTCTTGAAAAACCAAAAAAAAAAAGAAAGAAAAGAAAGCAGGCAAACCATGAAGAAGCACTTCACTATGGCCTGGGCTTGAGTTCCCGCCCGCCTCTGGAACCCTGCCCGGGCTCTCCTCAGGAAAGCCAAAGACATTTTTTCCTACCTAAATTGCTTTTGAGGGGCTGGAGAGATGGCTCAGTGGTTAAGAGCACTGACTGCTCTTCTAGAGGTCCTGAGTTCAATTCCCAGCAACCACATGGTGGCCCATAATCATCTATAATGGGATCTGACGCCTTCTTCTGGTGTGTCTGAAGACAGCAACAGTGTACTTATATACATAAAATAAATAAATCTTTTTTTTTAAAAAATTGTGCCGGTTGGTGGTGGCGCATGCCTTCAATCCCAGCACTTGGGAGACAGGCGGATTTCTGAGTTCAAGGCCAGCCTGGTCTACAGAGTGAGTTCCAGGACAGCCAAGGCTACACAGAGAAACCTGTCTCGAAAAACAAAACAAGAAAAAATTGCTTTTGATCATGGTGTTTTTATCATACTGATGGAAAGCAAACCAGGCAGTTACCGTGTAACTAACCAGGCAGTTAATGAACCACCGACTGAGGCCCAGGAGAACCTCGGGAAGGAGGGCAATGGAACAAGGCTGTAAGGTGGGTATCCTGAGGTCACCTTGCTATCTTTTCCCTCCTTCATCCTCAGGCTCCCTTCCAGCAGCAGCTGTCGGGTCTCTTCAGGGGAGGTTCCAGGCATGGGTGCTGTCAGGTCCAGATGTAGAAATTCCTTCAGGAGCTTTAGATGGGGGAGGAGATGTCAGAGGTCAGGGCCAAAACCTGGCACCCCCAAGGGAGATCTGCAGCATCCCCCAACCCCCACCCCGACACCCCGACACCCCGACACCCCGGGCTTAGGAGACACCAGCTATGACTCAGTGCTGGCTCAGGCTCACCTTATCTACCTCGTCGTTGCTGCCCTCCACAACCTCGTAGGCATCGATCCGGCTCACCACCCCTGCCAGGCGCTGCCGCTCCTGCCGCTGCCGCATGCACGTGTTCACGTGGTGTATGAAGCGTTCCACAGAGCTGATCTGCGGATAGGTGATGGGGTTTAGGATCCGGGAGAGATGGAGCCTAGGACATTCTGCTCACATTCAGGTTACCATGGTGACGATGGCTTCCTTGGTGCGGGGCTCATCTGTCTTCCTCAGCACCGACTTGAGCAGCAGAGGGTATTTGGTGAGCCGCTGGTGGGGCTTGGCCAGCATGTCACTCAGCTTCAGCCTCTGGCACTGCTGGTGCTTCTCCGCCCACTACAGGAATGGGGTGGAGCTTAGGTCTAACCTCGCCCCCTTCAGGACCCGCCCACCCAGCTGTGCTGCCCAAGGTCCTGCATCCTGAACTCTAGGTCCTCACCGTGACGTATGCCCGGAACAGATCGTTGTCACGCAGCAGGCCACGCATGTACTCCATGCAGCCCTCCTCTTCCATACAGTATCGGATGTATGGCTTGAAGAGGGAGCCGAACTGGCCCGAGGCAAACAACAGCACCTGTTACCTCCGGATTCCAGGGGTCCCAGGCGCTTACCATACCACCCCAGCGAGGAAGCCTTTCCAGGGGAGGATTCTGAGCCTCAGAGAGTCACCCCCCACCCCCAACCACGTAGCCAGGTAGCAAGGATTCAAACCAGAGTCACCAACACCTAAAACTTCCTCTTGGCCACAGAGGTAACCTGGGGTTAAGGTCAGTGGGAACTAGAAGGGCAGGCAGGATCCAGCTCTGAGAGTTTTCCCGTGTCTTTGCTCATACCATCTTGAAGCCTTTGAGAAAGTCGCTGGGCTGCAGCAGCGCCCGCGTCCGCCGCGCCTTCTCCAGCACCGGCACCATCACGCTGCCCCACAGCCCGCGGTGTAGCTTGGCGATCTCAGGGATGTTGCTGAACAAGCGCTCAGCCTCAACCTGGGCGAACACAAGTGTGGGTTGGCTCCATCCCGGCCGACCCACTCACTCCTCCGGGTTAGCCCGGCTAAAGCCCCGTACCTCCCCCACCTCCGCCTCTGCCTCTGCCGCCCCAAGCCAGGTATCTAGTATCCGCCCCTCTCCCTCCCCCAGCTAGGCCCCGCCTCTTTCCTAGTACCTCCCCCGCCGCCGCCCCAGGCCAGGTCGCACCTCACACAGGAGCCCCGACTCTTGCAGGTTAAGAAGACAACACAGGAACAGCTGTGGGGGGAGGGGACACTGCAGCAGGGTCGTGTAGGGGTGGTGTCCCGGCCCCGAAGTCCTACCCAAACTCTTAGCTACTCATTCCACGGAAGGCCCATAAGCACCCAGAGATAAAGAGGGCGTTTGGACCTCCACACTCGGTAATTCCAACCCACCCATGGCCCAACGGAGCGAGGGGTCACCTTATCTTGTCCCATCAGAAGGAGATCTGGGGAGAAAGACTTCCTAACACACCTGGAATGCTCTGGGTCACCTCTGTCCTGGCTCATCCTCTGTCCAGGAAGCTCTTTCCAGGTAGCCAGGGCCAGGTGGTGCTACCCTCCCCAGCAGAAGTCCCCTAAGTGCTATCTATCCATTCTGTCCCGCCCACGGTGGCCTGGCCACTCCTGGGAACCTGACACCACACAGCAGGTGCTCAGAAGCAGCCTTTGAACAACCAAGGCCTCACCTGGGTTAAACCAGCTTCCTGGCCAACAAACTAAAGCCCCCTCCCAGGCACTTGATGGAATCCCCTCCGCATGAGCCCGCACGTCTAACTTTCCTGCTTTCAAACACAGCCAGCCAGCCAGCCGAAGGCCCAGCTTAGCTGAGGGTTCACACTCTCGGCCTGTGCATGTGAGAAGCAACATGGCCCCAGGGTCCCACACTCACGTTGGTGATCACTCGTAGTTTCCGGATGTAGGAGACTTCTGTGTGGAGGAGTTCCCACACTGCCTCCTGTTGGTGGCACTGCCTCCTGGTCAGCTTCTAGAGGGAGGGTGGTACAGGTTAGCCACTAGCCGAGGGTGTGTGGAGACCGTCAGGGAGGGTGAGCAACCAGGCCCCCAACTTCTTCATCTTATCGATAGGAACACGGAGCTCTGGGGGTGGGGGGAAGGCCACCTCCCGATCATGTGGGTTGCGACTGTCAATATATCCAAGATAACACCAGAGTAGGCCTCCTCCGCCACTAACCCTGCCGAGCGGTGCGTTCTCCTAGCGACACCAACCTCGTGCCCATCAGTGAGCTCCTTCCAGCTGTCCTCCAGCCTCAGGCCTGAACTCTCTTCATCCTCCTCCTCATCTTCCTCTCCCTCCTCCCAGGAGTCATGGTCAAAGCGCAGCCTCCTGGGCATCCTGGGTAGCCCGAAAAGGCTGTAGGCATGTAGCTTGCTCTCCAGCTGTTCCATCTTGTCTACCTCCTGGAAGGAGACCCAGGGGAAGGGCCAGAGTCAGGGTCTGGTTAGCTAGCAGCTCTGCCCCTACCGAACCCACGGGGCTACATACCCGGCCAAAGGCACTCGTGCTAGGTCCGGAGCTGAAGAAGCCGCTGAAGCGACTGGCTGCCCGGTTCTTCCAGCTCTCGTTGCTGCCACTGCTGGTACCCCCACAGCTGCCAACGGGCAGAGAACAGCTGGAAGGTGCGGGGGACTCATGCCCAGGGATGCCTGCCTCCCCCAGGAATTCAGACATGTTCTTGCGACGGCGGCCAGGGGCCTGACCAGGGAGGAATAAATAGTGAAGTGCGGCTCACACCAGCCCCACAGCTCCACACCAGGGTTTCCAGAACCCCAGATCACCCAAGCAGGCAAAAGGGTCTCTGCATCCCTGGCCTAGGGTACCACCTCCCCTGAGACCCAGATGTTCACACGGGTTCACTGGGACTACTGCCCCAGACTACCTGGCTACAATCAGAAATTGGAAGAAACTCAGTCAAACACACACACACACACACACACACACACACACACACACACACACACACTCTGTGGCACCTACAGACAGAGCTTGAAAAGGTCCCATTGGGGCTGGAGAGATAGCTCAGCAGGTTAAGAGCAAAAAGCTCTGGCTGCTCTTGCAGAGGCCTAGAGTTTGGCTCCTATTACCTATGTGGGAACTCACAACTGTCTGTAATAAGCCGACTGCTATAGATCTGATGCTCTGTTATAGGTCCCAAGGGGACAGAATGTACAGGTGGTACACGTGGGCAAAAACAAAAGAAGAGAAAGAGAAAGACGATCCGGGTGGCTAGGCGCACACCTGAGCTCAAAGCCTGCCTGGTATACAGAGAAAGTTCTAGGACAGCCAAAGCTATACAAACAAACAAACAACAAAAAGCACCCTGTCTCAACCATCCCCTGCAAACAACAACAACAACAAAAAACAGAAAACAAACTCCAAACCCAGGTGTGGTGGTGCCTTTCACCTCAGCTCTGGGAGGGAGAGTCAGGGCTTTGAGGCAGGCCTCTATATAGAAGATTTTCAGAACACCCAAGGTTACACAACAAGACCTTGTCTCAGAAACAAAACCAAACAAAAACAAAAAAGAAAAAAAAGGAAGAAGAGACAGATGCATGAGACACTCCCTCCTACAGGAGACACACCCTCACTTCCCAACACAACTGTGCTCATTTTCTGTCCCACAGATAAACACACTCCATGAGCCGATTCCCTACGCACTAAACCAGCCCCAATCCTATGACCAGCTCCTGTCATCTTAGAGTTAGAGACAGAAAGACTGACATCCTCACAAACAACCACAACCTTGCAGAAACAATGGAGGAAGAGTCCAGGAGTCTCTCTTGAGGAGGTGCCCGCCTTACCCGCACCCCAACAGGGCCCCCTGCTCACCAAGATGTCCAGGCTGCTCTCTCGGCGGCTCTGAGGGTCCGCACGTTCTGACACAGGGGGCCCGGCTCCACTGGGCCTCAGGGCTGGCAGACTGAGGGACTTGGAATCCTTCACTCCCTGCTCCACCTTGCCCTCGTCCCCCGGCTTGGCTAGGGTGGCGTGTTGGGGGGAACGAGAAGTCCTCAGTGCCCAAGTATGGGAGACATAGGGCCCTCGTCCTCTCTCCCCCTCCCTGGGAGCCCCACCCTGCCAGCACCAACCACCAGCGCCCAGCAGAGACACCTGTATGCTAATGAGCCTGCCCAGGAGCAAGGCCAACGGGAAGGGCTCCAGATCCAGGAGGCTCCAACCCTCCCACCCAGACTGTGGGGCCTGTGGCACTGCTCACCTTTGACCCGCAGGTAGTGTCCTCCAAACCTGTAGGCCTCGAAGGTGAGGGACAGGGGTGTGTTGGATTGATCCAGGTAGATGTCTACTTTGCCCAGTGCGATGCCCTTCCTCTCAAACACAGGCAGTAACACTTCCCTGCACCCCAGGAAGGAATGTGTTTCAGGAGGACAATCGCGTGGCTCCCCAGCCCATCCAGACACAGCTCCAGCTGCCACCCCGATTATAAAGAAAAGCAGTCTGCACCACATCACACACAGACACCTGTCCCCAGAGCTTTATAAGTCCCTCTCAGGCACAGCTATACAGCCAGGACTAGAAAACACAGGTGAGCCTTGTAAGGGTGTGACATCCACACAGGCCTGCCCACCCACAGGAGCAGTGCACAGATGCATGGGAGTGGACATATATGCACACGGACAGACAGACAGACAGACAGACATGCCCCTGCAGAGACTGGGAACCCTGACAAAGGAGCTGTCTCTGCTCCTCTCACTTTCTCCTCAAGCCCTACCCCAGTGACTTCTTCTTCATGGCTGGTACAATTTCTGTTTCGATGTCCACGTTCAGGTCAAATTTCAAGGTGAAGCACTCCTTGCTCGGGTCCTGAGAGGACACTGGACTGTTAGCCACTGTCACCGTGCAGATGAAAATCCCAACTGGGAGGGGAAGGCCAGAGATCTCCCCAACCATACTCCTAGAGAGGCTCTGGGCGTTCTACCCGCCTGAGCTGAAGGGTATGGAGGCAAGGGAGGGGCAGGCTCACTCCAGACCTCATCCCTAGAGTTCAGAGCAGGGAGACTAGCCTCAGGAGAGGAAAAGGCCTGGGGTGGGGGGCTCTGGGGGCCAAGGCTGTCAGCCCTCCTGGCTCCTTACATCCGTGTGCCTCCTCCTTGCTTTCTTCTTAGAGATTTTTAGGCCGGCACTCTTCCGGTCCCTGTAGGGAAGCAGATGCTGAGGTGGTGATGGGTCCTCCCCAGTGTGGGATGTAAGTGGGAGACTTGCTAGGCTCCCCACCCACCCCTCATCAATTGGAAGTAATGTGAATGCAGTCTACTCTGCTTGCTGCCTGTCTGGCACTGTCCGCCCTCTGGTGGCCGAGACTGAAGTTGCACACAATGGTTACCTAGTTCAGCTAGGAGCCAGCCAGGTTTGCTGGCCTAAACTGGGGCAGTTTGGGGGTGCAGAGGGTGGACCATCAGTCTTCTGGAAGACTCACTCCTAGGATGTTGGTTCTGCCCGTGGAGCACACCTACCCTTTTCCGTCGGTACAGCCTTCCTCTTCTTCCTCCAGGTCTGCAGCAGGGCTGGTGCGGGGAGGACAGGACCGGGTGGAAACATTCCGGGCCAGGACAGAGCCTTTGGAGAAAGGGGGCTGGGGTTATGTCCCTGCTCCCTGTATGGCCCATGCTTAGCCCTTAAATACGGCCTCCAGCAGAGGCACAGTCCCTGGGTCTCCCTAGCTCCTCTTTCCCCAGTGGTTCAAGCCCTTCTTTTCTGCCAAGAATAGGGTCTATCATTACTATCTATGACCCCCAGACCCAAATGGGCCAGAGGCTCTGTGAGGATATACAGGTGATGCCTCACCCCAAATACAAACCCACCTGTACCCTCAGTTACCTTTCTATAGCATGAGGTTTGTAAAAAGGCCATGTCTCAAGGACTGTCCCAGACAGGCACCAAGTCCACTCCTCTTCCTTTAAGGCCTCCCCTCCCCCTCTGCCTTGACCACATCTAAAGTCCCAGGAATCCTGGGGGAGTGGAGAGTCCCTTAGTCTCTCTTACCAGGGAGGAAAGGTGGCAGGTGGCCTGGTTGTCTTTCAGAGCTAGAGCCAGCCCCTATTCAGCAGGGATAGTTTCTCATTCCCTTCAAACATGGTGGCTACCACATCTGTTCTCCTAGGCCAACAAGCGTTTGCCCAGAAGTTGCTGGTGGCCCCAAGGATAGGAAGAATTGGGAAGACCCTGGCCAGGGGCAGGGACAGCTGTGGGAGATAACGAGGTGGACCTGTATTTCATACTCCTGCTCTTCACGTGATCCCACTAAGGTTCCAATAACCACCCAAACACTGCTGCCACCAAGATACGGAGTTCTGAACTGACTAGAGAGTTCCAGGGCCAGGCCGGGCCGGGTGGGGTCCTCAGACTTACCTTGCGGGGGCAGGTCAAATCGGACATGCCCGTCATAGTGCAGGGTGCTGTGGAACTTGCTATCACAGGTCTCACACAGGTTGAGAGGTCCCCGGTGGTGTAGCTGCTGGCAGTCGGCATGATGGCATACCTGTGGGAGAAGGATGGAGACATGGGGTCAGGATGGGCGCCAGACAGACAGACACATATAATACTCAGACCACTACTATGGCCATCCACCACACCATCTTCTCCTACCAAGTTCCTTCTGCTTCCCTTAGCCAGTTCATTTGGACCACCTTTCCTGAGTACCCACTACCTGTTTCCAAGGAATGCAGAGGAAACCCTCCTCCCAAGACTTCAGACAATCAACAGTGGACCAGGGCTACCAGGGACTTTCTGGCAGGAAGAGCCCCCCAAAAGGGCTTTGTCACTGATGTGCAGCTGGCATTGCAACACCCTAAACTGTGGTAAGCGTTGCAGTCTGGCGGCCTGGGCCTGGTCCCTCTGCTCTCAGGTCTATGGCCTGCCTGAGTCTTGAATAGCAGACCCTACCTGGATTGCTAGGTTCAGCATGAAGCACGGAGGAGTCTAAAGCAGGCTGTGGCTGTCACTGACACACATGCACACACACACACGTGCACACACACATGCATGCATGCACACGTGCACACACCACTCCTGCCTGGCAATGTGTGCATGTATTTACCATGTTTAACTATATGTATCTGTTCCTCCCCCTTCTTGGAGGGCTGTCAGATTCTTAGCTTCTAACTGCCAAGAGCCTTGCCAACAATGGCCTGGCCCCAATACAGTTCTACTTTACTTCCTGCTTTTTCCATTAAAAAAAAAAAAAATTCCAGAGGCCAGCAAGAAGCCCATAGGCTCCCACCTCCATGTCTGTCCGTCCATCCGTCTGTCCACACACACAGGGCAGCTGAAGGCTTCCCATGATTAGCCAATCTGCAGCCAGCTCCTCCTCCCAGATCTGCCCACACTCTCTCACCCCTGACTCTCCCATTTCCAGCAGGGTCAAGTTTCCCTCCCTGAGCATAAGGCATGCGACCCCTCCACCTTATAACAGAGTCCTGGGCTCACTCAGCCCCTTTCCCTCCCAGGGAAACAGCCTCCACACTACATACAGCTTCCACGCAATTCTCCACACTCCCTGCCCCGGCCTTCTGACAAGAGATTTCCCATTTTGAGGTGGTGGTGCCAGACGGGATCTTACACCATAGTTCAGGCAGACGTCAAACTCAAAGCAATCCTCCTGCCTCATCCCCTCGAGTGCTATTATCACAGGTATGAGCCACTGTGCCTGGCTTCCCCCAGTTTTCATCTTTAAATACTTCGGGCCTTCAGAGAGTTATAAGAATAGCATGTTGACATACTTCAACCTTCCGGATTCGGAGAGTAAGCCACATCACAGCTGCCTCCTCTCAGGCGTTCTTCTCATGTCTGCTCTGGTGCAGAAATCCCACACAGCCTGAGTCACCCAGCGCTCCGCAGGCATGCAGCCACCAATCTCTCCTTACCTCCTCAGCCAGGGTCTCACTAACTTGCCTTGAACTTGTGATCTTCCTATCTCTGGCCCTAGAGTGGCCAGGATTACAGGCTAGTACCTCCTAGAACTCCCTCCCTCCCTCTGTGAACCAGGCTGGCCTTGAACTCAAGAGATCCTCCTGCCTCTGCCCACCATGTGCTGGGATTCAAGGCGTGCACCATCACTGCCCAGATTTTGTTTTAGATGTATAAAGTTTGCTGGGCAGTGGTGGCACACACATGATCCCAGTACTTCAGAGGCAGGTGCTGTAAACTGCAGTAATGCTCTCCCAGTGAGTGAGATTTCCTTTTTCTTTTTCTCTGATCAGGAAAGGGAGTTTTGGGGTTTTCCTGTTTGTTTGTTTTGTTTTGTTTTTTCTGATTTTTTGAGACAGGGTTTCTCTGTGTAGCCCTGGCTGTCCTGGAACTCACTTTGTAGACCAGGCTGGACTCAGAAATCCGCCTGCCTCTGCCTCCCAAGTGCTGGGATTAATAGGCGTGCAGCACCACGCCCGACTAGGAAAGGGAGTTTTAAGATGGCCTTGTGTAGCCCAAGCTGGCCTCCAGCTCACTATGACGGAGAGAATGACCTTGAACTACGTCTCCATTTTGTTTCCTTTTTGTATATTATCATTTATATAACTGTTCTGCCTGCCTGCATGTATGTATGTGTACCACAAGCACACAGTGTACACAGAAGTCAGAGGTCATTTTCCTTTGCAAATAGAGTTCCAGGTGGTTGTAAGTCCTGGGAATCGAACCTGTGTCTTTGTCTTCCCAAAAGGCTGAGCCAGTGCCTGCAGCTTCAACACTCACTGCTGTCCTGATGGTTTCTCAGATGACATCGGTAGCCCGCTAACTGGTCTCCCCGGCCCCTATCGGGTCAGCTGTCTGTGAGTGGTCAGAGGGAATCCTGTTCTAGGAGGACTTACACTGAATCCACTCAACCCTCCAGCAAGTCTACCTCACTCTGCAAAAATGGAGAGTCCCTACCTCTGAGCCTGGACACCTGCTGGTACCTGGCCTGCAATGCTAACACCCCAAGCAAGGTCTGCCCTCCTCGGTCTCCTCTGGACTCATCTCCAGTCTTCTTATCTGCTCCCTTCCGCTGCTGAATAGTCTATGCTGGGCTAATATCTCTCTCTCTCTCTCTCTCTCTCTCTCTCTCTCTCTCTCTAAGATTTAGTTAAAGTGCCGGGCGTGGTGGCACACGCCTTTAATCCCAGCACTTGGGAGGCAGAGGCAGGCGGATTTCTGAGTTCGAGGGCAGCCTGATCTACAAAGTGAGTTCCAGGACAGCCAGAGCACACAGAGAAACCCTGTCTCGAAAAACAAAAACAAAAAAAAACAAACAAAAAACAAACAAACAAACAAACAAAAAATTTAGTTAATGTATATGAGTACACTGTAGCGGTCTTCAGACACACCAGAAGAGGGCATCGGATCCCACTACAGAAGGTTGTGGGGTGCCGGGCAATGGTGGCGCACGCCTTTAATCCCAGCATTTGGGAGGCAGAGGCAGGCGAATTTCTGAGTTCGAGGCCATCCTGGTCTACAGAGTGAGTTCCAGGACAGCCGGGACTACACAGAGAAACTCTGTCTCAAAAAACCAAAAAAAAAAAAAAGTAAGTTGTGGGGCAACATGTGGTTGCTGGGAATTGAACTCAGAACCTCTGGAAGAACAGTCAGCGCTCTTAACCACTGAGCCATCTCTCCAGCCCAAAACTAATTTTTTTTCCCCTTTGGTTTTTTGAGACAGAGTTTCACTGTGTAGCACTGGCTGTCCTGGAACTCACTCTGTAGACCAGGCTGGGCTTGAACTCAGAAATCTGCCTGCCTCTGCCTCCCCAGGGACTAAAGGCATGCGCCACCATTGCCTGGCCAAAACTACTATTTTAACTAACTCATTCAAAGCTCTATCTTCAGGCCTAGACAAATTCAGGCTGCCAATAGACATACTACCAGCTCAATATTTGTATAATTTATTAAGTAGGCAAGTGGAGACACAATGGAGACCATCTGAGAGAGCCTGAAAAGAGATGTCCAAGATGACAGGCAAGAGGAAGATGGTTTAGACAGCAGTGACTGAGGAGGGGGCGGGGAGAGGAAAAGGCAGCAGAAAGCTTCTTGGAGAGTGGTCCTCCTCCTCCTCCTCTGCCAGGGGCTACACTGAGGTCATCTGGGTCACCTCCCTGCATCCTCATTTTCCATAAGAGGTGTGTGAAGCTCAGGGAAGTAAATTACCACAGGTTACACACCTAGCTGAGCTGAGCCAGGGCCTGAAGCTCCACCCACTCAGGTCCACTACCAGGTTATCAGACAATGGAGAGGTACGAGGGGGAAGGCAGACCCCTGTCTGCCTTGGGGGAGGGTGGGTTGCAGGAAGAAACCAATCATCCGTTTGACACTTGCTGTTTGGGCTCTAGTGACAGAATAGGATCCGGACATACAAACAGCAGTCGGCAGGTGGCCCACTTGCCCTGGGGGAAGTGACAGGAACTGGGTCTGGAGAAGGACATTAAGACCCAGATTCCTAACAGCGGGTGGTCAAGACTTGGAAATATTTTCAGTTCCTGTTTTAATCTACTACGGATAAAGGCAGGAAAACATTTACCTACCTACAGCCATGAGTCCCAGGGCATGTAGAGAATTCTGGGGGGCCTCCCAGCTTTAAATGCCTCCTGACTACAGTCTATGGAGGCACCAGCTTTCCCTTCAATCCCTTTTCCCAGGCACTACCTACTCCAACAGCCAGGCCGGGGCTCCCAGCTTCAGCCCCCTCCCTGCTGACTAGGAGAGCTTCCGGCAGTCAATGCCAGGTGTGGCTACATTCCAGCCAAACCAAGGTTCAGGTCTCAGTATCTGACACAGTGGAGACTGAGCTAAATCATAGGCCACAATTTTCTTTTTAATTTAGTCAACATAAAGACAGCACCTCAAGCGCCTTTAATCCTAGCACTCCAGAGGCAGAGGCAGGGAACTCTGTAAGTTCAAGCCTGATATATACAGGAGTTCCAGGAAAAGCAGAGCCACCTAGAATGTGTGTGTGTGTGTGTGTGTGTGTGTGTGTGTTGAGCACAGGGGGTTGGGGTTGGGATTTCATTCTATTCCTTCTGGCCAATTTGTTATTGGACTGACCTCCTCAAGGGATTCCCTTTCCAGTTCTGAGTCAACTACCAGCCCTCTTACCATGACAGCAGCTGAGACTGCGTCCTGCCTCTGACCTTTAGGCTCCGGGGGACCACAAAGGTCAGTTCTTACGGGAACTGAACCAGAGTTCCCATATGAAGTAAGGATGTCGTTCTGGAATCCCCAGAGAGAGAAAATCCGCAAGCTGAATTGAGGATGGGGTTGGGCAGGGGAAAGCCCTCTTGGATATTTTCCCCCACCCCCTTATATCCCTCTGGCCAAGCACCAGGGTCTCCCCAGTACTGAAGCAGGCTAGACTCTGGGCCTCCCTCGACTTCCTTACCATCCACCAAACCCACCTCTATAGGCAATGATGCTCCACTCTGTGGGAGAAGCCCAACGGGTCAAAGGGGAGATTCCTCACAAATACAGAGGACACTTGGGCACAGCCATCCGCTCTGTCCCACTCAGGGGCTAAGGGAACAGAGCACTGAAGACAGGCTCTCCCCTCACACAGGGCTGAGTGGCTGAGCAGGGTGTGGGACAGCGGAAGGAAAGGGGGAGGGGTGGCTCTGGCCCCACAGGTGTGTCCGGAGTCGATACACACAAAAGGCCCAGGGGTTGGGGGGCATCTCTGGTGCCCGGCTTCTTAGCCCCAAGGTGAGGACTCCCTCAAGCCTCACCCCCACCCCCACTCTCAGTAGAGTTCTGCAGTCTAGATAAGGGCTCAGCCCCCCTGGGGAGGGGGACAGAGAGAATCAAGTTAAGTCATGCACACCACCCCACCCGTTAGGCTTTAGCCCACCCACGTCCCGCTACCTGGCTGTCCCTGCTGCGGGCATGACCCCCGACCCAGAGGGACTGGGAATCTGGGGAAGGTAGCTCGGAGCTGGGCCTGGCTGCTGCTCGGCGCCCGGAGACGCCCGGTCCTGTCCCCATGGTGGCCAGAGGAAGCAACGGTCTGTGCCGCGCTAGGGACAAAGCACTGAGCCCCGCTGCTTCCTGCCATTGTGCAGTTGTGCCTGGGAGGGGTGAAGGGGGCTGGGCTGGTGACACCCCGCGGAACCCCAGCCACTCCCAGCCTGGGCTACTCAGACCAGAGCAGAGACTGGAAGCCCAGCTTTTGGGTCTTGACCCCGTGCTTCTCCACCCCAGGGGCTCCAAACGCCTGCCACACAGAAGGGGTGCAGCTGGTTTACGGGTCAACTTCCTTAGGATCCTAGGACGCTGCTTGCCAGGCACCTGGGGACAACTCTCTTTGCTGGGTCTCCAGCATCCTGATGTTGAGGGTCCATGTCAGCCCCATGCAAAGCCTTACAAACAACACACACACACACACACACACACACACACACACACACACACAGAGTAGGGACTCCAACGGAACACATGACTTGGGAGAGAATCAGGAGGTGGAAGGAGTGTTCGTGGGAAAAAGTAGAGGTCTTGGGCAGTGCCTGGCTGTCCCCTGAGAGTTGGGCCAATGAAACCCCTAAGTCAAGCAGGCCTTTGCAGGAGGTCACTGGTATCTTTAGCCTGGGTCCCTGCCACCAGAGGGCGCTCAGCACTACTCGACAAGCCGCCCTGTCCGGATTGGGTGGGGCTGTCTCCAGTGTGGTTATCAAAGGGCTTCTACACTCAGCCCCAGGAAGTGGGGCAGCCACCTTATCCCTTTCCATCTCCTACAGTTAATGTGCACAGCCTGTTAGTTAAACCCAGACTGGCCCGTGACAGTATCACAGACCTTAAACTTCTGATCTGTCTGCACCTCCACTAAACTGTGATTACCACGGTGACGGACCTTCTAGGTCATCAACTTGACTACCCGTAGAGTGAGCTACAATCCAGAAATGGAGGGCACACCTGTGAGATTTTTTTTTTTTTTGGCTTGGTTCGAAGTGTGTAAATCCACCTCTAGTCCAGAGCCTTGTGGTAGGAAGAGGTATGAAGACACATGTCTTTGATCCAGACCTTGAGGTGGGAAGACACGGGTCTTTAATTCATATCTTAAGGGGAAATGACACACCTTTAACCTAGGCCACACCTTCTGCTGGAAGCCTACAGACAAGGAAGCTTTCTCTCTTTGCCTGCCTGCCCTTGCCTTCCTTACTAGTAAGTCCATTCCTTCACCTGCATGGGAACCTACTTCTTTAGGACCCCAGCGTCTACTGAAGACCAGAGATATCCAACCTTGTGGACTGAGCAACTTCTGGATTCTTGAACTTTCTGTTTATAAGTAGCCATTGTTGGCTTTGCTGGACAACAGCCCTTAAACCATTCCAATAAACCCCCTTTCTAAATATAGAAAACAGGATCCACTGTAGAAACCGTACTCTACTCTAGGGAACCCTAATACCTGACTGCTGCTTTGCATGGTTCTTGGCCTGCGTGCTAGGCCAGCCCTCTTCCAATGGAGCTAGAGCCTTTGTTAATGTACTGTTTTGAAGATAGAGTCCCATGCCTGTAGCCAAGGCTAGCCTTGAATCCTAGGCAATTCTGGGATTACAGGAGTGAATGAACACGCCTGACTCAGGCTGTGGAATGGCCTCTGTGCAGATGCCTCAGTACCCTGTACGGGCATACACTGTCGCTGGCACATCTACCTCAGAGATGACCCCCACATCTGGCACCATGGGGAACAGAAGGAAGCAGGGACTTCTGAGGGGGCTCTTAGGGCAGTAATTAAGCTCAGACCTCAAAAGCTACCTTCACCTCCAAGGCCAGGTCACTCACCACAGACAACACAAGTAACTCCCTTGAAAACTAACATTTCTTATTTTTAAAAAATATCCACCATAGCCTGGTTCCCTCTTCACCTCCTGGCCGGACTCATGCAGCCGTTCATCCTCCGGCCTTCGGGCTGATATCCCTGTGCCTCCCTGAGCTCAGAGCCCTCACCCCCTCACACTCTATCCAGAACTGTATGTGCTCAATCTTCAAATGGTTGGCATTGGGCCCCAATCCTACCTCCCCAAAGGGCTCTCAAAATAACCCCTCAGCCTCATTCTCCGTGTCCCTAATGTTGAATTAATTCCTTCTCGGCTTTCTAATCATGTGACTTCCTAGCTCTCCATCATTCCTCCCTGCAAGAGGCCAGTGGCCTTAAGGACACCGGCTCACTCTGTGTCCTCAGCCTTCAGGATGGTCCTGGCACACAGCCATGTGCAGGAGCGATACTTGCAATGAAGGCGAAGGAAGGGGCTTCAGCCATAGAAGGACTCGGGATGGGGAAGTTCTCCAGGACCTGTGGCCAAGTGCCAACACAGCCTTCCCTTCTTCCTGGAACCTGGGTGTGACCAGGCAGGTGAGTGGCCATTCAGACACATGTGGTCCTGCACCAGTCCTCTGCCTCTGTCCGGGTCCCACACTCAGAAGATAGCTACTACTATCCACTAAGTCCTCTCCTTTCAACTTCCTGTCCCAGGACCTTGAGTGACAAACTCCACTCTCCTCAGAGAAGCAGAAGAGGAGACCATGATGGCCCCCAACTTAACAAGAAGACGCTAAGGTCTGAAGAGGTTGCAGGTTGCCCTAAGGTCACCAGTACACGGTGGACCAATGCACACATCTGTGACTGGAACCTCCTCTCATTGCTCAGGCATGGTTAGGGATGGGACACTGGCTAAGTGGTGGACCGACAGGGTCTTGAAGACCACCTTGAGGAGGAAAGGGTGGAGCTCAAAGACAGCTTGGAGGAAGGAAATCCTACTGGTATGGGGTAACTAAGTCCCAGTCCCTGGGGCCAGGACGTTTACTTAAAAAGGACTTTTGAGAGATTGGGCTCTGGCCAGGCAATGTGTTAGCTATCCTGTCTGGGGTGGAGGCTGCTGCTTAGGGGACCAAGGCCCTGAGGTGCCAGGCCAGAGTACAGGGTAAAGGAAGTGACAGGATGAAAGTGAGGAAAGGAGCCCTAGCCCCAGCCACAGAGGGGAGAGGTACCTGACAGACAGCAAGGAGCTAAGAAGCAGAGCTGAGGTCCCAGCCTCTCACCCTGGGGAGGGGGCCCCTCTCCAGCCCAGCCTTGCTCCAGGGTGAATCAGGGCTGCCTGGTTGAAACTGATACCCAGAAACTAGATGCTGAGGCTGATGAATAATGGAGTCCCCAGGCACCCTCAGTCAGGCTCTTGCCCCGACTAGGGCTTTCCTCACAACTCCAGAAAGTTAGAGGATTCTGTGAACACCCATGGTCCGCACAGGGCTAACCTGGACTGAGTAACTCTGGGCCCAGTAGGAGCTACAAATCTGGGGCAAGATCCACAGCCAGCTCAGTGCCTGGCCCACAGCAGACGGACAGCCCGGAGATAGCAGCTGGGTCTTCTTGTCTGAATGGCACACTTGCCCTAGGCTTCTCTAGCAGGGCTGGGCTCCCCTGAGAGATGGCCCAGGGCTCTACCCGCCACCTCAGATATCCAAGGGTGGAGCCTGCATGCGTGGGCAGGCCAGCCAGGGTGGGGTGGCTCTGCCAGGCGGCTTTCAGAGCTGCAGGCGGCTCACGGGCCTCCTCCTTTCCCTCCGCCTGGGCCTCACCCTTTCGTCCTGTGGTCTCCAGACCTGACCTATTAAGATGGCTGGCACAGGACCAGAAGCCTGTCTACAGGCAGGCCGCTTCCACTGGAGGGTCCTGGCTGGGAGGAAGGGGCTGTAGTGTGAATCTTGCCCCCTGAAGGTGGCTCCTGGACTCCAGCTGCCTGCTAACCTGACAGCACTCAGAAGGCTCACAGGGAGGAAGGTGAGGAGCATCTGTGCCCCACCTCCCCCTGCTCCTCCCCAAAGGAGGCGACCTCCTCACCTGTGTGAAGGAGCACTGGGCACTCCTAGAAGGTGCCATCTGAGGACAGCTGCTGGATCCTAGTGGGCACTGGAACTTGACGTGGGACCCAGGAACAGCAAATACCCAGAGCAAGGTCACCCAAGGAAGATTACCAAGGCATTTGTAGGGCCTACGAACCCTCTGCAGAGCCTCCATCTCCCTGTCTCCCACCAGGACTAGCCTCCCTTTCCCCGGGCAGCCTCTTGTGCCCTCTGCTGGCCCCCAGGGACCTTTTTGGGATTTCCAGATAGGGCAGGGTTGGAACAGCCCCCCAAGCATCCCATAGGCCTAGGTCCCTGCAAGATCCTTCCCTACCCTCACTAGTCAACAGCCCCCACACCACAACCACAGACTTCTCACGGCCACAGAGCAGTGTTTTAGCAAATGCCATCATTAAATAAACGGGGTAGCATCATCGGGACCCCCAGTAAGGGACTTATTACAAGGTTCCCTAACCTTTAACTCAGGGACCCCACGCCCCCTCAGCCCCCAGTCTAGTGGGCCTCATCTAGGGATATATGTCTCCTCCCTACAGCCCAGACTGAGCTATATGTCAGATCCCAGAAGTGCACAGAGTAAGGGGAAACAGCAGATATGGGGACTGTCCCAGGTGCCACCACCCATTGGACTGAAGCATAATGGGTCACAGGAGACCAAGCAGTGGCTTTGGGGAATCGATGAGCTAGGATGGTGGCTTTAGGGAGTGACCAAGGCTTCACTGTATATGAAAGGCTGGCATTCAATCAGTCCACAGCTTGTTCACCTGGTCATTCACCTGGCCTAGAAGGTAGATCCAAGGGAGGGGAACTGACAGGAAACTATCCCGGCTGGAGGGGACAAGCCTGCAGCCTGAGCCCCACACCAGGCTGACTGCTCTTCTGAAACCGCCTGCCTTTCTCTGGGTCTCTTAGAAAATAAAGATGTACTTATTTTTATCTGGTGTCTGTGAGTATTTTGCCTGCATGTATGCATGTGCATCTCGGGTGTGCTCGGTGCCCACAGAGGTCAGAAGAGGATGTCAGCTCCCTTAGAATTGGAGTTACAGACAGTTGTGAGCTTCCATGTGGGTGCTGGGAACCTCTGCAAGAGCAGCCAGTGCTCTTAACTGCTTAGGCATCTCTCAGGTCACTTTCTCCACTTTTTTTTTTTTTTGGTTTTTCGAGACAGGGTTTCTCTGTATAGCCCTGGCTGTCCTGGAACTCACTCTGTAGACCAGGCTGGCCTCGAACTCAGAAATCCACCTGCCTCTGCCTCCAGTGCTGGGATTAAAGGCGTGCACCACCACGCCCGGCCCCTTTCTCCACTTTTTAAAGGGTTTCATTATGTAACCCTGGCTGGCCTGGAACTCCCTAGGTAGGCTTTGAACTCAGGGCTCTCCCTTATATTCTGAATGCTAGGGTTAAATAATGTGCCACCAAACCGGTATTTATTTATTTATTTATTTGTTTTAGGTTTTTTTTTTTTTTTTTTTTGAGACAGAGGGTGTTTCTCTGTGTAGCCCTGGGTGTCCTGGAACTCACTCTGTAGATCAGGCTGGTCTTGAACTCAGAAATCCGCCTGCCTCTGCCTCCCAAATGCTGGGCTGGGATTAAAGGATTAATTAATCCCAGCACTGGGGAGGCAGAGACAGGCGGATTTCTGAGTTCGAGGCCAGCCTGGTCTACAAAGTGAGTTCCAGGACAGCCAGGGCTACACAGAGAGACCCTGTCTCAAAAAACCAAAAAAAAAAAAAAAAGGCGTGCGCCACCACTGCCTGGCCACACCGGTATTTCTTTCCCTTCATTTCTTCCTTCCTCCCTCCCTTCCTTTATGTGTATGAATGTTTTTATGTGTATGAATGTATAGCGCATGTATATATGCGCCATGCATATGCCTGGTACTGGAGAAGGTCAGGTGGGGGTGTTAGACCCCTGGAACTGGAGTCACAAGTGGTTTTAAGGCACCATGTAAGTGCTGAAATTGACCTTCAATCCTCGAAAAAGCAGTCAGTGTTATAAACCCCTGAGCAATCTCTCCAACTGCCCCTTTCTCTCAGCCTCTTTTTTTTTTTTAATAAAAGGTCTTGCTATGTATCTATTCTAGGGCAGCCTCAAACTCACAATAATCCTCCTGCCTCAGCCTCTTGAGGACTATAATCTGCCCAAGGATGAGGGGCTCAGGACGAAAGGGTGGAGAGATAGCTCCGATGTTTAAAATGTCTCCATATGGAATCAAAACGTGCCTCCCTATCTAGGCCCTTGAGAGCCAAACGGAAGGCATAGCCTCCCTTTCTTCCTGGGGGAGGCTTGGGAAAGGGGGCCCTGAGAACAGGAAGTCCTGACTTGGCAAGTCAGCTGCTCAATGTGTCAGTCATCCCACTGGGAGGGAGCTGGCTCTAACAACTAGGGTGGGCTGCCAGCATGAGACACATAGTGGGACCTTCACAATATTCTCGGCAAACTGCTAGGATTGGCTACTGGGTTTGAGGATTTCCAAATCCTTCAATATGGAGGCCGGTGGTCCAATATCAGTCCTACACCATATCCCCTCATGACCCAAGGTACTGAGACTTTGACCAGAATGCTTGACACAAGGAGGCCCAGCTAAAAGCTGTGGTCAGCTACTGCCCTAGGGCTATTTTGTAGGAGTGCTGAGGACACCCATGATGACAGTCCCCTGCCCTCCCTCCCAGTGAGCTACACGCATTGCATTTGTGGGGCAGAGTCTGGTATGAAGCCCTGTGATGTCTCACTCTCAGGGAGCTACACAGAGCCCATCCAAAGCCCAGAAAACAGGTCTCATGATTCCCATACTCTACAAATGAATTCCATGGTCACAGCTAATGTCTCTGAACACAGCAGCACAGGGGACAGTGCTAAGCATTCTACACAGAGGGCAACTGAGAGAGGTGCAGAGGCTGCTCAGGGTGACACAACTGCAAAGAAGCGGGCACAAGCCTGGAACTCAACAGTATGAGCTATCCGTCTCCATCACTTCTCCTAAGGGGTCTCCACAGCATCCGGTTGCAACATCGAAGGGTAGATGAAGATAAAATTCAACCTTCCTGCTCAACAATGTCTGTCCCCTGCTGGCTCCTCCACCACAGCCCACATCCCTCCCTCCCTGCTCACTGGGCTCTCCGGCTCCACATGTCCTTCCTATTCCCAGGACCACAGCTGCCTCCTTCAGAAACAGAACACGGGGTGAGGCAGATCTCACAAGTCCCGGTCCCGGGGGAGCCCCCACAGACTCAGGTGCAGCCCTGTGTGCAGATGGCCTTTGCTGCTAACAGCTCTGGATTAAGAACATGCTTCCTGAGGCTGGAGGGATGGTTCAACGGTTAAGAACACCGACTGCGGGCTGGTGAGATGGCTCAGTGGGTAAGAGCACCCGACTGCTCTTTCAATGGTCCTGAGTTCAAGTCCCGGCAACCACATGGTGGCTCACAACCATCTGTAACAAGATCTGACTCCCTCTTCTGGAGTGTCTGAAGACAGCGACAGTGTACTTACATATAATAATAAATAAATAAAATCTAAAAAAAAAAAAAAAGAACACCGACTGCTCTTCCAGAGGTCCTGAGTTCAATTCCCAGCAACCACATGGTGGCTCACAGCCATCTGTAACGGGGTCTAATGCCCTCTTCTGGTGTGTCAGAATACAGAGAATGCTCATATACATAAAACAATAAATATATCTTTAAAAAAAAAAAAGAAAGAGCATGCCTCTTTCTCCTGGAGTCTCGACCTGAGGCGGGCTCTGTGATGTAGGCAGGTTTGGCACCTCACACATCACCACAGGATGGACTTCTGTCACCCCTTCTCACCAAACGTCACTGTCCCTCTTCTCTCCGCCTCCACACTCTCATGAGCTGAGGTGAGTCCCATGCAAACCAGGGCAGGTCTGAAGGCTACAGAGGGCCAGCCACACAGAGACCAGCCCTCTTCTCATGCCACAAGACCTGTCCATAGCAGCTTGGGGCCATGTCCCAGCCCCGGCGGGGGGCGGGGGGGGGGGCCTTGAGAGGGATGGGACAATGTCTCATTCCTTCATCTCCCCTTCAGGTCAGAGGGATGCTTCAATTTCCCAGTAGATGTGTTGAGGGATCTGGGGCCAGCTTGCTTGCCAATCTGGGGTAGAGGCAGCCAGCCAAAACCAGAGCCCAATGCCAGGCACCACCCGAGCCAGCAGATTGTATCTGACATCACAGCCGCCCCCTTGCCTGGTGACCACGGCAACTGGAGGCCGCCCCCTCCTCTTTCCACCTCCAGAACAGTCCTCATGTTCCTTCTGACCAGGGGCCTCCTGTGCCAGATGAATGGTGGGGAGAGAGCATTTTAAATCTCCCGCAGCTGGCAGGGCCAAGCTGCGTGGAAGTTAGGAACATGGGGATCTGGCTTTACAGATCTGAACCCTAGGTTCGGTTCCCCAGTCCACTGTCTGCCAGCCATGTGCCTGTAGGTCAACCATTTCATCTCTTCTGAGCCTCACCTGTAAGTGGCAAGGAGCCTGGGACCTCTCCCAGAAGGGAGGATCAAGCTGATATAGCATTTGAGGGCCATTGTCACACAAATGAGGATGGGAGGGAGCTGCCTCTTATGAACTGTGGGGCCTTGTCCAAGTCACAGGACCTCTCTGAACTTTGGTATCTTCATCTGGAAAGCAGGGTGACAATACCTTCCCTGCTGAGCTGCCACAGCCGTGGGTAAGGCACAGAAAGCGTGTGGCACAGAGCCCAGTGCGTCATAGGCAGAAGTGCCCAAGTGATATTTTTGCTGGTACAGCTCTCCCTGGCTCTATTCTCTTCGATTTATTCCAATTCCTCAGATTCTAAAGCCGGTTGGCCCTTTCTCCCTCCCTTGGTCATCTCCACAGCCACAACTGTGCACAAGCCTGACAGCATCCCAGAACTATGCCCAGGACTGTTGTGGCCAGGTACCAAACCAAACCACGGGACCACTTCCCTTCCCAACCCTCTGCTTCCTCATCGTGACAGGGAGCTGTGGCCATGTCCTCAGGCAGTGGCAAAGACCCCCAGAGGGCTGTTTCTCCTTTTGATACGAACACCCTCTCCACCTCCTAAACCAGCCACCTTGAATCCAGAGGGCATTACTATGTCCAGGTAAGGGTTCCATGACTTCCTGGGTATTGAGAACTTATCCCTATCGCCCCCATGCCCCAAGCTATCCAATCCCCTACCTTGGCGGCCCGGCCCTTGTCCATGCAGGCTGGGTTCTGGCAGCGCAGTCCCTTCTCCTCTGCAGGGCTCTGGTCTTCTATAGAGAAGGAGAAAACATCAGTTCAGGGGTCGGGGGAGCAGCCTCACTCCCGTGGGCCCTGTGGCCTCCAGGTCAGGGGACTGGTGGGGTGGACTCCTCAATCCTGCCTTCAAAGGAAGTCAGTGTCCTTTTCTTTTTTAAAGGCCAACTTATCTGCAGGGGGATCTGTTTGCAGAGCCCTTTTCTGTGCAGTTCCCCAGGGAAATTGTCCAGATTCCAGGGGGGAGTCTTTGGAAATTGGCTACTCCCTCCCTGAGTCCCACTAGCGGGAGGGGGTTCAGTAACCTCCTGGGGCCCCAGACTTTCTAAGCAATCCAGGCCAGGAGGAGGGGGCCTCCAAGGGTCCAAGATGCCTTCCCTAACTCTGTTCTCCAACTCAGACCCTCTGATGCCAGACATTCCCAGCCCGAGGCCTGGGTCTATCTCTGACCGTGAGTTTGGCCCCCTCCAAGCTGATGCCCTTTCTTCCCGGAGGCTTGAGCACCGCAGCGAGGGGGCAGGGGGGAAGACCGGGCAACTACAGCTAATCCCGGGTGCAGAGGCCGGCGTCCACCCGGCTCCAGCAAGGCCCTCCCCGGGGCAGGCCCGGCCCCCACCGTGCGGGACGCCCTCCGAACCACCGGGGCAGCCAGTCGGCCTGCGAGGAGAGAGCAGACCGTCTGCGGGACCGCACTCACCCATGGCGCCGAGCCGTGGGGGAACTGAGCGCGGGAGCCGAGTACCGAGTACCGAGCGCGGGAGCGGGGGAGCCGAGCGCCGCGGCCGCCAGGCGCGCGAGGCGGGGCGGGGCAGGTGGGCGGGGGGCGGAGCGCGGGGCGGCCGCGGGGGGCGGGGAGCCGGCGGCCCCCGACGGCGCCTCCCCGGGAGACGGGGCGTGTCCCAGGTGGGTCCCACCCAGCCCCGCTCCCGGTCCCCCTCCGGGGGTGGCCACGCGCACCGGCTGTGCCCCGGTTCCTGGCGGTCTCCTGCACGGTGGCTGCGCCGCCTCGGCTGCTGCCCCGGCCGGAAGTGCCTCCAAGGAGCAGGCGCCTCCCGCATCCAAACACGCGGGTCGGCGGCACACGCACCCCTCCGTTCAATGCTGCGCCCCCACTCGTTTGGAATGGCTGCCACCCGCGGATCTAGGGTTGATTACGCGGTGGAGGTGGGCGGACCAGGGGCGGGTGGCCTCATTGAACGGCTGCTGCCGGTGGTTTTAGTGTTCTCAGCTCAGCACGGACACCAAACTTAACTTCGCAAAATTACCACCCCAGCACCCAGAGACCCTCCCAGCCCGGGAGGTTCCACTGGGTTTCCTCAGGAGCACCTCGGCCCTGGCTAATATGCTTTGAGAATTTTCTCCTAACCGTTTATGGAAATAGGATCATCAATAGAGAGACGGCTTTTTTTCTTCTTTTTAAAAAGTATGTCGGGCCGGGCGTTGGCGCACGCCTTTAATCCCAGCACTCGGGAGGCAGAGGCAGGCGGATTTCTGAGTTCGAGGTCAGCCTGGTCTACAAAGTGAGTTCCAGGACAGCCAGGGCTATACAGAGAAACCCTGTCTTGAAAAACCAAAAAAAAAAAAAAAAAAAGTATGTCGGGCCGGGCGTGGTGGCGCACGCCTTTAATCCCAGCACTCGGGAGGCAGAGGCAGGCAGGCGGATTTCTGAGTTCGAGGCCAGCCTGGTCTACAAAGTGAGTTCCAGGACAGCCAGGGCTACACAGAGAAACCCTGTCTCGAAAAAAAGTATATCGGTGTTCTGCCTGCTTGTATCCTGTGAGGGTGTCGGATCCCCTGCCTGGAACTGGAGTTACAGTTGCAATCTGCCATGTAGGTGCTGGGAATTGAACGCTGGTCCTTTGGTAGAACAGCCAGTGCTCATAGCCACTGAGCCATTTCTCCAGCTGCAAGGAGACAGCTTTTTTTATAGTTGCTGATTTGTTTTTGTTGTTTTTGAATGAGGGTCTCACTGTGTAACCCTGGCTAACCTTGAACTCACAGAGATCCACCTTCCTCCACCTCGGCCTCGGGAGTGCTACAGTTTAAAGACATGCACCCCTACACCCCCCACATGGACAGCGTTTTCAACCCTCTTGTAAGAGGTACATAAAGATGGCTGAGGATAAGCCGGGCGCGGTGGTGGTGGTGGTGCATGCCTTTAATTCCAGCACTTGTGAGGTAGGAGGCCAGCCTGGTCTACAGATCTACAGAGTGAGTTCCAGAACAGCCTGTGCTATACAGAGAAACCCTGTCTCGAATAAACAAAAACAAAAACAAAAAATGGCTGAGGATAAAGGCTTTTGTTGCTCAAGTCTGACATTCTGAACCCAAACCCAAAATGGAAGGGGTGGGTAGTCCAACAGTCCTCTGACTGACATGGAAGGGGTGGGTAGTCCAACAGTCCTCTGACACGCAGTTATGTTTCAACATAACTGTGCACATACTACACAAACACTAAATAAAATTAATATTTGGGGCTGGAGAGATGGCTCAATGGTGAAGAGCACTGGCTATTCTTAGAGAGGACCCTAGTTCAGTTCCTAGCACCCATATGGTGGCTTACAACCATCTATAACTCCAGTTCCAGGGGATGTGGTGGCCTCTTAGGGCACCAAGCATACACATGGTGTACATATATACAGGCAAACACACACAAAATAAAAATTGAAAGAAAGCCGGGTGTGGTGGCGCACGCCTTTAATCCCAGCACTTGGGAGGCAGAGGCAGGTGGATTTCTGAGTTTGAGGCCAGCCTGGTCTACAGAGTGAGTTCCAGGACAGCCAGGGCTATACAGAGAAACCCTGTCTCGACAAACCAAAAAAAAAAAAAGAAAAAAAAATTGAAAGAAAAAAACCTCAGTGAGCTGAACCAGACTCCACTAAGGGACTCCAGTGCTCCTGAATCAGCCTCTAGACCCTGTTTGCCCATTGGTACTTGTGGGCTCTGGAATGCCCAAGACCTAGGTGTAGAATGAGCTTGGTCAGAGAAGAGTAGGTTCCCTGACCCCTTCTCTGGAGGCCTCTCATCTGAAGTGGGATTCTTGACATGGACCCTGTCTGTGAGACCCCAGGCTCTGTAAGGGTCTTGAGTTTTATGCTGGGTCCATTCAGCAAATATGAATCAAGCCCTGGGCTGGGTGTAAGCAACCTAGACTGGCAGGGGGGACTTTAGGGGAGCAAAAAACCTTCAGTGGAGTGGAGAGAGGGCTCCAGGGAAAGGGGCTGTGATAGAATATATCTAAACTAGGAGCTCAGACAGAGTCCTGGGGCTTCCTGGATTGGAAAGTGGTTGCAGCAGTCCCTAGCCTACTCTGTTGGGCAGTAAGACCCTGAGACTATTCCTGCGCCTGGGGCTTCCTGGGGCTCATATTCTATGGTCTGGCCACACTCGCCACAGCAGTGATCTTCTCAGAATCTCTGCCTCTTCACCTGTCTCATGGGCCAGCTACCTGTCCTGGCACACAGGTGGGAGCTAACCCTTAGAAGATCCTAACCAGGCTACCTAAGTCACCAGTCCTGCTGGCCCCAGGGTATCAGGACTCTAGCCTGGGGGATTTTCCATGCACCCCACCCAAGGAGTTTACTCTTGCTCCCAGAAGATTCCAGGCCTCTGAGTTCTCAAGATACCAGTCAGGTGCTAGCAACTTTTGGTCCCAAGACCTGAGTACTTAATCCTTATTCTCTCTCACACACACTCCCTCCCTCCTTCTCTCCCAACCCCCCTCCTGCCTTTCATGTAGCCCAGTCTTGAACTCAGGAATGTCTGAAGGCCACCTTGACTTTTTCTGACTGACCTGCCCCCACATCCTGAGTGCTAGGATCACAGGTGTGCACCTGTACATTCTGTTCATCTGACTCTTTTTTTTTTCTGTTTTTTTTTGTTTGTTTGTTTTTTCGAGACAGGGTTTCTCTGTATAGCCCTGGCTGTCCTGGAACTCACTCTGTAGACCAGGCTGGCCTCGAACTCAGAAATCCGCCTGCCTCTGCCTCCCGAGTGCTGGGATTAAAGGCGTGCGCCACCACGCCCGGCAAGGCTCATCTGACTCTTTACTCGGGCGACTCCAGGTTATTCCTCTGCTGCCACCGCCACCACCGAAGACCACATACCTCAGTAAACCTTCAGGTTCTCTACACCTGTTCCAGGCCTCAGCCACCATAAGCCCAGATGGCCTGCAGTGGCCGCAACCTGAGGGCACACATCTAGATGTGTCATCTCTGGAGGGCTTCCTCCAAAGCTTTTGAGTGCAACGATCTGTCTTCTGGCCTTTGACCCCTGGGATCAGGTTCAAAGCATGAAATCCCATGGGAGAAGGATCATGGCATGTCTTCAGGGCCCAGAGCAGTCCCTGGACTGAGGGAGCAAGCAAAGGGACAGACAGACAGTTCCCTCAATCCTGCCCCAGGGTAAGCCTGAACCTCCTTCCCAGGCCATCTGTTGTTGTCCTTGCGACCCAGACAGAAAGAGGGGGCTTGGTGGGGGGCATGGTGGTCTATCTCCCTAGTTCAGGAGCAGCTAGTCTCCTGCTCCTCTGGCATCTGCTAGCCAGCCTCCTGCTAAGCCCACTCACCCCCATCCCTTATTAGTCACAGGACACCCAGCTTTGGCTTCTCAGTCAGCATGATCTCTACCAGAACTAGGCAGAAGCCAGGCGGCAGACCTGTTTTGTTTGGCTGAGCATGGTGTTTCAAAAGAATCTCAGTTGGTTGCCAATTTTGAAAAGTCAGTGGATTTTACATAAAAATCCAGATCGTTGGCTCTTCTTGACAAACCAGAGGAGCCTGGCAGCTCTAGACCCATATTCCAGAATGTTCCAGTTCTCAAGTTGTGTCTATCTTAGACCAGCTCAAACTGGTGCTACACACCCTGTGGCTGGCTCACAGCAGCCCCACCCCGGGCTGTCCAGGCCCTTTGCAGGGTTCCCTTCCTTGACGCCCGCTCTAGCCCTGGCCACCCATGTCTTCCTCTTCTTCTGGCCTCAGGGAGGCTGCTTTCTTCCCTGTTACAACACATCTAGATTCCAGGTGGATATTCCTGCTTGACTCTCCCTGTCCTGCCTGCGCCTTTGAAGTAACCTATTATTTTCTCCCTGTATCCTCTCCAGATGGCTTCCCCAATAGCCCTCACAGGCTGAGCACCTGTAGGGAGTTCTGTTTGCTCCGTTGAAGGTTTCATTTCACTAGTCAAAACCTATGTGGCATCTGCTGGTCCCAGATGGGAAGCCACCAGCCCCTTCAGAGATGGAACCCTCAAGGGGAGGCACATCAATATTCAGGGGTGCTGTGCAGATGAAAGCCAAACCAGAGAGCAGATGTGGTGGCGCACGCCTTTAATCCCAGCACTCAGGCAGAGGCAGGCAGATTTCTGAGTTTGAGGCCAGCCTGGTCTACAAAGTGAGTTCCAGGACAGCCAGGGCTATATAGAGAAACCCTGTCTCGACCCCACCCCTCAAAAAAAAAAGAAAGCCAAACCAGACCTCTTAGGAAATAGTTTACTTCATTTGTACATATGTATGTATGTATATATGTATGTAAATGTTTGTGTATGTTTATGCACATATATGTAGATACCTACGAAGGCCAGAAGAGGGTGTGGCCCTCCCGGTTTCGGTGCTGGAAACTGAACCCAAATTCTCTGCCCGAGAGCAGCAAATGCTCTTTACCACTGACATACCACCTCTCCGGTCCCTCAACCCCGATCTTGAAGATCCAGTGTGGGGAAGAAGGTAAGATATTTCAGTGATGTTTTCTTTGGTTGGTTTGGTTTGGCTTTGTGTTTGTTTGTTTGTTTGTTTGTTTAAGACAGGGTCTCTAGCCAGGCTTGGTGGCGCACGCCTTTAATCCCAGCACTTGGGAGGCAGAGGCAGGCGCATTTCTGAGGTCCAGACAAGCCCGATGTCCTGGAATTCTACTATGCCTGGCTAAACAATGTCTGTCTGTCTTTCTTTCTTTCTTTCTTTCTTTCCTTTTCTTTCCTTATTTCCTTCTTTACTTCTTCCTTTTTTCTTCTTTTTCTTTCTTTTTTTTTGTTTGTTTTTCAAGATAGGGTTTCTTTTATTAAAAGTTTATTTAGTTATTATGTATGTGAGTACACTGTTGCTATCTATAGACACACCAGAAGAGGCATTGGATCTCATTACAGATGGTTGAGAGCCACCATGTGGTTGCTGAGAATTGAACTCAGGACCTCTGGAAGAGCAGTCAGTGCTCTTAACCGCTGAGCCCAAACAATGTCTTGTTTTGTTTTGTTTGGTTTGGTTTGGTTTTTCGAGACAGGGTTTCTCTGTATAGCCCTGGCTGACCTGGAACTCACTTTGTAGACCAGGCTGGCCTCGAACTCAGAAATCCACCTGCCTCTGCCTCCCGAGTACTGGGATTAAAGGCGTGCGCCACCACCACCGCCCGGCACAATGTCTTTTTATAATAATAATTAGTGTGTGTGTGTGTGTGTGTGTGTGTGTGTGTGTGTGTGTGTGTGTATTAAGGAGCTTGGGAGAAGGTTCAGATCCCCAACACCTATGTAAAAATCCAGCCCATATCTGTAACTCCTGCACCGGGGAGAGGGAAGCCACTGAACCCTTGCTGCTTGCTGGCCGGCCAGACAGTCTAGCATAACCAAAGAGTTCCAAATTCAATGAGAGACCCTGTCTCAAAATGTAACATAGACCAGGCATAGTGGCACAGAACTTTTTTTCTTTTGGTTTTGGTTTTTCTTTTTTTTTTTTTTTTTTTTTTTTTTGGTTTTTCAAGACAAGGTTTCTCTGTGTAGCCCTGGCTGTCCTGGAACTCACTCTCTAGACCAGGCTGGCCTCGAACTCAGAAATCCGCCTGCCTCTGCCTCTGAAGTGTTGGGATTGAAGGCATGCACCACCATTGCCCAGCTGGTGGCACAGATCTTTAATCCCAACACTTAGAAGACAGAGGCATAAGGATTCTGGAAGTTCAAGGCCAGCCTGGTCTACATAGCAAGTTCCAAGAACATCAGGGCCATGTAATAGAGAGATCCTGTTTCTGATTATAATTAATAATAATAATAAAAGACATCATACATCAACTTCTGACATCCACATGCAGATATGTGCATAGTCATGTATATATACCACACACAAAAGAAGTTAAGGAGAGAGAGAAAAGAGAGAGAGGGATGGAGGGCTCAGTGGTTAAGGGCACTGCACTGACACTGGCTGCCATTGCCGGGGACCTGGGTTCATTCCAAGCACCAAATGGCTCAAAACAGTCTCTATAATCCATTTCTAGGGAATCTGCCTTCCTCCTCTGACTTCTACAGGCACCAAGCTCAAAAGTAGCACACAGACATATATGGAGGCAAAACAAGCAGATACATAAAATTAAAAGATAACTTAAGAAATTAAGCCAAGCAGGGCAGTGGTGGCACACGCCTTTAATCCCAGCACTTGGGAGGCAGAGGTAGGCAGATCTCGAGTAGGCAGAGTTTGAGGCCAGCCTGGTCTACAGAGTGAGTTCCAGGACAGGTAGGACTACACAGAGAAACCCTGTCTTGAAAAACCAAAAAGAAAAAAAAAAAAAAAAGAAGAAGCCAAAAAGAAAAAAAGTAAAAATAAAACAACCAGTAATGACCATCCAAAACATAAAGATAATAAAAGAAAGCCAGGCGGTGGTGGCACACACACACTGTTAGTCCTGGTGCTGTGGAGACAGAGGCAGGCCACTTCAGGGTCACTCTGGTCTACAATAATTTTATCCAATAGATAAACCTGAGAGAAGTATGGCTGTTGCCTTTGTTTTCAGATGAGGAAACCGAATCACTCCAAATAAACTCCCCTAAGGTTACAAAGGCAGGCAGTGGTGAATTTCAAACCAGAGTCCATGTCTATAGGACTCCAAGCCTGTGTCCCTAACCATCAGGCTACAGGGCCACCATAGTGCCTGGCACAATCAGGTGTTAAACAAAAATGAATGATCCTCCCAGCATTAAATATGCAACTTCCTTTTCTCCCTGTGGGCCTCAGGCTAACACAAACGCACCTGTTCTCAGATTTCCCAGCACAGCCCTCCATCGAGGGGCCAGCCCTCCATCGAGGGGTCCACAGAGGAGCCTTCTGCCCACCACCTCGGCACCAGGCCAGGCCACCAAAAGCCTGTCCCTCCCAGGAAACAGCTGTGGCCTTGAATGCCCCCTCCCACGCTAGCCCAGCCCTCCTGGGAGCCTGTCCACGCTTGAGCAACTGTGCCAGTCCTTGTTGGGATGCAGCCCCCCCCACACACACACATATACACTGAGATGGCTGGAGGAGGCAAACTTTGGCTCAAAACGGGCCTGAAGCCAGAGGGCTGTGCCCTGAGCAAGTAACTGCTGGTCCTGAGATATCTGTCACTCCCTACAGTAGACCCTGGTCATAGCATTCCAGAAAGCCTAAGGAAGAAGTCCTGGGATTGATCCTCAGCCAAGCACAAGGGATGTATGTGGCAGTGCAGGCCTGTCCTGGAGCTCTTAAGGTGGAGGAAGGAAGACAAAGGCATCCTCAGCTATGTTTGGCCTGGCATTTGGGCCTCTGCTGGTTGTTTTTGTTGACGACACAAACTTAGATGTATCTGGGAAGAGGGACTCTCAACTGAGGAACCATCTCCATTGGATTGGCCTGTGGACAAGTCTGTGTGGTGTTTCATTCATTAACAAAAGATGAGGATGGGCTGGAGAGATGGCTCAGTGGTTAAGAGGGTTGTCTGTTCTTCCAGAGGTCCTTAATTCAATCCCCAGCAACCACATGGTGGCTCACAACCATCTACAGTGTAATCTGATGCCCTCATCTGGGAAGTTGGTGTACATACACATAGAAAACTCATGCACATTAGATAGATGATAGATAGATGGATGGATGGATGGATGGATAGATAGATAGATAGATAGATAGATAGATAGATAGATAGATAGATAGATAGACAGATCTTAAGAAAAACAATAGGGCTGGGTGTGGTGGCGCACGCCTTTAATCCCAGCACTTGGGAGGCAGAGGCAGGTGGATTTCTGAGTTCGAGGCCAGCCTGGTCTACAGAGTGAGTTCCAGGACAACCAAGACTACACAGAGAAACCCTGTCTCGAAACACCAAAAAAGGAAAAAAAAAAAAAATAGGTGTAAGAAGGCCCCGCCCACAATGGGTGGAGCCACCAAGAAACTGAGCAAGCTTGGAGAGCAAGCCAGTAGAAGCACTCCTCCATGGCTTTTGCTTCAGGTCCTGCCTCCAGGCTCCTGCCTTGGCTTCCCCTGATGATGGACTGCAATCCATAAATCAAATAAACTCTTTCCTCCATAACTTGCTTTTTACCACGGTGTTTCATCACAGCAATAGAAATAGCAAAAGATAGAGAGGCCAGTGGCCATTACGTGAAACCCTGTCAGAAGAGAGCAAGAAAAGGTTTAAGCCCCCACTTCCCAAAGTGCTGTGGGAATCTGGGATGTGGGTCAGTTAAGTGGGGACCCCACGGAAGAACCCAGTGCAGCTCCTGCCTACAACCAGATTTATTGCCATAACCATCCCTGCTGCTGCAGACTCTAGCCATCACCCTGCTGCCCTCCACAACCCTCAGGCTCAGTCGTGGAGGTGGGAAGACACATCTAGAATTCCTTCCTGAGCCAGAGGAGCTGTCCACACCGTTCCAGCACTTGAGCTTGTGGTCAGCTGGCCACTTCCCCTGCCTGAGGCTCCCCTGGGTCTTCTGCTCATCTGTCCATCTGCTAGCTGCGGCTTTCCTCCTGGAGCCCCAAGGAGGAACCGAGAGAACACCGGAAGTAGCGGCTGCAGAAAGGGTGTGAGATTGCGATTCTGGACAGTCATATTCCATACAGAGACCCCAGCCCCTCCCTACCAGGCTGGGCTGGTTCTGGGGCCCAACACCCACCCACATGGGTCCAGGCCAGAGGCTGGCTGGCTGGCTGGCTGGCAGCAAAGGACTGAGCCCACACAGGCAGCTGTGTGCCCTGGCTCACCCACCCAGCCGCCTCAGCTCCTCTTAGGATCGGCTCACGTGCCGTTACCCAGCTACTAAGTGTCCCACCAGGGCTTCTGCCCCCCCCCCCCAAGAGAGCGGGGGGGGGGCCTGGGTGCAAGTGGGTGACTTAGACTGAGTTCTGCCACTTGTGACCACCTCAGAGCCGAGCCGCACCAGACTAAAGGCCACAAAAATAAACAAACAAACAAACCAGCCCTGCCCTGCCTAGAGAGTTGGCATTGAAGACTCAGGACTAAGACTTAAAATCTATGTGTGAGACCAAGGCACCCCAAAGCTGCAGGTCACTATGGAAGCCCAGGGGCAGGAGAACCCTGGAGAGAGTGAGGCTCTGCACATGGCAGTTGCTACCTTTGTGTCCATGGAGCTCAGTCCTTCCATGCTGAGTCCCCCTGCCTTGTAGCTCAATAGCGTATAAGATGGGTAACATCCTCCGGCTGGCCGGAACCTCACAAGCAGAGCTGTGAAGCAGACAGGCCTTCTGCAGCCGGCTCCTTCCCATGCTCTGACGGCAGATGTTCTCCAGCTGAGGGAAGGGCCTGGCCATTTTACCCTTCAAGCCGCATATTTCTTCCCTCTCTGTACCAAGTTCCTTTGTCCTTGGCCACTTCTCCTCACCCCTCACCCCTTAACGCAGCAGGGGTGCTCCTCCCCTACTCAGGGGTCCAGAACACTGGGGCCACAGTCAGCCATCAGGTCACCTCCTCCTAGCTGCTGCCTGAGTCTCAGGAGGGTCACAGCTCGAGCCTTAGCCAACACTTCAAGCCTCCAAAGCACCTGTTCTCCCTTCTTATCCCCCCACTTCTCCTGGCAGACTGCGGGCTTGACCGGCCCCCTCCAGCCCTCTGACCACAGGACAGGCTCGCGGAAGGCCTCGAGCCAGGCTGGGGAATTTCTGTCCTTGGTTAGACTCCCGCTCTCTTAGCTTGGGGCCTGGAGAGCCCAGAGCATGTGGCTGGAAATGAGCTAATGCGAGAGAGATGGGACCAGCCATTCATTCTGTGCACTGGTCATTCTGTGCACTTGGAGCAGGGCTGTTGTCCAGCAATTCACCAGCGCTGAGCACGAGTCAGGCCCACAGCATCAGTACAGAGTGGATCGATCCACTCAGCTGAACCAAGACCAACCGAGACTTGCAGCAAGAACAATCACACTCTCCCCAAATTGGGCCCTAAGTCACTGTGGGAGGTGTCCCATTGGGTCACCCAGGGAGTGCTTCCAGCCTTTCATGTGAACACCAGAGATATGATTGTCCTCAACTATGTTAGAGGCCTCAGAGCTGAACACCCCAATATTTTGCCCGTTGAGGGCCACAATCTTGTCATGGTTCTGTTTGTGCATTATAAAGGAGGGTGATATGAGAAACGATCCTGATCCTCATCGCTAATTTAGATCAGAAATGCTCTAGAAAGGCTCAACCCTGTGCCTCATCACAGAGGAAGGGGTATGGCAGAGCTAGACCTTGGCTGGAATAGGAGAGGTGGGTCATGGCTGTCACTGGCTTTCAGCTCCAAGACTGATGAGGGGCAGCCATACCCACTGGCCATGGGGAAGGACAAGACCACCTGGAGGTGCCCACTACTCTCTGACCATCGTGTTTGGGCCCCTGTTCCTCCTGCAGAGGCTCTCCAGAGGGGCCGGGGACCCCACACCACCACAAGCAAGTCACCTTAGCATCATATGCACAGCAAGCAGGCCACAAGCTTTGGCCAACAGGAGCGGCCAGGCAGACCAGGTGCCCATGCCTCATGAAAGTCCTCTGGGGAAAGGGCTGCACCTACCCCCCAAGTCCTCGATGATGTCCAGAGCAGAGCTCCAGGAGAAGCGCTCCACAGCCCCCAGCTCCAGCTGGCCCAGGTCACCAGGCAGGGCCTCCAGCTCATAGGTGCCCCTCTTCCTCCAGTAGAGAAACATGTTGAGACCTGGGGTGTTCCCTGCTTGGCCTGCACCCTCAGAAGCTGGGTGGCTCCAGGGACCTCAGTCCCCGAGGCCTGGACACAGCAGTGCCCGGGTGCAAATAAGTAGCGGAGACCACTGGGCCAGGCTTTGGGCCGGCAGTCATGTCCCTCCTTAGAGAGGGAGTGGAGCATTCTGGGAGCAGCCAGGGGCCTTACATCTGACCAATGGCCAGGGCCCCTGCCCCACACAAAGCGCCTTTCTTCCCCTCCTACAGACATTTTGCACATTTTGCCTTCCCAGCCCCCTCAGAGCCCCCGCCGAGGAGATGGGCTGTCCGTCTGGGGATGCAGAGGCCCGGAAAAAAGTGCAATTGTTTCCTGGTCTCTTTGCTAAGATAAGTTTTCAGAGGAGAAAAATGTGCTGCCCCAGGAGCAATTCCAGGTCCCCACCATGACCTACGACCCGGAACAGCCCCAGCTAGCTCACAGGTTCTCACTGAAAGATGACGGCACCTATGGGAATGCCAGGGGGTGTGTGCCCTGAGAGCATATTCCAGAAACTCAGGTGTATCTCTCACCTCTCTTGGGCTCAGGCCTTCCAGGGGGGTCAAAGGGCACAAGCCCTCACCTACTTAGAAGGCCAGCTCTGCTGGCTGGGTTCCTTCTGAGAGTTTCTCTCCACCCTCCACCAGGCTGCCCAGTGACCATCTCCTTCCTGAGTTCTGGGTGGGTGAGCCTGGACCAAGGCCCTCCAGCTCCACTGGGGAGCCATAGTGTCCCCTGCAGCATAGGCTCCAGGCCCAAGCTGTAATGAAAAGTCTGGGGGGAGTGAGAGGGTTCTGGATAGAGAGCAGCCAAGGAAAAGAGCCACGGGAGGGGGGTGGGTGGAGCCTGGCCAGCATGTGTGCACCCTGGCTTCCATCTTGATCCGCTGGGATGGGGGTGAGGAAGACCGTAGAGGACAAACAGCATAGGTTGGAACATAGAAAGTTCCAGGCCAGCAACGACAAAGCTGGCCAAGGTGACTGAGGCCTGAGACCTGGACGTGTAGAGGCTGGGGCAGGAGAGCTCCTTCCTGGCCAACTGGGGCAAAAATATGGCAAGGCCCTGGCTTTAAAACAACAACAAAATCTCTGGAGCTGAAGAGATGACTCAGCAGTTAAGAGCTCTGGCTGCTCATCTAGAGGACCTGAGTTTGTTTTTTTTTGTTTTGTTTTGTTTTTTTTGTTTTTTTTGTTTTTGGTTTTTCGAGACAGGGTTTCTCTGTATAGCCCTGGCTGTCCTGGAACTCACTCTGTAGACCAGGCTGGCCTCGAACTTAGAAATCTACCTGCCTCTGCCTCCCGAGTGCTGGGATTAAAGGCGTGCGCCACCACGCCCGACGAGGACCTGAGTTTGATTTCAACCCCCATGTCAGGCAAGTCACAACTGTCTGTAGCTTCAGAGGACCCCAGGCCTCTGCATGAACCTGCACTCATGTACACACACCAGCATGCAGACACACAGAATACAAATACATCTTAAAACAGCACAAGCTAAACCTGCCCTTTCCCTCCCTAGAGGGCTGAGAGCAAGATGTATTACCAGCAGGTTCTCTGGGCCACCCCCACACACACACACACACACACACAAATTATGCCCGGGATTTCTCTCTCTCTTTCAGCATGGCTTCAAAAACCATCAAGGTGGTATCCCAAAACACAGGCTGAAAATTCGCCAGCCGTGTTTCTCCATCAGTTCTCAAAGGACACAGGCTTCATTAAGTTGTGCTAAGACACTTCTCCTGTTTTGCCTTATGTGTATGGGTGTTTAGCATGCATGGATGCACCACTTATGAGACTGGTACCCACAGAGGCCAGAAGAGGGCGCTGATGTCCTGGAACTGGAGTTACCAGTTCCAGGTTGTGAGCTGCCCTGTGGTTGCTGGGAATCAAACCTGGGTCCTCTGGAAGAGCGGCCAGTGTTCTTAACAACTGAGCCATCTCCACAGCCCAATAGAGGCACCTTTCTCAAATGCATTACCCTGGATCATCTACCCGGAAAAAGAAAGCATGCTGCCCTTGGATTTGAACACCAGGACTGTCCAGCTTGAAAGCCAACTGGAGTCTAGGGGACAGAGCAGCAAGGTGGCCTGGAGGCATAGGCCTGGAACCCCAGCTTTTCGAGGAGTCTGAGAAGGACCCCAAACTCAGGCTAATCTGGGCAACATAGTAGCAAGGCCCAGTTTCAAAATAATAAATGCAAAAAGGAGGTTTGATGTACAGCTTAGTTGGCAGAGAAGTTGCCTACTGTGTACAAAACCCTGAGTTTGATCTCCATTCTAGTATGAGCTAGGTGTGGTGGCTTAGCCTTGGGAGGTACATGTGTGAGGATCAGGAGTTTAATGTCATCCTCAGTTATACACAACAAGTTCAAGGCTATTCGAGACCCCCACTCCCTACCCCGACCCCCAAAAGTCTGAGGTTATAGTTCCGGGGTAATGTACTAGTATTCATGAAGCCTTAGCTTTAGTCCTTAGCGCCACAAAAGCGAATCCAAAAAGAAAGAAAGAAATCCAGACTTCAGTGTAAGTAAGAGCATAGGCACTGGGCTCCCTGCCATTCTCAGTCTGCCCCTCCTTGGCTTGCCAGAGCTGCGGAAGCCAGCCTGGGTGTGGCAGAGCCAGCCCCAACCAGATCAGATGCCTGCAGTGGAGGGGCACAGGCAAAGGGACTAGCTGCTTCCACAGGGGTGGCAGAAGGGTCACTGCAGGCTACAGGGTGCTGGGAGTGGTAGGGAAGGCCATCTGGGCGGACCACACACCCCCAGCGGAGGACCAAGGTGCCAAGAGGCAGCTGGAGTAATTTGAACCACATGCCTGCCTGCCTGCCTGCCTGCCTCCCTGCCCAGGCTCTAGCCTCACAGGACCATAGTGGACAAGCCCAGGACCCCCCTGAGCCTTGATCACTGGCATCCACATGGACTGGATATGAGGTTATGGGATGGCAGAGGTGTCCTGGTTCATGTGTAGTACAAGGAGGATTTGAGTATTCAGGAGTAAGATTATCCAGTGCCACCAGCATCCATTCCAGTAGAGGTCAGAGCTGCAGAACTAACTGGGAGTTGTCAGCCGTGCTGCAGGCTCCCTGGGCTCTATGCACAGGTCTTCACCCAGTCACTGCCCTCCTGCCCAGCGACTCTGTGCTTGTGCCTTCCTGTCTACCTTCACACCCACTCAACATCCCTGCCTCACCTCTCCGTGCAGGCGAGCAGGAAGCAGCCTGTGGATAGATCAGTGGATCAGGACTAGAGAAACAGCCCCCCACCCCCCCACCCCCCCAATCCCCCACCCCTCCCCGTCCTCAGTACATAACCTTAGCCAGCCCGACAATGAAAGAGCTGCGGTCACTAACTGCCGGGGGCACTTGTGCCTTTTCTGAGGGTTTTCATGCCATGGGCAGCTGGAGCAAGAGTAATGACAGCTATGCCCAGGGGTGGAGTGGGCTGGCATCACTCTGAGCTTTTCACCTCACTTCCAGGGTAGAGATGGAGAAGCTGTAGTCTCTAGAGGGTAACTTACCCAAAGGCCACACAGCCACAGCGCCAGGGAGCAGAAGAACACTGGCAGAGCCCCAGCACCGTGTTCTCAAAGTGGAGCCACACTGAACCGACGAGAGGCCGCTCTCATTGCCTACCCAACCCACCCACAAGAGTCCTCTTGGTCACCACGGCGCTAGGGCCCAGAGCAAGGCAGGTGATCTGGAAACTCATTCCTTCAGCTTACCTCAGTTTTGGACCTCTAGGTACCTCTGCTTCCATGCAGAGTGGAATCAGCCAGCAGGCACTCCCCACTTGTGCCTCCTAGGGCTGAAAGCCTTGGACTCCAGAGGTTTGCCCCTTGTCTAGACTTCTTGATCCTTCTGAGTGAGAAACTGCTGGGTTAGAAGCCAGGGACAGGACAGACAGAGGTACAGGGAGTTGGCGGCCCCGTTGCCTAGCAATGGCCTTGGACCAGGGAGAGGCTGAATCCGCTGCCAACCACAGCTGTTTCCTGACAGGCAGAGTGCCTTCTGAGGGCCTGGCCAGGGGACCGAACCCCTACAAGGTCTTGCTGAGTAAGGGGTCAAAAGAGGAAGAGGAGCAGGTGGCCAAAGTTGGCTAATGCCCCCACGGAAGTGGCGATCTTCACCAACTTCTGGACTGCCTTTCCTGAATGTGCCCTGATGGTCCTCAGCAGCACGCTGCCCATCTTCTCTTGTCAGTCCTTCCGATGGCCCCTGACCCGAAGCTGGGCCTCTGCAGGCAAGGTTCTCTGGGTTGGGCTTGACTCTGAGTCCTGCCTCCTGCAAAATGGGTTCAGAGGGGCTCAGGGTTTGTTTTGTTCTTTTTTTTTTTTTTTTTTTTTGGTTTTTCAAGACAGGGTTTCTCTGTGTAGTCCTGGCTGTCCTGGAACTCACTCTGTAGACCAGGATGGCCTCCAACTCAGAAATTCGCCTGCCTCTGCCTCCCGAGTGCTGGGATTAAAGGTGTGTGCCACCATGCCCCTGCCTTTTTGGTTTGTTCTTGAAGAGAGCTGGAGCTCATTTCTCAACATCTATGTTCACGACTGCTTGTAGCTCCAGCTCCAGGGAATCCCACACCCTCTTCTGGTGGCTTCAAGGACTATTAGCATGTGCACGTGCATACACACTCACACACACATACACTCACACATACACTCACACGCACTCTCACACACACTCACACAACTTATACACACACACACACATTCTTTAAAAAATGTGTTGAGCCGGGCAGTGGTGGCACACGCCTTTAATCCCAGCACTCGGGAGGCAGAGGCAGGTGGATTTCTGAGTTCGAGGCCAGCCTGGTCTACAGAGTGAGTCCCAGGACAGCCAAGGCTATACAGAGAAACCCTGTCTCGAAAAAACAAACAAAACAAAACAAAAAATATGTGTATGTGCCCTGGTGTTTTGCCTGCATGTATGTGTGAGGGTGTCAGATCTCCTGGAACTGGAACAGCTATGAGCCACCATGCAGATACTGGGAGTTGAACACTGGTCCTCTGCAAGAACAAGGACTGTAAACCTCTAAGCCATCTCTCCAGCACCAGGGGTGGAGGTTTCCCCTCCTAGGAGGAGCTCATCCCTCCCACTCACCAGGCAAGGCTCACTCTGATGCTTTGTGGCTCCCTGGGATGCCCAGGGACAGGTGGCCAGTGTTCCTTTCTTTACCTCCCCTTGTCTGAGGGCCTCTGCATGCCAGGGCAGCTGAGTCGAGAGCTGTGCCCAGCTGCCCAGCTCTCATGCAAAGTGGCCCCTCTCAGGTCCACCACAGAGCACGTTGGAAATTAAGTGGCACTGGGGTGCTGTTTATAACCTGGCGAGAATGAGTGTGAGCTGCTTCCCAGCCTTCTGGCTCTTTCCTCCATTGTCCCCACAACCTCCAACCAGGCTTCTGCTCCAGATGCCCCACCTTCTGCAAGCATGTGTCAAGGGACCAATGTTCTCTAGTGACCTTGGCAAAGGCCGGGGTGGGATGGATGCCATTTCCCTGGCAGGAAGCAGAATGTGCTGCATGGGTTCCTGCAGGAGAGGTGAATGGCAGAGCCCAGTGTGGGCGGCACAGACCCCTCCTCTCACTATTAAGTCTGACGGCCAGATGTGTGGCTGAGGCCTCAACCTACTTGTGGGTAACCACCAGGCCTCTAGCCAGCCCATCTCTGCAGCCTCAGCCAGGCTCCAGCCCCAACCCCAAGCCCTTCCGCCTTTGGCAGGCCCCATGGCACTGTTGAAGGTAGATGGGCCAGGGAGAGCAAGTGCCAGGGATGGCCTCTGGTTCCTCAAGCCTCACTTAACCCTTCTCCCATCTGGAAGTCTAGATCAGACAAATGAGATTTAACTGTCAGTGATGAGGACCAGGCCCGAGGACTCCAGGAGGAGTGGAGAGAGCCTGCCCCCATCCTGTGCTGTCCACATGGCTCTTTCCTTAATCCTGGGACTACAGTAAAGTAGAGCTTCTGGCGAGTGGGATTAAAACTTGGATTGCAAGGCCTAGCTGAAGGCCAGCAGCTCCGTGTGGAGGGCTGCTCCTGACCCCGGGAAGGGGGCACTGCCGGAAGCCTGACCATAGTCCTCATGACTGCTTCTCCATGCAGTCCATCAAGATCACCCTCACTGGTCCCCTCTTTTGTCTTACATGTCTCTTCCCTGGCTCCCCATGACACATGACACACTAACATTTGCTGGGCCCCTCTCTGGGTCAGGCCTCAGATAGTGAGCCTGGGAATTTCTTCAACTTTGCCTGAGGGCTGTGTGGTTATTATTACTGTTGGCTCCATCTTTTTTTTTTTTTTTTTTGGTTTTTCGAGACAGGGTTTCTCTGTGTAGCCCTGGCTGTCCTGGAGCTCACTTTGTAGACCAGTCTGGCCTTGAACTCAGAAATCCAGCTGCCGGGGCTGGTGAGATGGCTCAGCGGGTAAGAGCATCCGACTGCTCTTCTGAAGGTGATAAGTTCAAATCCCAGTATCCACATGGTGGCTCACAACCATCTGTAACGAGATCTGGCTCCCTTTTCTGGAGTGTCTGAAGACAGCTACAGTGTACTTACATATAATAAATAAAATAACTCTTTAAAAAAAAAAAAAAAAAAAGAAATCCGCCTGCCTCTGCCTCGCAAGTGCTGGGATTAAAGGCGTGTGCCAGCTTGTTGGCTCCATTTTTTTTTTTTTTCGAGACAGGGTTTCTCTGTGTAGCCCTGGCTGTCCTGGAACTCACTCTGTAGACCAGGCTGGCCTCGAACTCAGAAATCCACCTGCGTCTGCCTCCCGAGTGCTGAGATTAAAGGCGTGCGCCACCACGCCCGGCTCTGTTGGCTCCATTTTATGGAAGGGAAAACCAAGGGCTGGGGAGCACAGAGATTTACCCAGGCCAGCTAGGAGGCTGGGATCATGTGGTGAGTGCTGTAGCTTTCTCCCCCACCCCCATGCGCCTTCAGGCATCCACTCTGGGCTTAGCCAGTTCACCCTGCTTCTCTCCTCAGTGTTCTGAGCCCAAAGGCCATGGGGCTCAGGCAGGCTCTCTTTCCAGAATATGCATCCTGCTCTAGACTCTGAGAATACTTCTGGTGTCAAAAACCATCCCTGACTCTTCAAGACACTTGGCTATGAGCCTCAAAACGGGGTCTTCCCTGGACTCTCAATAGTACAGAGACAACAGGCCTCCCCAGGGCCTCCCACAGCCTTCTACTCCTATGGGAGTCCCAGGCATTGTCTCACCACTGGCGTGACTGTTGTCACCCACCCATCCACCCACCATAGCCCGGGGACAAATGCAGCCTGGGGCTGGCTGGCCACACACCAGCTGCCCACATCATTCTCCACTTTGCTTCCAGAATTTGTCAGTGTTCAGCCCCTGCCCCAGCCTGGCTCAGACTGGAGCCACATCTGTTGGGAGTCAAGGACCCCAGTCTCACCCTTGCCTGTAAATATGGGGAATTTACATCATTGCCTCTCGAGTGGCTCTGGGATTGAGCTACACAAGACTGACCTTTACACTTAGTGACAAGGGGGACATGACGGAGGACTTTTTTAATATATATAGATTTATTTATTCATGCATTTTATGTATATGAGTGCTCTGTCTTCAGACACACCAGATGAGGGCATCATATCCCATTACAGATAGTTGTGAGCCACCATGTGGTTGCTGGGAATTGAACTCAGGACCTCAAGCCATCTCTCCAGCCCAATGATGGAGGATTTATAGACAATAGCCAACAGACACTGCACAGATAGAATGAAAACTTGAACCTGTCCCTTCTCTGACTAAAAGTCTGTTCTGTACTACCTGGGGGCATAGGCACATACCCACCAGTGTCCACTCAGACCCTAGGACATGACAGACCTTCAGGCTCCTCTTTCCAGACACTACATGATCTGTGGGAGGGTCTTTCCTGCTTCAGATGATGGCCTTGTGACTTGTTCATTCTGGACATGGAGTCCCATCCCCACACCCAGGCTCTGTATACGTCCAGAATGCACAGAATGGAGCCAGGGATGTTCTCACTGGCCAGAACTTTACTCAATTCATGGTTAATGTCCTTAGTCAGGGACTGAGCTTCCAAGCCCCTCCATGCCTGGCCCGTTGGGCACTGCCTCCTCACCTATGTGAGCAGAGGTGGCAACGGAGCTCAGGACCCTGGACACTCAGGTGGCCAGAGCTGACGACTCCTGGGGAAGCAAAGCGCCAGCAGCTGCCCTGTGCTCCAGTTGTCCAGCCAGCTGGTTCCCTGGAGCTTCTCAGCTCGGGTGGGGAGAAGCCTAGGTTTCCAGAAGCCTATGGGAGCAAAAGAATGGCCACATTCCAGTGAATTCCGGCTGCTGGCCACACAGACTTTCAAACCTGGCCAGACAGACTAAAAGGCTGATCCCTCTGGAGGCTGCGTCTGTCCAGGGAACAAAGGCTTCTAGGCCAGTCTCTGACCACAAAGAGGTTGGAATCCCAGGACAGCTGGAATTTCAAAACATCTAACCCATTGTTGGAAATTACCATCACTGTCTGGTGGACATGCGCAGCACAGGCCAGGCTGCCTCTGACCCAGACTGTGTCTTTCTGTTGGTCACAGAGACCACAGCCTGTTCTTTGACCAAGCCCAGGACACAGGTGGAGCCTGGAGCCTACAGAGGTCTGTCTGCCTTGGTGCAACAGTGGGTGTCTGTCCAGGGGAGCCTCCCATTCAGGATTCTTCCGTGTTCAATCCCTCTGAGAAAGGACAGGGGCGTATTGGTCACTGTAGTAGGAACCTCACCACGGGGATGCATGCCCTGAAGCAGGGGGCTAGGGAAGAGTGAAGCCCGAGAAGGGCCCCTTGCCCCCGTAGGAGGAGTGGCCTTGTAAGAGTGGGTGTGAGCCACCATGTGGTTTCTGGGATTTGAACTCAGGACCTTTGGAAGAGCAATCAGTGCTCTTAACCACTGAGCCACCTCTCCAGCCCCAAAATGACTTCTTCTTACATTGATTTTTTTGCTTATAGTGTGCATGTGTGTGTGCACACATGTCTAACAGCACATTTAAGTACCGGGCCAGAAGACAACTTTCCAGAGTTAGTTACCGCTTACCATGTGGGTCTGAGATAGGGAACTCTAAGCCATCAGCTTTGGTGTCAGTCTCTCTTCCCTGCTCACTCAGCCAGCCAGCCCCTCCAGATTAATTTTAAAATATAGTACTATTGAGCTGAGTGTGGTGGTGTAGACTTTAATACTAGCACATGGGAGGCAGATCTCTGTGAGTTTGAAGGGAGTTCAGTTTACATATGGAGTTGTTCCAGGGAGACCAGAACTCTATAGTGAAATTCTGTCTCAAAAAAGGGGTGTGTGAGCCGGGTGGTGGTGTCGCACGCCTTTAATCCCAGCACTTGGGAGGCAGAGGCAGGCGGATTTCTGAGTTCGAGGCCAGCCTGGTCTACAGAGTGAATTCCAGGACAGCCAGGGCTATACAGAGAAACAACCCTGTCTCAAAAAACAAAAAACAAAAAACAAAACAAAAAAAAAAGTGGGGGTGTGTATGTGGCAGGGGTGGGGGCAGAGGGCTGATTAATTGGTTCAGTGATTAAGAACATTGACTGCTCTTCCAGAGGTCCTGAGTTCAATTCCCAGCCAAAACATGGTTGCTAGGAATTGAGCTCCGGACCTCTGGAAGAGAAATCAGTGCTCTTAACCGCTAAGCCATCTCTCCAGCCTCATTAATACACATTTAAAAGGGGTGAGAGTTGGGGGGTTGGAGAGATGGCTCAGCAATTGAAGAACACCTGCTAAGGACCAAGAACCTAAGTTCTGTTCCCAGCACCCACATTAGGTGGCTCACAACTTGGGAGGTGAAGCTGGAGGATCAGTCATGCAAGATCAACCTTAACCTATAGTGAGTTCAAAGCCAGTCTGGGACCTTGTTTCAAGTACAAAAAAACAAGAACAACAAATCAACCAAAACCCAAATCAAAGCCAGGCAGTGGTGGCACACCCACTTTAAACCCAGCACTCGGGAGGCAGAGGCTGACAGATCTCTGTGAGTTCAAGGCTAGCCTGGTCTACAGAGTGAGTTCCAAAACAGCCAGGGCTACAAAAACCTGTTTCAAAGCCGGGCGTGGTGGCGCACGCCTTTAATCCCAGCACTTGGGAGGCAGAGGCAGGCAGGTTTATGAGTTCGAGGCCAGCCTGGTCTACAAAGTGAGTTCCAGGACAGCCAGGGCTATACAGAGAAACCCTGTTTCGAAAAACCAGAAAAAACAAAACAAAACAAAAAAACCAAAACCAAAACCAAAACCAAAAAAACCCTAATTCTCAGACAGGGATTAGATTCACTGAAGGGATCACCTTCAGAAGAGCAGTCGGGTGCTCTTACCCGCTGAGCCATCTCACCAGCCCCCAAGGCTCTGTCTTACAAGCTTCCTATGTAAAGGGTCTTTGAACAAGGGAAAACCAAGAAGGCTATGCATGATCTGTCCCACTCAGCTCAGGTCTACACACATCTGCCAAGGGCCACAGCAGCAAGAGTGGATGAGGAGACACCGGCCGGAAACACGAGGGAAGGCCGCCCAGCCTCCTACCTCACATGTCGGTTAGACACTTATGTGACCAGACCTAGAAAGTGGGCAAGGGCACAGCGAGCGGCATTCAGGGAGCAAACGCTTCCATCTTCCTACCCCCCCCCCCGTGGTTACTCTCTCACAGGCACAGACATACAGGCACAGAGCAGGCACAAAGGCATCATTCACAAGAGTGAGCCAGATGTCCATCTTGGAAGACAGGTATCAAGGTGAAGTGGTTGGAGGAATGCCCTGGCGGGTAAAAGCACTGGCCTCACGAGAGGTGACCTGGTTCCTCCAGGACCCCTGGTGGAGGGAGAATGGACTCCTGAACATTGAATACTCTGGCCTCTACATGCATGTGTGCACCTGTATCCATGCCGTAAATGAAAGGGAAATCAAAGTGAGGGGTGTAAACGTCATGAAGCAAAGAAATGGTTGGCAGGGTGGTACAGTTGTGGCAGGGCCCTATCACTTGTGGCTGGCAGCTTGTGTGAGGCTCTGGGTTCAATCAATACCACCAAAAACCAGAGAAAACAATAGAAGTGTATAGGAGTTTGGCGGCCCTTCCTGAGCAAAAGCAGGGGTAGGGACTGTTTCAGATTGTTCTGGTGATGGAGACTCAACTCTAATATACACAATTTGACAGTCTGTATGGAGGTGTTAGACAGCATTAAAAATGTTTTAAATTGCCGGGCGGTGGTGGCGCACGCCTTTAATCCCAGCACTTGGGAGGCAGAGGCAGGCAGATTTCTGAGTTCGAGGCCAGCCTGGTCTATAGAGTGAGTTCCAGGACAGCCAGGGCTACACAGAGAAACCCTGTCTCGAAACAAACAAACAAACAAACAAACACCAAAAAAAACAGTAAAGAAAAAGTTTTAATTTTTTTTTTCAGAAATCCGCCTGCCTCTGCCTCCCGAGTGCTGGGATTAAAGGCGTGTGCCACCACGCCCGGCTCATCTGGCTGATTTCTAAAATCTTAATTTACTGAGTCACCAATGACAACAATTTTCAGCGTCTGCGGGATCTTGACAAGGTTTAGAACTTGGCAACCATGGGGTCTTGTTGGCCCCTCTGGGATCTGCTTCTCCTCACTCCATTCCCTCAACCCTTCCTTCTAGACAAAGAAACAAGACTCAACAGTTTCTGAATGAAGGCACGTGCCAGCTGCAAGGTGGAAAACCTGATTTTGCTGGGATTGAGTTGCTGCTCAACTGGGTCCTCCAATCACTGGGCCTTACTGTATCTCAATACTGAAGGACCTCTTCTACCCCAAACACCAACCTTAACTTCTCTAGAAGAGTCTGCCTGCACAGAAAGACCCTAGAGCTGCCAGTGTGCTACTTTCCAATGCTGGTCTCCTGAGCGCAGTGTGTATTTTTAAGAATTTTATGTGTACACTCCTGAGCTTGCAGCTTCCTTGATGCAGTCCACTCCTTTCCTAAAAAGCAACAGTAGGGAGAGCCTTCTCTCACTGATCCCCATGGCTAGCAGCAAACACCCTACTGGGCTGCTGCTTGGTGGGAACAGCTTGGGAGTCAGGTGTCTCTTCTCTACCTGGCAGAGCTGGTCACACCCCAGGATCTAAGCAAGTTCAAAAGCATTAGAAAAACTCTACCCAGTGAATGCTGGCTGTCCTAATGACAGCGGGCTGGAAACCATGGCAACTCGACTTCCCAGAGTAGCCCCTGGTCTGTCTGGCTCAGCTCTTATTTGCTGATCCCCAATGCTTTGCTTACTCAGCCCTGGCATGTGTACCATTCAGGCACCCTATGCCTGGGTGAATCTCCTTTCAGCTTGTGCCCTTGCCCGCCCTCCAGCTGCGATTTCCTGGCAAAGCCTCGGGGGCATTTAACTGTGCAAGGCCTTTCTTTCCAAAGAGGTGCTGCAGGTCACATGGCTTTCCTCCCTCAGCACAGAGGGCCCCCTTATTTATTTTAGCCACTGTTGAGCCTGAGCTCGTCAGCAAAATCTGGTTCTCTTTGCTAGGGCATGTCAGGGAAAACCAGAAATGCCCTGGGCTGTGTTCTGTAGAATCTCTTGCAAACACCAGTTTAGCTGTCACTGTGACATGGGTTCAATTCCCAGCACTTACAAGGTAGCTCATACCTATAACAAAACACCAATTAATATAGAGTAAAATTAAATAATAATAATACAAAATCCTCTGAACTAGCCTGGCAGTGGTGGTGCACGCCTTTAATCCCAGCACTCGGGAGGCAGAGGCAGGCAGATTTCTGAGTTCGAGGCCAGCCTGGTCTACAGAGTAAGTTCCAGGACAGCCAAGGCTATACAGAGAAACCCTGTCTCAAAAAACCAAAAAAAAAAAAAAAAAAACCCAACACTCGGGAGGCAGAGGCAGGCGGATTTCTGAATTCGAGGCCAGCCTGGTCTACAAAGTGAGTTCCAGGACAGCCAGGGCTATACAGAGAAACCCTGTCTCGAAAAAAAAAAAAAGATCTAAAATGTGTTTTGCCTGCATGTATGTTTGCATGCCTGCGTACCACAGGCATGCCAGTGGAGATCAGAAGAGGGCATCACATCCCCTGAAGGAGGAATTAAGGACAGGTGTCAGCCATCATATGGGTGCTGGGAATCACACCTGATCCTCTGCATAAACAGCAACTCTCCTAACAATTGAGCCAGGTCTCTACTAGTGGGGTTCAAACATGCAATCCCAGCCCTGGGAAGGCAGAGGCAGCCTGGTCTCTATAGCCAGCCTCAGGCCGGCCAGGGTGACATACGGAGACCCTTTACTCAACAACACAATCCACCCAGACTCATTTCCCTCTCCTTGGTGCACAGGCCTTTCCAGGTAACACACAGGGGGGGCGCGCGCGCGTGCACACACACACACACACACACACACACACACACACACACACACACACGCACACACACACACACACAGAGGCATGCACTCACGCACATACTCTTCACTTTATCGCAGCCTCAGGAAGAAGTGTGATGGGGTTTCTGTCAGCTCCGAGCCCATTAGCTTCCTTCCAAAGCTATTTCTATTCCCATGGCTTTTTTTTTTCTTCAGGACAGGGTTTCTCTGTGTAGCCCTGGCTGTCCTGGAATTCACTTTGTAGACCAGGCTGGCCTCGAACTCAGAAATCCGCCTGCCTCTGCCTCCCAAATGCTGGAATTAAAGGCGTGTGCCACCACGCCCAGCTATTCCCATTTCTTAAATGCTTAAATAATTACCTGGAATAAATTCTTACACACTGAAGTACACAAACCCATGTCCTCGGAAACTTTAATCATCAAATTCATGGCTAATGAGACGGCTAGGAACCGCACACAGTGGAGAATGACTATATTAAAACAAAACCCCAATGCCTGCTTTCAAAAAGTTTATAACCAGCCGGGCGGTGGTGGCGCACGCCTTTAATCCTAGCACTCAGGAGGCAGAGGAAGATTTGAGTTTGAGGCCAGCCTGGTCTACAGAGTTCCAGGACAGCAAGGGCTACACAGAGAAACCCTGTCTAGAAAAACCAAAAAGAAAAGAAAACAAAACAGAGATGCAGGAGGAGGATGTAGCCAGCTCCTTCCCTCCCTCCCCCCTCCCCTCAGACTCTGGGAAAGGCACTCCGAACTCCCACAGCCTGCACACTGTCACTTTATTGGGTCTTGACTTCCCAGTAAGCACAGTAGGGCAACAGCTCCTAGGGAGCCCTCTGAGGAGCCGCAGCACTGGCAACATGGGGTTCGGTGTCCCCCAGTTTTGTAGTGTTCTTTGTTTTTTTTTTTTTTTCAAGACAGGGATTTTCTGTATAGCCTTGGCTGTCCTGGAACTCACAATGTAGACCAGGCTGGCCTCGAACTTAGAAACCTGCCTGCCTCTGCCTCCCGAGTGCTGGGATTAAAGGTGTGCACCACCACCACAGGCCCCAACTGTAGTGTTTTTTTTTTTTTTTTTTTTTTTGGGGGGGGGGGGTTCGAGACAGGGTTTCTCTGTGTAGCCCTGGCTGACCTGGAACTCAGAAATCTGCCTGCCTCTGCCTCCAGAGTGCTGGGATTAAAGGCGTGTGCCACTACCGGCCAGCTGTCTGTCTGTAGTGTTCTTAAACAAGTGTGTGTATTGACTATAGTGGACTAGGACAGACCATCTAAATAGAAACCACACACATGGAACACACTGTGATACCAACACTTGCGAAACTGAGGGAGGATTGTGCAGGAGTCTGAGGCCAGCCTGTTCATAGCAAGATCTTGTCTCCAAACACAGCTCCCTCCCAAAAGATGGCAGAGCCAAAACCTTGCCCATAATTGCAGACAGACAGCAGTTCCAGGCCTCCCCTCCAGGAAGCCTGACAGATACCTCTGTTCCTCACAGCACCTGACCACTGTCCACAGCTCCCTCACTACTGACTTGAGTCTTTACTGGTGGAGCCGGACAAGGTCAGCTTTTAAAAGCTAAAATTCGCTTTCACTGAAAAACAAACAAAAAAACCAATAACAACAACAAAATTAAGCTGGGCGTGGTGGTGCACGCCTTTAATCCCAGCACTTGGGAGACAGAGGCAGGCGGATTTCTGAGTTCGAGGCCAGCCTGGTCTACAAAGTGTAAAAAAAAAAAAAAGCTAAAATTCACCCTTTAAGGAAAACACAGGTGGGAGAGCTGCATTCACAATCTTTGTTATTATTGTTTTTTAAAAGATTTATTTATGTACATGAGTACACTGAAACTCCACACACCAGAAGACATCGGATCCCATTACAGATGGTTGTGAGCCACCACGTGGTTGCTGGGAATTGAACTCAGGACCTCTGGAGGTGCAGCCAGTGCTCTTAACTGCTGAGCTACCTCTCCAGCCCCACACAATATTTATTATTATGAAGACAGCCAGGGCTACACAGATAAACCCTGTCAAAAAAAAGAAGGCTGTCTTCACACTCTCTGCAAGGCAAAGAAGGAGCACCCCTGCAATGGGAGCACTCGGGAAGCAGAGACAGGAGAATCAATGGTACCCAGAGACCTGCCTGGGCGAGGGGAAGGTGGGGACTAGTTAGTGAGTGCTCTCCTGGGTATGGGAAGCAGCAGCTCTGACTCCTAATAGCATTCTCAGATGCTGAGGCTGCTACAAAGATGGCACCAAGCAAAGGAGACTGGCACACTCCCAGGACTACCGACAAGATGGAGGTAACCAATGGTCTAAGCCTTCCAGACAGCTGTGGCAGTCATTCCTGGTTACAACATCCACCTGCAGTGGCCTCTGGAGAAATCCTCGATAGACAAGGTTTGCCCACGCCAGGCATGCAAGTGTCCACTCCAGGCTGGAGGGCGCCATGGCAGCATCCACAGCCTCAAGGGAAGGGGCAGTAAAAGTCTACCCAGACTTAATTAAGGGTTTCCTTAATTAACTTGGGGGCTTTCTGGATATCAGAGCAAGTTCTTTAACATAAAGCCTTATGATTAAAAAGACCCTGAAATTAACAGATGAAATACAATCTTCTAAGACTCGCTCACAGCACTGGGAGATCCGATGGCATCCAAGGATCAGACCAATCGGCACCTGGCTGCTAATGTCCACATGGTTCAACATATGCCTCTCACTGTGCCTTCTCAGGCCCCAGGCAGTCCGTGCGCTGTACCTGAGAACCTGTGGGCTCAGTTTCTAGGCGTACTTTCATGGCCCTGATTTTCTTGGAGAACTGAAAAGCCGTCCTTCCTCTTCCTGTTCTGAGGACACCATGGCTTTCTTCACTGCTTCACAGCTCTCAGGAAGCACTGCACAGCCAGGACAACCAGTCGTCAAGAGGGCTGGGGCCAAGTTTGAGACCAAACAGGTGAAAAGTCTGAGAGCTGGTGTCCTAACACAGGCCTGAAATGAAGCCGGTGAGAAGACAGGGGGACCCAGAGTTTGAGGCCAGTCAGAGCTGTATGATATGAGGCCCTCCCTGTCTCAGAGGGAAGAAACTGGAGGGGCTTGAACGACTCTCAGCACAGTACATTCTCCAGTTCCGTGAATGGGCACGAGCAGGAGCTCAGCAGCCACACAGCCCATTCAGTCTGCTGACTCAGCCTGGGACAAGGCATCCAGGGAGAAAAGTCTCTTCATTCCCAGGCTTTATTTTCTTCTTTGCTGTAATTTGTGTCTAGGGATTGCTTTTCCATACTCTCTCTCTCCAATCTTCTCTTTTGCTCCAGGAATATTTAAATTATAATCTGTGGTGACATAAGGAAGTGCCCCTTCAGGCCCAGGCTGAAATGGAAACACAAAGAAGCAGCATAGAGACCTGTCCACAAGGAGTGTGTCATTCAAATTCCATAATAAAGTGTCTGTCTCCAGGGCACTAACTGTTCTTCCAGAAGAACAGGGTTCAATTCCCAGTATGCGCATAAGAGCTCACAACTAATTGTCTGTCTGTAACTCCAAGACATGACACCCTTACATAGTCACACACACACAGGCAAAACACCAGTGCACATAAAATGCAAAAAAAAAAAAACCAAAAAAAAGAAAGGTGTATGTCTCCCATGGACCTGTTGCTTTGAGCGCTGACAATGTCAGCTTGGCCTCACCTGCTCAGACTGCCTGCAGACCCCTTCCATGGACACTCACCTGGTTCTTGAAAATACAATGTGGGATGGAAATGGAACCCACCAGCAGACAGTTCACAGTTTTTAACTCTTCTGGAGGTAGAGGGGTGAGGATGTGGTAGGTCCGCTTGTCCATGTCAATGCCTCTACAGATACCTTTAAGATACAAAGCGGGGTCAGCCGTTCTGCAAAGCTGCACACAGCAACCACAAGGAAGTCAAGGTAAATTTGACATTAAGAGTTTTATTAAAGCCGGGCGTGGTGGTGCACGACTTTAATCCCAGCACTTGGGAGGCAGAGGCAGGCAGATTTCTGAGTTTGAGGCCAGCCTGGTCTACAGAGTGAGTTCCAGGACAGCCAGGGCTATACAGAGAAACCCTGTCTTGAGAATCCAAAAAAAAGAAAGTGCCATTTAAAGTATTTGGAAGTTCCATGTTCAGCCATGAGGACTGAAACAGGCTAACAGAACGTGACACAGGTAAAAAAAAACCCTGCCATGTAGTAGCAGGGCGAAAGGTCTGGCACCAAATATTAATACAACGTGGAGTCAGAAGGTCTGCTGTCTCCAATGAAGAGAGCAGGGCAGGAGGCATTGTTTAATGTTCACTTACCAAAACCCAAACAGTCACATATGGGGTTCTGGGCAAGCAGGATGGGGCCCCGAGTATAGCCTTTCATATCATCCACGATCTTGCAAAGGCCGACCCAGCTGGCATTCACAGCATACAGTATGTGGGTAGGTGCAACATCGGCATGCAAGACCCGGATAGCGACGGCACTGAAGGGGACCTGGAGAATAAACCGTAAACATGCACCTCTCATTAACTTCCACTTTGAGACATAAGTTCCTGAGACCTCAAATGAACAATACTGCCTTAGGCTCCTAAACAATGAATCAACAGGCATGGACCACAACGGCCGACTTAAAGACTCTTTATGCTTGTGTATGTGCTCGTGTGTGCTCGCGTGTGTATACTTTGAGTACACACATGTGTACTTATAAGTCTGCCACTTCTACCACTTCTAAGCTGTTTAAATTTGCAGGGTTCTTTTACAGACAGACAGTCTTAATATGTAGCCCAGGCTTGCCCGGAACTCAGTATGTAGGCACCAGCCTGCCTCAAAGCAGGGCACCACACCAGGCTCTTCCTTGTTTTCTTCTGAGAAAAAAGGTCTCTCATTGAACCTCAAGCTTGCCTCGGCCGCCTCTCATCTACCTTCCCCTGTGTTGAGGTTGTAGGCATGCACCACCCCACCCAGCCAAAACCTAGAGTAGGGACTGGCTCAGGTGCCCTGGGTGTGGTGGTATATGATGACTGTCATGGCAATGGCAGGCAAAGGCAGGAGGACGTGAAGTTCAAGGCAGCCTGGCTACATCTCTCTTCTTCCTGTACTCCTGTCGGAATCATCTTCATTCCTTTCTCTGCCCAATTGAAAAACAGAACAAAAGCATGGGTAAGATCATAGCATTAGGTGTCAGCTATAGGCTTCCAGGACAGTTCCTTGTAGATGGATTAGGAGAGGAGGTCAGTCACAGGGCCCCGAGGCTGTAGTAGCTAACGGGGCGTCAAGAGGCCCAGACAGCCTCAGTTCAGCTTTTCTCTGTGTTCCTGTAGCATTTACTAGCTAAGCTTTGCTGCATTAAGACCTTGCTTTCTCGGTTTTCTTCTTTTTAGAAGCAAACCTCCCATCGCTTTCACGCTTCCTCATGAGCTAGAACACATGCTACAAGTTAGTGTAGTCAATTCTAGAATTTTGTGTCCTTAAAAAAAATAAAAGAAGAAGAAGAAACAGCTGGGCGCAGTGGTGGTACACAGGTTTAATCCCCAGCACTTGGGAGGCAGAGGCAGGCGGATTTCTGAGTTCGAGGCCAGCCTGGTCTACACAGTGAGTTCCAGGACAGCCAGGGCTACACAGAGAAATCCTGTCTTAAAAAGCAAGCAAAGAAACAAACAATGGAACTATTTTAAGAGTATGTTTTTTTGTTTTTTTTTGTTTTTTTTTTTTGGTTTTTCGAGCCACTATGCCCGGCTAAGAGTATGTTTTGTTTTTTTTTTTAAAGATTTATTTTATTTATTATATGTAAGTACACTGTAGCTGTCTTCAGACAATCCAGAAGAGGGTGCCAGATCTTGTTACGGGTGGTTGTGAGCCACCATGTGGATGCTGGGATTTGAACTTATCACCTTCGGAAGAACAGTCGGGTGCTCTTACCCGCTGAGCCATCTCACCAGCCCCATGTTTTTTGTTTTAATCCTAGGTGCGGGCTTATGGTGTGGCTTACACCTGCCCAAAGCAGATGACTATGATTCGCCTCATACCCTGGCAAAGGATGCTTTTGCCAGCTGCAGACAGTTAGTGCAAGTGCGACTGTGTGACCTTTGGGATTCTGGGACCTGAGAGGCGGGTTGGATGTGGTTTGTTAGTAGTCTTGTTCAAAGAAACAAGAAAAAATTAGACTCAAGGATCTCTGTCTCCCCCATCCCCTTATCCTTCTTTCTCTCCTCTCTAATGACAGGAGGTAAAACTGGCAGCAGAGGGAGAACCCACAAAGCAGCAAAGCCTAGCACCAGGCCACTTGGCCCCTCAGAATTACAAGAGCAGAAAGAAAGCAGGAGAGGCTCTAGGGCTCAGCCACCTCCCACTCCCCTTCCTACAGACACAAAGTGACTTTTCCTAAGTTTTCTCCTCTATGAGGCACAGGGAACTCAACAGTACTGCTCAACAGTAGAGATATATGGTGGCACTACTTGCTTTGTCTTCAAAGCAAATACTTATTGGTTTAAAAAACAAAATGCTAGCTGGGCGTGGTGACTCACGCCTTTAATCCCAGCACTTGGGAGGCGGAGGCAGGCGGATTTCTGAGTTCGAGGCCAGCCTGATCTACAGAGCGAGTTCCAGGACAGCCAGGGCCATACAGAGAAACCCTGTCTTGAAAAACCAAAAAAAAAACCCAAAAAAACCTGATGCAGTGTGTGTGTGTGTGTGTGTGTGTGTGTGTGTGTGTGTGTGTGTATGTACCTGTGCACCCATGCATGTCAAACTCTGGCTGAGTGTCATCCCACATCATGGTAAGGTTCTGGGTTCAAGCTCCAAACACACACTACTTCTATCACCTGACACCATCCCCACACCCTAGATCCTCACACAATAGCGGTTTCTCCAAAGCAATTCCTAACAGCTAGGACTCTGCATTTGGTGTTGGAACATGACAAGAATAACGAGGTCCACAGGAGGTGCTCTAGGTTCCAGGTACTGCCAGGAAGGCTCACAGAGGACAGCAGCATCAGAGACATCCTAAGACATCAGGTACTACCCTCATGCAGTTGGGAAGTGCAAATGGGGGGGGGGGGGAGCAGCCACCAGATCAGATAACTTATAGCTGTCATGAAACTACAATACATGACAGACACTGAGGCTTGCCTGCCAAGGACCAAATGCCAGTTCTGCATCTTCTTCCAGGCAACCCAGCCTCACTGTTCCTTAGTCTCCCCATCTGAAAAATGGGGACAGTATCAGAACCACAGGGCTGTTTGAGATTTAGGCAAGCTAAGAGTTGAACAGGAGCAGACAAGCACTCACCAGGACTTGGAAGCCTCAAGAACTTATCAGTATCAGATAATTTTGCTCACCAGCTCCGATTACCTGATAGGGCGTCAGGCTGTGCAAAGAACTAAGTGGCTCTGGCACAGGAAGCATCAGCTGGCTAAGGTAGCCCAACACTGCCAGGTCTCGAAAAATCTTGTTGTATTTGCCTCTGAAAAGCAGAGCAGAGCACAGTGAGCAGAGCATCCCAGCAGTCACGCCCTCCACCACAGCGACGACAGCACACCATGCCCACAACAGCACTCAGGTAACAAACTGCTCTTTCAGGACATTCCCAAGCCCCCCCCCCCCCCCCCCCCCCCCCCCCCCCCCCCCCCCCCCCCCCCGATTAAATGGCCCGTACTGCACACGCGGTTAGGGTTAGGGTTGATCTCCATCTGAAACCCTGCCTTGAACACCAGGAATCCCAAAGACTCCTTAGCACAGGCCAGCAGCACCAGAAGCCCTGCCTCTGTGCGCTCACTAGGACCCATGGTAAACCTGAAATCTTGACAGGAGTATTCTCTTTTTGTTTATAGGGTTTCACAATGTACTATAGACTAGCCCTGAACCCACGATGCTCATCTCTGCCTCTCTGGTGTTGAGATGACCTACAAGAGCCATCATGACCACCTCCTATTCACACCCGAGCAAAGCAGCAGGCCCCTACAGGATAGAGCTCCTTACAAGTGGTTCTGTACATACCTGTTCTTTTTATTTTTACTACTAAAGAATTCTGAGTGAACAGACAGCAGTACATGTCCAGTGAAGACTGGAGCTGGACTAGACTCTTTCTCTTCATAAGTAAATTCTAAATTGTCTCCAAATTCTGGAATTTCAAAACCTCGATATCTTTTGATCTTGCTTTTTGTATACAGGCCATCTGTGAGCTCTACGTATTCGGAGGTCAGAGTCGGTATAAATTTACAGCGATCAGAATATAACTGAACGACATAGTTGGGAGACAGTACCCGGATCAGGTCCACAAGCAGCAGCAGCCCGTCATCTGTGAGGGAGATACCACAGGCACAGGTAAAACACTCTAGAGAAGCCATGGCCGGGCAGCACGTGCACAGCTGACAAGATCTGCCACCCTCTTCTGGCTTCCAAGGGCACTACATACAGTGTTTGACAGAATAGAAAAATCAATGAAAAAACAACCAACAAGAGCCAGGTTGTGGCAGTGCATGCCAAAGGCAGGGTGGATCTGAGTTCGAGCCCAGCCTGGTCTACAGAGCAAGTTCCTGGACAGCCAGAGCTACACAGAGAAACCCTGTCTCCAAAACCCAAACCAACCAACGAAGCAAAGTGAAATATGTAAAAACACCAGTGGGCTTTCCTGGGATGATAGCTCTGAAACTCATGATTTCTTACTAAAGGCCCTGGCTGTGGCTTTGGTCCCTTACTATTTGATCCATGCACACTGTTCTCTCTTCTGTGTGCTTAGTCACCTCTCCTCCTTCCTCAGTGTCTCAGCATCTCCCTCCAATCTATTTCATTCTCACTACTTCCCAGAATCCTCTCTTCCTGCCAGTGTACAACCTCCTATGTCCTGTCTCAGCTCATTGGCCATTGGCTTTTTTATTAACAGGTACTGTTTATAAGAGATTCTCTTTGCAGAATAAGCAACAATCCAAAAGCCCCGAAGTCAGAGCTGTGGCTCAGCGTGCCGGAGCTCCTGGGTTTGATCCTCAGCACCACATAAGGTGGACAGCCATGACGAATGCCTATATGCTCTGCATTGGAACATCCAGCGCTGTTCTCAGCTACAAGCTACCCATGCTCACCCTCATCCAAGCACTACAGTCTACATGTCATCGTGTGTGGGTACAGTGCTCATGGCAGCTGTACATGTGTGCATGGCTTACCTGTCACCCAACCCATAGTGTTGATGATAAGTGGAAACTCTCTCTTGTAATCTCTGAACACGTATTTCACTATCTCAATGTAATTCTCATAGTCATTGTAACAGTTTATCTTCCCATAATACACCATCCTCTGTGGCTTCCTCTGGTGAGTATAAGGAGGTCCTAGGAAAATGGACACAGGAGCAGTGAGTCCCCAGCACTTGCTTAAGACACAGTAACAGTCTAGGGCTGTGTTCTTTGGTTTTTTTTTTGGGTTTTTTTTTTTTTTTTTTTTTTTTGGTTTTTCGAGACAGGGTTTCTCTGTATAGCCCTGGCTGTCCTGGAACTCACTCTGTAGACCAGGCTGGCCTTGAACTCAGAAATTCGCCTGCCTCTGCCTCCCAAGTGCTGGGATTAAAGGCGTGCGCCACCACCACCCGGCTCCAGGTACCAACTTTTAATCCCAGCATTTGGGAAACAAGGCAACTCTGCAACTCTGTGACTTCCAAGACAGCAAGTTCCAGGCAAGCCAAAGGTACAGTGAGAACCCCAAACCCAATAAAGGAAAAACCACACCGGGCACGGTGGCGCATGCCTTTAATCCCAGCACTCAGGAGGCAGAGGCAGGCGGATTTCTGAGTTCGAGGACAGCCTGGTCTACAAAGTGAGTTCCAGGACAGCCAGGGCTATACAGAGAAACCCTGTCTCAAAAAACCACCCCCGCCCCAAAGGGAAAAGACCAAAAGAAAAAAGTCAGAGCTTGGCCTTAGTGGAAGAAAGAGATATACTACTCTCACAGAGGAGCTGAGTTTGGTTCCCAATATACAGGAGGTTAATAATCAGGCTGGAGAGATGGCTCAGCAGTTAAGAGCATTGACTGTTCTTCCGAAGGTCCTGAGTTCAAATCACAGCAACCACATGGTGGCTCATAACCATCTGTAATGGGATCTGATGCCCTCTTCTGGTGCATCTGAAGACAGCTACAGTGTACTTGGATATAATAATAAATAAATCAGTGGTGGCGCATGCCTTTAAGGAGAAAGAGGCAGGGACAGACATTTACAGACACAGAGGTCTGATGGTACAGACCACTGAATAAAGCTAACGTGTTGCCAGTGCTCAGATTCCCGAACCTACACGGTGGGAAGATCTGACCCTTAACAATCTGTCATTAGATTTCCATGTATGCCAAGACACTTGCACCTAACTCCCACTCGAAATAAGCAAGTATGGGCTGGAGAGATGGCTCAGAGGTTAAGAGCACTGGCTGTTCTCCCAGAGGTTCCGGAGTTCAATTCCCAGCAACCACATGGTGGCTTATGACCATCTGTAATGGGATCTGATGCCCTCTTTTGGTGTGTCTGAAGATAGCTACAGTGTACTCATATATACACCAATGTACATAAAATAAACCTTTAAAAAAAGCAAAGCAAATATACAAGTTAAAGAACAAAACAAGCCGGGCGTGGTGGCGCACGCCTTTAATCCCAGCACTTGGGAGGCAGAGGCAGGCGGATTTCTGAGTTCGAGGCCAGCCTGGTCTACAGAGTTAGTTCCAGGACAGCCAGGGCTATACAGAGAAACCCTGTCTCGAAAAACCAAAAAAAAAAAAAAAAAGAACAAAACGGTGTGCTGGACACAGAGGTAAAGGCTTTAACCCTAACACTCAGGAGACAGACACACGGGTCTGGGAGGTCCAGCACAGCCAGGGTACATACATTGAGAAACCTTGACCCAAAACAGTTAAAAAATAAAAGAATAAAAGAATCCAGGAACAAAAAAATGAAAAAATTAGATAAAATAAAATCCAGGGACTTAGCCAGGCTGTGTTGGCACAGGCCTTTAATCCCAACACTCCGGAGACACTCAGGCAGATCTCTAAGTTCGAGGTCAGCCTGGTCAGAAGAGTGGCCAACAGGCACTGACAATGTGAATACTCAGAGGGAGATATTCAAGTGTTAGTAGTCATGGAAACACAAACCAAAACACCAAACCCTGCTTCACACCTGCCTGGGGGGTCTATAACCAAGATAACCACCATTGGCAAGAACCAATAGAATTAGTTAATGTTACTGTGCACTGCTGGTGCCAACAGACTTTCATGTTACCTAGCAACTGCACATCTCTAGACACAGGACTGCCATGAAAGCTGGGTCTCGACTGTGCTTGCCCTCCCATGGCGGCTGCGTCTGCCTCAGTGGGGAAAGGTGCTGCCCCTGCGTCCACACCCCAGTACTGCAGGAGAACGGGATGGGGAGGTGAGCACTGCCTAAAAGCTCACAGGCCAGCTAGTCTGTCTGGGATATGCAGTCCAGTAGCAGAAAACCAAGAGACCCTGCCTCTTAAGCTGGAAGCAGAAATTCTTCAAAGGCTCTCATTTCCACACATGCGTCATGGAACATGTATACAGGTTGGTTCATCCTCAAACATTCTATAGCTGGACAGACAAAAACACATCCTGTAAACATGTAACATGACACTCCGCCTGAGGTGTGCAAGAGGAACCTGAGGTTGTTTTTATCCCACAAGCTGCCTCCTTGGAGATGAAGTCTGTCACAGTCTCTAACCTAGACCATAGTGAACATCGAGACTGAGTGGTTCACGTAAACTTCTGGGGACAGAACTGAACAGCAGGTAAGAGAGTGAGAGATGGGGAGATGGCTCAGCAGCCGAGAGCACTGGTTGCTCTTCCAGATGCTCTGGGTTCAATTCCTAGCACCCACATGGCAGCTCATAAGTGTCTGTAACTCCTGTTTTCCTAAAGACATACACATGCAGGCAAAACACCAATGTACAAAAAATTTTTAAAAAATAATAAATTGGTGTACACAGTGAAATCCAGGACAGCCAGGCCTACATGGAGAAACCCTGTCTCAAAAAAGCCAGCCAGTCAGTCAGTCATATGCATATCTGGAAGCCGCAGTGAGAGCCACAGCACTGAGACAACTACACACCAGGAGCAGCTGAAGCCATCATGTGCACTCTGCATATTTTAACATTGTTAAACAACAAAACAGAAATTCTACATGCAGTCTGAACCAGGAAAAGGACATTAATAGGATAACTGGTGACTGCAGAAGAAGCATCCGTAGACTGTTCAACAGTCCTGGGTCAGACACACAGGTTACCTCAGATGCTATTAGGGTCATGTGTTTGTAATTTACATGTTGGCTCACAGAGAAGCAGAACCAGCTCAAGTCCCAGTTTACATCTTCATGCAACTTCAGTTTCAAAGGTTCCAACACTCCCAGACTTACAGGCAAGTAAAACACCATGCATATAAAAATTATTCAAAAATCTTATATAAAGTATTGCTCAAGTTTGTTGTGGAAGCTAGAGGCAGAGAGATTCACTTTGCACATTTTTCCTTTTATAGAGAACTTTGTGTGTAGCCGAGACACGGAGGAGCGTGTATTACATACCCAGAATTGGTTCTGTGATGTTAAGTAAAGCAACACAGCCAGGAGGAGTGAACTCCGTCTGCCCCAGATCACATTCCAGATAGTCAACCCCAGGAATGCTGAAAAATGTGAGAGAAGACAAAGAGATCTGAGCCAGCCTTCCTCTGTGGAGAATTCATGACACACAAGGATCATCACCCTGTGTGGCCTTGTAGCTGTCCTACTCCACAAGGTGAAGGCCACGATGCAGGCAACACCCTGTGCCAATCGCAACACACACGGCATTCTACAAACGAACACAGGGCTGGCTCAGTCCTGAGCTCAGGGATGGAGAGCAGGTGCCGCTCTGCTGCAGATCAGCATCAGCATGGGAGTGAGGCAGGGGACTGCCCTGCAGAGTGCCACGGCCCGGCCGACAGCAGAGAGTTAAGCAAATCCCCAACCCCAGCCTGTCCATCAAGTGTGCATGGTGGCTTATGCCTATAATCATAGCACTGGGGAGGCTGAGGCAGGAGAATCACCAAGGCCAGATTGGTCTAGAGTGAGGCTACACCTTAGAAGATCAAACAAAAGCAAGTTTCTTCATTTGAATCTCACTTCATGCCCAGATGACCAATGAAAACACAAGCGAGCTTACCTATTTAATAACTGGTTAATCAGTATTCTATTGAACGTTGATTTTCCAATGTCACAAGCGCCACACAACAGGATGACAGGGCAGCCATCTACTTTTGCAGGTAAAACAAACAGTGAGCCCTGGTACGAGCCAGTCCTCAGGACTCTAGTCCTGAGCAGTGGCTGAGGCTTCGGGGACACAGGCATCTACAACAGGTGACACTCACCACAGGACACGCTGACTAACTCTTCCAGGGCACAAAGGCCACTTTCACTCAAGCAAATGGCTTTCTTCCTCTTCTGTCTTCTGATGCCAATTTTATTCAAAGCTGAAAACTCAGAATTAGTCCGAGGAGCAGTAGTGTTCTGAAATATAACAACTGAAACTGTAAGGAAAGTTTCTAATGAACATACAGTTGTTTGCTTCTAAGTTAATAAGCATCATATAGTCATGAGTTACAAACTTTCTCTCTCTCTTTTTTAAAGATTTCCTTATTTGGGTTTTTTGAGATAGGGTTTCTCTGTGTAGCCCTGGCTATCCTGGAACTCACTCTGTAGACCATGCTGGTGGTCTCGAACTCAGAAATCTGCCTGCCTCTGCCTCCCAAGTGCTGGGATTAAAGGCGTGCGCCACCACGCCCAGCAAGATTTCTTTCTTTCTTTCTTTTTTTTTTTTTTGGTTTTTCGAGACAGGGTTTCTCTGTATAGCCCTGGCTGTCCTGGAACTCACTTTGTAGACCAGGATGGCCTCGAACTCAGAAATCCGCCTGCCTCTGTCTCTGGAGTGCTCAGATTAAAGGCGTGGTTGTCACCACGCCCGGCTAAGATTTCTTTATTATTATATTTAAGTACACTGTAGCTGTCGTCAGATGCACCAGGAGAGGGCATCAGATCTCACTACAGATGTTGCTGGGATTTGAACTCGGGACCTCTGGAAGAGCTGTCAGTGCTCTTAACCACTGAGCCCTCTCTCCAGACCCATTTAAAACATTTTTAACGGTGTCTAACACCTCTATACAGAGCAGTCTTAACCGCTGAGCCATCTCCACAGCCCCAAAATTTCTCTTAATACCCCAAAATTCAACCCTCACCACACACCCCACCACCAGCATCCTGCTCCTTCTCATGTGTAAGCTCCTCTCCACAGCTCACACTGCTCAGGTTACCCCTGCCAAGACAGGCAAGGAAAGGCAGGGAAAGCTCAGTGGAGGCCAGGAAATGCAAAACAGACCCCAGGGCAGATGCTAATGGTGCTCAAAAGTAAAGGGCAGCTGCCTTTAATCCCAGCACTCCGGAGGCAGAGGCAGGTGGATTTCTAAGTTTGAGGCCAGCCTGGTCTACACAGTGAGTTCCAGGACAGCCAGGGCTACATAGAGAAACCCTGTCTCGAAAAACCAAAAAAAAAAAAAAAAAGGGCTGGTGAGATGGCTCAGCGGGTAAGAGCACCCGACTGCTCTTCGGAAGGTGATAAGTTCAAATCCCAGCATCCACATGGTGGCTCATAACCATCCGTAACGAGATCTGGCGCCCTCTTCTGGAGTGTCTGAAGACAGCTACAGTGTATTTACATATAATAAATAAAATAAATCTTAAAAAAAAAAAAAAAGAAAAGAAAAAGAGTAAAGGGCAGTGTGCATCCCACTGAGGCCTGCTGGATAGATAGATGGATGAATGGACAGATGCAGACAGAAACTACAAAGGGCAGGTGCTTGCTGATAGAGAGGCATGGTGAAAGAGGAGGGAAGAAGGAACCTCCCACAAACACATCTCATGCAATCAGCAGTTCACTGCCATCACGGAGGCCCTTCCTGCCACCTTCCTGGGTGTCTCCCACGGCTAGGGTTCCCTCCTTCTGGGGAGGATGAAAATGTAACCAAGAGTGGAAAGATGGCCTAGTGCCTAAGAGTGATTACTGATTTTGTAGAAGACCAGAGTTTGGTCCCTAGCACCCATGTCAGAGAGCTAACAATCAGCTATGCTCAGCTTCAGGAAATCTGATGTCATCTTCTGGCCTTCTGAAAATATGTGGCATTCACAGTCATAGAAAGGAAAAGAAGGCCGGGCGTGGTGGCGCATGCCTTTAATCCCAGCACTCGGGAGGCAGAGGCAGGCAGATTTCTGAGTTCGAGGCCAGCCTGGTCTACAAAGTGAGTTCCAGGACAGCCAGGGCTACACAGAGAAACCCTGTCTCGAAAAACCAAAAAAAGAAATGAAAAGGAAAAACAAACAAACAAACAAAAAAAACCAAAAAACTCTTCAGAATACAATCACACAAAGGGTTAGGGAGATGGAGCCAGAGTTCAAATCCCCAGTGCCCATGAAGAGCTAAGGCGATGTGGGGTGCAGACGGGAACCCTGGGAAAAGCTGCTTAGCTAGAAGAGCTAGAAGTGAAGGGCCCCAGCTTCAGCAAGAGACACTGTACAAGGAGTAAGTGGGGATGGCCTGAGGATCACCTTCACACCAAGGTCACACCTCACAGGAGCATCCAACCCCACTCACAAATAAAGAGGTAAGTAAATAACAATTTAACCACAAGAGCCACTGTAGCAGGATCTATCTCTATAATCCTAGAACTCCAGGAGGCAAGAGGAATACAATTTGAGGCCTGTCTGGTCAAGGTACATAGTAAAACTGTCCCCGAAACAACAACGATAAAGTGTATATGTGTTTAGAGAGGTGGCCCAGAGGTTAGGAGGACTTTTAGCTCTGTTCCCAGCATCCACGGGAGTGGCTTGTGACTTTCTGTAACTTCAGCTCCAGGGGGATCCCACACCTATCCACCAGAGGCTTCACACACATCCGCATAGACACACATAATCACACACCAAAACAACAATCCCAGGAGCACATCCTTGACCAACCTTTTCACTTCACTCCCTTCCCACAGCAACTCTAAGCCCGCCGCTCTCAGCTCCTACCCCAGCAACACCTTGGTTCCTTTTCACAGTGCTCAGGGACCACGAGAGGATTCCAGTGTGTGCTCTCGCCTCTCCTCGTTCGACCTGGGTGTGTGTTGGGGGGGGGGGGTGTTGCAGACTTGTACTCTTTGCATGTAAAGATTGAATGTTTTTTTTGAGACAAGGTCTCTCTGTAGTTGTCTTGTCTGCCCAAAGTCAACCAGGCTGGCCTTGAATTCACAAGAGATCCTCCTGAGATTAAAGGTGTGCACCACCACACCAAGTTTAACATTAGCATTGAAAAGGTTCAGGGAGAAGAGGTAGACAACCAACCACCAAACAACAACAACAACAACAACAACACAAGCCAAAACCAACCAAACAAAATCAAACAACAACAACAACACAAGCCAAAACCAACCAAACAAAATCAAACAACAACAACAACAACACAAGCCAAAACCAACCAAACAAAATCAAACAACAACAACAACACAAGCCAAAACCAAACAAATAAAAAAGGGAAAAGAAACTTCATACAAGGCCACCTTGGGTACCATTTAATCCCAACACTAGGGTGGCAGAGACAGAGTTAAAGGCTAGCCTGGTCTACAGAGTGGAGTTCCAGGACAGTCAAAGCTACATAGAGATAATCCTATCTCAAACAAAAACAAAACAAAGAAATATCCCAGCACTCGGGAGGCAGGCGGATTTCTGAGGTAGGGTTAGGGTTAGTCTACAAAGTGAGTTCCAGGACAGCCAGGGCTACACAGAGAAACCCCGTCTCAAAAAACCAAAAATTATTTAGAGCCTGTTGGTGGTAGAGCACATCTTTAATCCTAGGCCTTGGGAGGCAGAGGCAGGAGCATCTCTTTGAGTTCAAGGCCAGATGGATCTACAGAGCTAGTTCTAGGATTGCCAGGGCTACACATAGAAACCCTGTCTCTAATTAACTAAGTAGATAAATTTATAAGTAGATAAAATAAAAATAGAAACACTATTTAAACAAACCAAATGCCTGGTAACCCATGACCTAGTAGGCGCAGAGACAAGCTGTGATGCCATCCATCCAGCCCAACCTACTGGCAAGCTTCAAGCCAGCCAGAGACTCTGCCTCAACAGACAGCCTGGAAGAAGCAGAGAAAGGTGTCCTCTGGCTAGTACACACATGAACATACACACACATGCATGCACACATACACACAGAACTCTTTGTTCCTCCCAAGGCGTCAGGGTCTCGGGGCAGGTCCAGGGGCATCCCCTCAGCACTGTCACCTTTCCCTGCCTCTTCTCTCCTTTTGTTCCATGCCCAGTGTTCAGGCGCGTTGTTTCAGATTCCCCTTCACCACACGCTTAGCCCTGAGCCCCCGCTTCACTGCCTTTCTTCCGTTTGAGCCCTTCAGTTTCTCTCTTCCCACCTCTGGACCTCATCATGAGGCCATCCCTCAGCAATCTACTGAAACCTGGATCTGGTTCAGATCCTCATCCTTTACATGTGACTTTCTCAGACCACCTGAGACTGACAACGCCCCCAACCCTGGCCATTCCTCAGGCTCCTCTGTGATTTCTGTACCTTAACTCCCTCAGAAGTGACTCCACCCAGACTTCATATCATCTCCTCTCAAGTTACACCAGTGCACTTACGCTCCCACATTCCCTCTCCTCTCCCACCCCCCCAGCTCATTTGTGTTCTCAAGACACCCTCTGTTGCAGCTCCCAAATGCAGAGTCCTACCCTCTTCTCCTAATCGCACACTCCCACACTGCCTACCGACGTGTGCACCCGGATATGTCTTTTCTTCTTCACCAAGAGTTGAGTTCTACTGGGCAATGAAACCAAGCAAGCAGAGGAAACAGGGACCACCGTTCTGTAAGCGCCTATGCCAATGTACACCTCGCCTCCCAGATGAGGCTTAACTAACACACCTACCTCGCCCGCCCACAGGACAGAGGGATGAGCATTGTGAGTGGGGTCCCTACACAGCCACTCAGCTGACTGCTCTGATGCAAAGCAAGGAACACTGGCTTTACCTCCTGCAGGAGCACGTATGAGGAGCACTTATAGGTCCTCAGGAAGTCCACAAAACGAGTCTGCATCCGTTCCAGAATCAGAATGGAGCCCAGAGGAGGGAAGTACCGCACTGCCCAGTTTCTGTCATCTGCAAAAGAGCAAGACACCTCAGCAGCAGTGACAATTCTAGAGCCTGCAGGGTCTTGTCCCAACTGCTATGCTCTAGGCTGTCGGGAGCATCAACCAGTACAGCTGATTTTCCACATCTGGGTGGAGACACACCATCCAAGTCTGCCACCTACTTACTAGCTTCAACTTTCATAACTTAAGACACCCCCATGAGGATTTAGTACAACATCCAGCACATAATAGCTCTTACAGTCATCAGCCTTGATAAAGTAAGTGGAAGCCAATTACCGAGTTTCGTGTAAGGCTTGAGCAGGGCCCGGATCTCCCTCCTGATCCCCTTTTCACTTTTCTCAGGTTCTGTGTACGGAACCCCATTGATGGTCAGGTAAGAGTGGGTGTAGACAGAAAAGACATCTTGAGGAGGCTGCCCTTGGTTGATGATATGACCATATACTTCCAACTGGCCATAGACGCAAGTCACACGGCAGATCCCACTGAAAGTAAAACCCTAGCGCGAGAAGAAAAAACCATTAAAGACCGTAACTTGTAATTTTCCTATCAAAAGCACTTTTCTTTCTTGATTCAGGGCCTTAAGACTCTGGCTGTAGAACATAGGACAGGCTGTTCTTCATATTAAAATCCAACTATCCCTGCATCCAGAGTGCACGTAGCCCGCCACACCTGACAGGGAAACCCAAATTACACAGCACTGGGGTCCGAAAAGGCTGCTCATTGGATAAGAGCAGTGGCTGCTCTACTGGAGAACCCCGGCTTGGTTCTGAACACCCATATGGTGACTCACAACCTTCTACGACTACGGTTTCAGAGGCTCAAATGTAATAGCCTCCTCAAGCACTGCACATGCGCTGTGTACAGAAATGCAGGCAGAACATAAACAAACAAACAAACAAACAAACTACACTGTACTAAGTAACCAACACCGGTCAGGCTTTTAACCTAACCCTAAACACAGTACCTCCACGGCAGCTCCCAACTCGCTCTCACACCCGATGCTTATGAAGGCTTGAGTCTCCAATTCGCTTCTCGACATGAGAGGGGCAATGTCCCAGACCAGAGTCCACATCAGACTGCCTCCGTTTGCCTCCTGGCTCTGCCTTGCTACTGTCTAACCTCGTGCAAGCTACTAACTTTGTCTTTCCGCCCATAAACTCGAGAAAGACACGGCAACTGTCACTCCCGTGAGAGGAGGGGGCTTTAAATGCTTTCGAACACCTGGAACGCTGGCGGCTTAAGTGCCAGGACGTCCGACCCATTAGCTTGCTAGGAGTAGAGGCTCGGGAGCAGGAGGACGAGGATGGACTTGCATCCGACCTGCATCCCGAGGACAGGGGCGAGGACCGGAATACTTGGCTCGCCCGCAGCGCCCCGCTGACCACTCACCTCTCCGGGCGGCAGCATCAGCAACACGCGGCCCGAGCCCAGGTCCCGCGAAGGCTGTGTGACGTTCGGGGACACCTTTCGCACGGGGCGCTCGGCCCGGCTCCGGGGCGTGGAGTGGTTGCGGGGGTTGAGCAGGCTGCAGGTCCCGGGCGAGGTGCAGAGCGCGGGCGGGCCGCTCGGAGCGGGCGGGCCGCGGGGCGCCGGCCGGCTGCGGGCCCGGAGTTTGCATTTTACCGCCACGTGCGCGCCCGCGGAGACAGCCTGCTTCCAGTCCCCGCCCAACGCGTGTGCCCGCAGCAGTAGCCGCCGCCGCAGGCGCCGCAGGTCGGCCCGGGTCAGGACCCCAAACCGGCGACTGCCCCGGCGGCTGAGGAGGAGGTGGGGCCGGGCCTTGCGTACCCGCTGCCAGGAAGAGCGGCTCAGAACCCGCCGGAGCATCACCTCCGACTCCGCCATGCTTGGCCCGGAACCCCTGACGATCTCGCGAGACCGCGTCGCCCCGCCCCCAGCGGAAGAGCTGCGGGCGGCTGGCGCCCCCTCCCGGCCGGCGTCAGCAGCGCATCATCGGTGGCTTCAGCCCTCAGCTGCCAGGAGAGAAGCTTGGAGGTCCCACCCAGGGCCCCATTTACATTATGCAAAAGCCCACCCTGTCGGGTTGGAGACAGGGGAACCAAACCTCCTGGATTTAACCACCAGGCCACCTCTCCAGGATTGGCATTTTAAACAAACACGGTGCATTTGTATAGGCTGTGTTTGCATACATTTGTCTTCTGGCAGATGGGCACTATCCTGGACGACAAGGTTAAACCATGATCAGCTCACACTTTGAGTGTCTGAACACTGGGGTCACCGCAAAGCCTGGTTTCAGGTTTACTAAATGAGGTTTACTGTGTTCTGTAACTCTTGCTGACATAAGCTAACAGTACTATCAGTTACTCCAATGAATGAGGTAGGAGGATGGCTTGAGCCCTGGAGTTAGTTCAAAGCCAGCCTGGGCAACAGAGCCCATCAGCTCCCTGATAGTAACTCTGACCTTCAGTGCCACAGCCCTCCCTCTCCTCCCTGAAAACCAGCAGGGCTCCCTTCCTGAGACAGGTGAGCCTGAGCAGGGACGGAAACCACAAGCCTCCCGAGGAGAGGGTCTCAGGGATCCACCTGATTTCCATCCACGTCCTGGCCCTGCCCAGTTCCTGAGAGAGACCACAGTCCGGAAGGCCAACAGCCTTCCCACAACTGGGCTGCAGTCCCACCCCCTTTCAGGGGCATGAGGTTATGAAACATCTGGGCAGCTGCCATCCCCTGTCAGGGGTGTGCTCAGCCATGCTGGGCAGAGGGACATCTGGCCAGCATGTTTTTCTGGGCAGCTCACCTGCTGCTCAGCCTGCAGCTGGCCCTTGCTTACTGCTGGGGTTTCAGCTGCCAAAGGACAGAGTCCTCCCCAGGCTTCAGCCTCCCTGGAGACTTCCTCCTGGCAGGCCTGTTCTCCCTCCACGCTGACTGTCTGCAGGTGAGACACAGACCTCTGGTGACAAGTTGTGACAGGTAAGTAAGGGCCAGCACAGCTGTCACTTAGTGGGGTGGGATGTATCCCTTTGGTGTGGGTATGTGAGGCTCTGGGTTTAGGCTCAGGTACCACATAGCTGCATTTGGTGGCTAAGGCATGCAATACATATAATCTCTGTACTGGAAGATGGAGACAAGAGGATCACAAGTTCAAGGTCATCCTTTGCTACTTAGTGAGTTCAAAACCAGCTGAGGTTAGAAACCCTGTCCGAGAGTCTCCACTTGCCTCTGAGCCAGCCACTCCCAAGCCATCTATAAAGACTGAAGTCACGCTGAGGGCTGAATGAGTCCTTCAGTTCCTGTTTAGTTATTTATGTCACTGACACTCCAGAAGAGGGCATGGGCATAGGATCCCATTACAGATGGCTGTGAGCCACCATGCGGTTGCTGGGAATTGAACTCAGGACCTTTGGAAGGACTAGCCAGTGCTCACTGAGCTATTCCACAGTCTCCCTGTGTACCATTTATACTGCAATCCATCCTCTTGTTTCTGCTGTTGGAGTGGGGTTGTAACTCCATACAAGCCTCCCTGCTTTTCTCCAGGGGGGCAAGTGGAGTTCCCCAGGGGGTTCCTTTTCAAGATGGCTGTTTGCAGGCTATGCAAGCCTTACACCGGGAGGGAAGGGAGGTCCAGAGCACTGGCGCTTCACATGAGGAGACTACCTGACTGTTGGCCAAGACATATGGTTCTGGAACCCCTGGCCTGTGAGGACCAGGCCTAAGAGCAGCAGATGGGAGGCTGGGCGGAGAAGAAAGCTTGGTTTCAAGCCGGACACAAGAAAACCAGCTTTAGGTAACTGAAGGACTTATGGTGATGAGGTAGTGAGCCTCTCAAGCCACACTGGGAACACAGGTGACAGGAGCAAGGGGAGGGGCTCGCCAGTTCCTCAGCATCCTGTCCCTGGTGAGAACTCTCAGCCAAGGTCTGGCCATGTGAGGCGGGTGTGATGGTTAATTTTACATGTCAGTTTGACCAGGAGATGGTGCCTAGAACTGCTGGCTCAAAAATCAGTTTAGATGTTACTGTGAAAGTGTTTTTGATGTGGGTGACATTTGAGTTAATAGGCTGTGTGAAAGAGCTCGCCCATGGGCAGTAAATGGGCTTTACACAACCCATTTAAAGCCTTCAGAGAGAAGACTGAGGCCCTGGGAAGGGTCAGAGGATCCTCTGGAAGAGCAGCCAGTACTCTTTAACCTCTGAGCTTTCTAGGCCTAGCCCCCTGAGAATTCTTTCTTTCTTTCTTTCTTTCTTTCTTTCTTTCTTTCTTTCTTTCTTTCTTTCTTTCTTTCTTTCTTTTCTTTCTTTCCCTTCCTTCCTTCCTTCCTTCCTTTCTTTTTTCTTTTTTTTTTTTTTTTTTTTTTTTTTTTGGTTTTTCAAGACAGGGTTTCTCTGTATATCCCTGGCTATCCTGGAACTCACTTTGTAGACCAGACTGGCCTCGAATTCAGAAATCCGCCTGCCTCTGCCTTCCAAGTGCTGGGATTAAAGGCGTGCGCCACCACGCCCGGCTTGTTTGTTTTTCAAGAGAGAGGGTTTCTCTGTATAGCCCTGGCTGTCCTGGAACTCACTCTGTAGACCAGGCTGACCTTGAACTCAGAAATCCACCTGCCTCTGCCTCCCAAGTGCTGGGACTAAAGGCGTGCGCCACCACTGCCCAGCTGGACACAAATTTTTTAGAGTTAATTGGTATGTTGATTACTGAGAACACTACTTTTCAAATATATAGTATAAATGGCAAAAGTATGCTTAGGGCTATTTTGGAAATTATTGGAAATTCTGTCCCAAGTCCACACCAAAAATCATTGAACAATGAAACTTCGGTCAACAGCTCAGACAGACATTTAGGTACTCGAGCATTCTTGCATAATCCAATCTGAAGACACGCTGAGTGAGGCTCACACACTGTAGAATGGCAGCAGCCAAGAAGGAAAGGTCTTTGTTTTCCTTTATTAAAACCATCATGTTCCTGTGAGAGCGGAAAACTCTGTGCGTTCAACAAAGACACTGCACTTTGTAATGTGTGATGGTCTCAGTTCTGAGAACCTAAGGCCAGGTATTTCAAGCTAGCTTGGACTGGGATCTCAGAGCTTCTTTTCTGCCCCCAAAGCCTGCATTGCAGGAGGCAGAGTGTCTCGGGGTGTGTGTGTGTGTGTGTGTGTGTGTGTGTGTGTGTGTGGTGGTCTTTAACCTTCTCAGCTCTCGCTGGGCTTTCCCTGTTGCTGGCCTTTCCCTGTAGGTCTGACAGCTTCAATGGCCATGGCTACCACCTCTTCCAAGCCATGCGGTTCACCGTTGAGGAGATAAACAACTCCACAGCTCTGCTTCCGAACATCACCCTGGGGTATGAACTGTATGACGTATGCTCAGAGTCTTCCAATGTGTACGCCACCCTGAGGGTGCTCGTCCATCAAGGGACAGGCCACCTAGAGATGCAGAGAGATCTTCGCAACCACTCCTCCAAGGTGGTGGCGCTCATCGGGCCTGACAACACTGACCATGCTGTCACCACTGCTGCCCTGCTGGGCCCTTTTCTGATGCCCCTGGTAAGCTGAGCCTCAGGGATCTCTAGGTTGGAGGGCAATGGGAGCTGCCATCCTCTCTGAGGCTAGGCTGCCCTTGATCTTTAGGAAGGGTTGCAGGCTTCTTGCCTGCCTTTGATACTGCCCAGTCTTCCTGCCTGCCTCTCTCCAAGCTGCCTCCAGACTTCTGCCTCAGCCATCATGGGGAGAGCCTGTCCTTTTAAAAATTTTGTTTTGAGACAGGGCCTTACTATGTTAGCTCTGGCTGTCCTGGAACTTACTATGTAGACCAGACTGGCCTCAAATTCACAGAGATCTTCCTGCCTCTGCCTCCCGAGTGCTGGGATGAATAAGGCACACAGGGCTCCGCCTGGCCCTAGGTGTCCCTTTGAAGGTGTCGCTGCCCAGGTGCTCATACTCTGTGCCTTCTTCCCATCCACAGGCTCCACTGCCTCTTATCCCAACATCCTTTATTTCCCACATTAGACACCGTATTACCTGCTGGCATGCCTTTCTTCCTTGCTATTCCTTGGCAGTTCGGTACCCCTGTAAGCCTGGTCCCTGCTGCGCTGGGCAGTCTAAGCCCACAGGGAGCGTCTTCGGGGTCCTCTGTGCTTATTACTGGCCTGGCTCTCCCGCCCCTTACCACTGAGCTTCTTCCATTTTGCACCTTGGATTCTGTCCTTGATCCAGCTGTACCAGGAGTACCTTGCAGAGCTCCGACCCCAATGAGCACTTGCCTGTCCTCTACCCTGCATGGTACCTTTGTGACATGCCTGCCTGCCCACCCGCTCCTTGCATGGCGCTGTCCTTGATTTCCGGCTGCCTCCGAGGCATCTGGTATTTCCCTGGTCTCCTCTTCCCTGCGGCCCTGGCACTCTGACCTGTGAGCATGCGTGCCTCCCCCACGCTCCCCGCCAGTGGCTGTGCTGAGCTCACTTCTCTCTGCAGCCTTGCCATGCCCTACTCGGCCCCCCTAGGTCTTTACTGCCAATTTTTAGATCACCAACAAAGCCTGGTTTCCCTTCATGGCCTATCTTTCATCTTCTCTCCTTTGGCTTTTTGAGACAGGCTCTCATGTAGGCCAGACTGGCCCTGTACTGGGTGGGCAATGTGGAGGAGGGGCAGACTTCAGTTCTGGCGGCTACTGCCGCCGCTGCCGCTGACCCCACTGGATGACACCCCTCACCACAGGTCAGCTACGAGGCAAGCAGCGTGATCCTCAGTGCAAAGCGCAAGTTCCCGTCTTTCCTGCGTACCATTCCCAGTGATAAGCACCAGGTGGAAGTCATAGTGCGGCTGCTGCAGAGTTTCGGGTGGGTCTGGATCTCGCTTGTTGGCAGCTATGGTGACTACGGGCAGCTGGGCATACAGGCGCTGGAGGAGCTGGCCATCCCACGGGGTATCTGTGTCGCCTTCAAAGACGTGGTGCCTTTGTCTGCCCAGGCGGGTGACCGAAGGATGCAGCACCTGATGCGGCACCTGGCTCGAGCCAGGACCACCGTGGTCGTGGTCTTCTCTAACCGGCACCTGGCCGGAGTGTTCTTCAGGTCTGTGGTGCTGGCCAACTTGACTGGCAAAGTGTGGATCGCCTCGGAAGACTGGGCCATCTCCACGTACATCACCAATGTGCCCGGGATCCAGGGCATTGGGACAGTGCTGGGGGTGGCCATCCAGCAGAGACAAGTCCCTGGCCTTAAGGAGTTTGAAGAGTCCTATGTCCGGACGGTGACGGGTGCCCCCACTGCTTGCCCAGAGGGGTCCTGGTGCAGCACTAACCAGCTGTGCCGGGAGTGCCACGCTTTCACAACACAGAACATGCCCATGCTTGGAGCCTTCTCCATGAGCGCTGCCTACAATGTGTATGAGGCCGTGTATGCTGTGGCCCATGGCCTCCACCAGCTCCTAGGATGTACCTCTGGGACCTGTGCCAGAGGCCCAGTCTACCCCTGGCAGGTAAGAGACTCCAGCCAGGGCGCCTGCATCCAGAACATCCAATCCTGGCAGCATGGGGTGGCAGGGAGAAGTGGGCTGGGCATCTCTTATATAAACCTTTCCCTTCTTGTAGCCTTGTCTTCTCCCAACCATGTCCCAGAGAGGTCAAAGGCTAAGAATGTTTATAAAAGAGTCCTTTGTTAGAGGTCTCCTCTCAGGAGACTCTAGAGGCTGGTCAGGGGTCAAGGGAATCTCTAGCAATGAGAATAGTTCATGGAAGAAAGAACCAGGCCTTATATGTGGGTTGGAGCCACCCAGAACAGAGAACCTTGCTTGCTTCCTGGGTGTATGTGGTCTGTGGCGGCTTCATGACATCTGTCTATCCTAGCTTCTTCAGCAGATCTACAAGGTGAATTTTCTTCTACATAAGAAGACTGTAGCATTCGATGACAACGGGGACCCTCTAGGTTACTATGACATCATTGCCTGGGACTGGAATGGACCTGAATGGACCTTTGAGGTCATTGGCTCTGCCTCACTGTCTCCAGTTCACCTAGACATAAATAAGACAAAAATCCAGTGGCACGGGAAGAACAATCAGGTAATGGGACAAGGTCGCTCACCAGGTGACTGCTTTATGTTACCAGGATCTGGGGAGTGATGTCTTCCCAGAGCAGGATGGGGCCCCACATCAGGCTACCTCAGGTCTGCAGTCCTGCCAGCTGCAGTGTTGTCAAACGGAGAGTGAACCTGGAGGGCAGTGGCACAGATACCTCTTCTCTGTTCCCCCATGTGAGCTGTCCCCTTGACTTGGGCTCCTCTGTGTGATTGTAAATCACTGTGGCTTCTCTTCTTATAGGTGCCTGCGTCAGTGTGCACCAGGGACTGTCTCGCAGGGCACCACAGGTTGGTTGTGGGTTCCCACCACTGCTGCTTCGAGTGCCTGCCCTGTGAAGCTGGGACCTTTCTCAACACGAGTGGTGAGTGACCAGGAAGAGGGTGGGTGCTCCGGCACCCAAGGTGGTGGGTGTTCTGGCACCCATGCTGGTAGATGCTCCAGCACCCAAGGTGAGTGCTCCAGCACCCAAGAGCCCTGGAACCTGGTTTCAGCTCACTGGCTTGTCCTAGTTAGGATTTCCACTGCTCTGAAGAGACACCACAACCAAGGCAACTCCTTTTTTTTTTGTTTTGTTTTGTTTTTTCAAGACAGGGTTTCTCTGTGTAGCCTTGGCTATCCTGGAACTAACTCTGTAGACCAGGCTGGCCTTGAACTCAGAGATCCGCCTGCCTCTACCTCCCAAATGCTGGGATTAAGGACTTGCACCACCACGCCCGGCTTTTTTGTTTGTTTGTTTGTTTAAGGCAACTCCTTTTTATTACTATTATTTTTTCAATTAAATGCAGGTTTATTGGGAAGCTGCTCTCAGGTGAGTTCACTGGCCCCAAGGACTGAGGCCAGGGAAGTTGCCACAGTAAGAGAGAGAGAGAGGTGAGAGAGAAAGAGAAACAGCTAGCCCAGAGCGAGAGGGAGAGGAGAAAGGAAGGAGAGGCAAGGCAACCCTTACAAAGGCAAACACTCCACTGGGGCTGGCTCCCAGTTTCCGAGGTTCAGTCCACCATGGCAGGGAGTACAGCAGCCTGCAGGAGACTGGGTGCTGGAGAAGGAGATGAGACTTCTACATCTTTATCCAAAGGCAGCCAGGAGTGGGGGTCTCTCTTCCACACCAGGTGACCTCAGAGCTTGCCAACACGACACAGTGACACACTTCCTCCAACAGGGCCACACCTCCTAATGCTGCCACTTCCCATGGGCCCAGCATATTGGAGGACACTTGCCACTGGGCTGAATTCTGATTGGGCAGAAATAATCCTGCAGAAGTCTCAGGCCTTGGGGTGTCCTGTCAGAGCACTGCCTCCACACCCCGCCAGCTCCCACAGGTCGTTCTCACTTACTCAGACAGACACAGCCCACTGTGCTGTGTGCTGTTTATACTAAGCCCCTTCCCTGTGCCAAGCACTTGAATGGTCTGAATTAAACACACACGCTAGCGCACGTCTATAGCAGAAAGAGGCCAGTGTGCCCCACTCATTGACTCAGAGCAGAGGGCAGAGAACACAGTAGGGGGCTGTGAACTCAGCTTGCCGCTTACAGCAGGCCGGGGGACGCATTCTTTCCTTTTAGTATCTCTATGGTGATGGAAGTGTCTATTGTCCATCACTGGGGAGTCAGGACTTGGTTATCTTGGAGTACAAGCTCAGAAGGTGGATCTGGTTAATGGAAATCTTGCAGAAAGAGATAAAACATCTTTTTTAAAAAAAGATTTATTTATTATAAATAAATCATTTATTTATTATATTATATTTATTTATTATAAATAAATCTTCAGACACACCAGAAGAGGGCATCAGATCTCATTACAGATGGCTGTGAGCCACCATGTCGTTGCTGGGATTTGAACTCAGGATCTCCGGAAGAGCAGTCAGTGCTCTGAAACACTGAGCCATCTCTCCAGTCCCAAAATGTCTCATCTTTAAAGCTGGGCGTTTTTGGGGACTGGAGAGATGGCTCAGAGGTTAAGAGCACGGTCTACTCTTCTGGAGGTCCTGAGTTAAATTTCCAGCAACCACATGGTGGCTTACAACCACCCGTAATGAGATCTGATGCCCTCTGGTGCATCTGAAGTCAGCTATAGTGTACTTATGAATAATAATAAATGAATCCTTGGACCGGAGAGTGCAGGGACTGAGCAAGTGGGACCGACCAGAGCGAGCAGGGTTGACCGGAACAAGGGGAAAAATAAATACATAAATAAATCCTTACAAGGCTCACTGGTCTGCAGGCAGAGCTAGTAGCATAAAGCTCTCTGTGTTTGCAAACCTGTGCCATACAAAGCCCAGAGCTTCTGAGGATGTGCTTAGCCTGTGGCTGGTCTAAGCTCACCTCTCACTATGGCTTTGAAAACCTGCCTGCTAAGCTGGAACTCTCCCAGAACCTTGCAGGCCTGAAAGACCTTCCTCATCTCCCCCTTCCTTCTGCTCACCTGGTTCTCAGAAGCCTTGTCTTCCCTTTCAGAGCTTCACACCTGCCAGCCTTGTGGAACAGAAGAATGGGCCCCTGAGGGGAGCTCAGCTTGCTTCTCACGCACCGTGGAGTTCTTGGAGTGGCATGAACCCATCTCTTTGGTGCTGTTAGCAGCTAACACGCTATTGCTGCTGCTGCTAGTTGGGACTGCTGGCCTGTTTGCCTGGCGGCTTCACACGCCTGTTGTGAGGTCAGCTGGGGGTAGGCTGTGCTTTCTCATGCTGGGTTCCCTGGTGGCTGGGAGTTGCAGCCTCTACAGCTTCTTCGGAGAGCCCACGGTGCCCGCGTGCTTGGTGCGTCAGCCCCTCTTTTCTCTCGGGTTTGCCATTTTCCTCTCCTGTCTGACAATCCGCTCCTTCCAACTGGTCATCATCTTCAAGTTTTCTACCAAGGTACCCACATTCTACCACACTTGGGCCCAAAACCATGGTGCCGGTCTATTCGTCATTGTCAGCTCCACGGTCCATTTGTTCCTCTGTCTCACGTGGCTTGCAATGTGGACCCCACGGCCCACCAGGGAGTACCAGCGCTTCCCCCATCTGGTGATTCTTGAGTGTACACAGGTCAACTCTGTGGGCTTCCTAGTGGCTTTCGCACACAACATCCTCCTCTCCATCAGCACCTTTGTCTGCAGCTACCTGGGTAAGGAACTGCCAGAGAACTATAACGAAGCCAAATGTGTCACCTTCAGCCTGCTCCTCCACTTCGTATCCTGGATCGCCTTCTTCACTATGTCCAGCATTTACCAGGGCAGCTACCTACCTGCGGTCAATGTGCTGGCAGGTCTGGCCACTCTAAGTGGCGGCTTCAGCGGCTATTTCCTCCCTAAGTGCTATGTGATTCTCTGCCGTCCAGAACTCAACAATACAGAACACTTTCAGGCCTCCATCCAGGACTACACGAGGCGCAGCGGCACTACCTGATCCGCTGGGACTGTTGGGAATGGGCCGATGGGATGGGCTGAAGGAAGGTGGTGGGTCCAATGGGGCGGAGAGCTTGAGGTGTCTGGGAGAGCTTAGCCACGGCTTGCGATGTATAAGCACACAGAAGAATCCAGTGCAATAAAGACGTGAAGCGTGTGTGTGGCTTCTTGGCTGCTCTTCGGGTCTAGGGAGAGCTTGGGACCGCACACCAACTAGCTGGAGCGGGAGCCTAGAGCCCAACTTGGTGTTACTAGGCGACTCCGGACCCTGCGCGGTTGGATTTACCCTTGGTCCCGCCCCCTATGCTGCCCATTGGCCTCTTTCCGAGGCTCCGCCTTTAAGGCGGGACCCGAGGACATTGCGCCACCGAGGCGTCCGGTTCTAGCCTGCACGCCTGTATGTCACATCCGGCGCGGCGACGGCGGCGTCTGAGCGCTGTGGGCTGGGCAGTAGTTAGTCTTGTGGGCGGTGGAAGTGGTCTAGCCCGGAGCGCTGGAGCCGGTGTGAGCCGGGAGGACCGGCAGGGTGAGGAGGGTGCGGGAGGGAGGCGGAGAGCCGCCTCGGGCTCTCAGGAGCGTGTGGTCGCCGCCTTCCGCTTGCCGCCGTGGGCTTGGGTCACCTGTGCGCAGTCGCCGCCCTGCCCAGCTGGCTGTCCGTTGGGTGCGCTACAGATCAGCTGTCGTCCACGCTGGTCTAGCCCCAAACTCTCATTTTCATTTATTTCCCCCACCAGCACCCTATCCCGACCGCCCCTGTCCTGTCTACCGCCATGCACTTCCTCTCCCGCTCTCTCCCCTCTGGCCAACCCTGATGCCACTCCCCGCCCCCAAGACTCCACTCTGGCTGTGTGCTCCGTGTGCACCTTCTAACCTTGACCCAAGCCTTCATCCCAACATGGGTGGATGTTCAAGTGTCCATCTCACTCTCGGTCCAAAAGGGCTTTTCTGATTGGGGCCGAGCAGAGGGGTCATGTTTGCCTTCCCTTCCAGATTATGGACGGTTCCTTCGTGCAGCACAGCGTGCGGGTTCTGCAGGAACTCAACAAGCAGCGCGAGAAGGGCCAGTATTGCGACGCCACGCTGGACGTGGGGGGCCTGGTGTTCAAGGCGCACTGGAGTGTCCTGGCATGTTGCAGCCATTTCTTCCAGAGAATCTACGGGGATGGCTCAGGGGGCAGTGTTGTCCTCCCTGCAGGCTTTGCTGAGATTTTTGGCCTCCTGCTGGACTTTTTCTACACCGGCCACCTCGCCCTCACCTCAGGGAACAGGGATCAGGTACTCTTGGCAGCCAAAGAGTTGCGGGTGCCTGAGGCTGTGGAGCTATGTCAGAGCTTCCAGCCCCAAACCTCAGTGGGACAGGCACAGAGTGGACTGGGCCAACCTGCCTCCCAGGACGGGAAAAGCCACCTCAAGGAGCCGACAGACTTGGATGAGGATGAAGTTTTCAGGACTCTGAGCCTGGCCTCTGTGGATCAGGAGCCCAGAGACAGTGAGCAGCCCCAGCTCGGTACACCTGCTCAGAGCAGCGCGGCTTTCCTCTGTGGGAAACTCACGCAGGCTTTGAAGCCTTCTCCCTCAGAGGACAAAGAGTCTGAGGACTGCAAAGAGCCCCCAAGGCCCTTCGAGGCTGGAGGTGCCCCGCTGCAGGTACTGTTTTCAGGGAGCTGGGGAGGCAGGCATAAGGGTAAAGACCGACACTTCAGGAGCAAACATGGGAAGCCAGTGGTCTCAGCTGACCTTCTGCGAGCTACACTTGTCCATGGTTGCCAGCTTCCTTGGGGTGGAGTGAGCGTCAGGGTTACAGGTATTTCCTTAGGTTAGTGAACTTGGCCATCTCCCTGCTATCATAGCCATTGTGCTCCAAGTCCAAGATTTTGGGTCTTCTCTGGGCCCTGCAGGGAACTGTTGTCTCTGGTGAAGGGACCATCTGGGGGTGGGGCTTATGTTGGAACTGAAGGCGGGGTCCCTGCTGATACCTGGGTGACCCTACCCCCTCCTGCTGCCTCCTCTACTCTAGTGGGAAGTGGTGGTTCAAGTTGAGGACGACAGGGATGGTGATTACGTATCTGAGCCTGAGACTGTGCTGACCAGGAGGAAGTCAAAAGTGATTAGAAAGCCCTGTGCGGCCGAGCCAGCCCTGGGTGCAGGTTCCCTCACGGCCACTGACAGCAGAAAAGGTGCAGCCGTTCCGGTCGAATGTCCCACATGTCACAAAAAGTTCCTCAGCAAATATTACCTGAAAGTCCACAACAGGTAAATGCTCTGCTTGTTTTAATTTTCTTTTCCTATCTGCCCTTGCGTGTTGCGGGAGAGGGCCCTGTACTCCCCTCCTCTGGGCTCTGCGGGGCTGGGGATCCTAGGTCAGGCCCAGATAGTGGCTGGTCAGCATGCCTCCTCTTCCTTTCTTTGTGTGAGTTGTGGGTTTGTGGACACCTGGTCAGTAGATTCTACCCACTGTGGAGTTTACATGAGACAAGCCTCTGGCCCCTTCCTGAGCTGAAGTTGAGGTCTGATAGGCAGTGTTGGCTGTGACAAGAGGCTGATTGAAAGGATGGAGGCTGCCTGTGTTTTTCTGGGGATGTTAGCTTTGCAAGTCAGTGATGTATAAGGAACCATTTGTCTAACAGGTACCTTTTATGACTTGGAAGTTTTTCCTCTTGTTAGTTTTGTGAGGCTTTTTGTTTGTTTGTTTGTTTGTTTTTTGAGACAGGGTTTCTCTGTGTATCCCTGGCTGTCCTGAAACTCACTCTGTAGCCCAGGCTGGCCTCAAAATGCCTGAGATTAGCCTGTCTCTGCTTCCGTTGCTGGGATCAAAGGTGTGTGCCACTGCCTCCTGCCCTCTGCCCTTTTTCTTTTCCAAGCTAACTTCGAACTCACTATGTAGACCAAGCTGGCCTAGAACTTAGAGATCTATCTGTCTCTGCCTTCTGAGTGAGACATGCACCACCATACCTAGCTTAGGACTGCTTTAAAGCAACAAAGCCCTCTCCCCCCAGGTTCTCTCTGTGTAGCCCTGGCTGCCCTATAGTTCTCACTGTGTAGACCAGGCTGGCCTCCAATTCAGAGATCCACCTTCATCTGCCTCCTAAGTGCTGGCATAAAAGCCATGTGCTACCATACCTGGCTTGTTTTGAGTTCAAATTACTTGAGATCCCATACCACATGCCAGGCATGGTGGTGTACACCTTTTATCTCAGCACTTAGGCGGCAGAGGTAGGCAGATCTCTGGGTATTGAGGCCAGCCTGGTCTACAGCCTGAGTTCCAGGACAGCCAGGGATACACAGAGAAGCCTTGTCTCGAAAAACCAAAGCCCTCCCAACATACCAAAAATAATAATAAGAGTGAGTGCTGCAGACACAGCCCCATGTCAGCTGCTCAGTAGCCATGCTAGTCTCCTGCAGTACTGAGCCAGGCGGTGTTGTCAGTGTCACTCTGGCAGGCCACTGGTGCTCACCTGGTGTAGGAGTGAGACCTGTTTTGTCATGCCTGGGCTTTGGCCTTGGAGTAGATGAGGCTATACATATCTGCCCATGCACCCTTCATTCCTTCTGTGGTCTGTGGTTCACTGATGGCCCCGAGAACTGGGAAGGAATGGCTTCAAGAGATGCTTGTATCTAGGCATGGCTGCACTTGTCTATAATCCAGCACTTGGAAAGCAGAGGCACGAGGATTGCTGCAAGCTTGAGTCTGTGTAGTGAGTTTCAGGTCAGTCAGGACTACACAGGGATACCGTGTCTCAAAAGAATAATAGAAAATGAGGCCCTTACAGTGGCAGGGACTACAGGGATAAGGATTCTTGTAATGAAGAAGATGAGAGTAAGTGTGGCTTCTGGACATACAGGAGACCCAGTGCTACCCATGGCGCCGAGGTCAGGGTTTGTAGAAGATGAGAGTAAGTGTGGCTTCTGGACATACAGGAGACCCAGTGCTACCCATGGCGCCGAGGTCAGGGTTTGTAGAAGATGAGAGTAAGTGTGGCTTCTGGACATACAGGAGACCCAGTGCTACCCATGGCGCCGAGGTCAGGGTTTGTTTGGTTTATTCAGCAAGCTGCTGGATTTGGAGGTGAAGGTCTTTATGGTGCTCGAATGCAGCACAGATAAAGAAAGCCGTGTGTCCTGAAGGAAAGGAAGCAGTGCTTTAGAAAGAAGCAGACAGCCTGAGCCTGCACTTTTTGGGAGTTCCAGACCAGTTGGGGCTACAGTGTGTGGCACCCTGTTTGGGGAGGTAGGAGAGTAGGGCCGAGGAATTGGGAATTGGAGTCTACTGTATAGACAAGGTTAGTGGCCTGTGGGGTGATATTTATTTATTTATTTATTTAGAAGGTGGGGTACTTTCCCCCGCCCTGTGACCTTCAGTGCCAGGGACTGAAGTCCAGGATCTTTGCCACTGAGCTTCACCCCAGCCCATTTTTAGTGAGTCAGACCTTACTAAATTGCCTAGGCTGATGATCCCTCTGCTTCAGCGTGGAGCAGCTGGGAATGGGCTATAGCTCAGACCTTTTTTTTTTTCTTCCTGAGACAAGGTTTCTCTGCAGCCCTGGCTGTCCTGGAACTCACTCTGTAGACCAGGCTGGCCTGGAACTCAGAAATTCGTCTGTCTCTGCCTTCCTAAGTGATGGGATTAAAGGCATGCGCCACCACTGCCCAGCTGTAGCTCAGTCTTAATCTGTTTGCCTGCCATGTGAGACCCCCATGTTCAATCCCCAGAATGCTAGGGGGAAAGATCCAGACCAAGTAGCTGAGGTTATACTTTGCCACCCGTCTAAGTGAGGAGACTATGAGGAGTGGAAGCCAGTCGCTGGGGAGAGCCAACTGGCTGGGAGCAGCGCTATCAGTAACTGGCTGTTGTGAGTGGTAGGGCCTGACCTGGAGTTGGGTATGGGGTAAGGTCAGTGAGCGGCAGGCTGGTTCACTGGTTATCCATGTCCTCTGCCCCCTGGGCTCTCTCAGTACAAAATAAGCACTGGAAGGTTGTGAGCCCAAGAGGGCCACCTTTTCTGCAAAGACGTCTGGACTTAATGGAGCCTCCTGGAGAGATAGGTAGGGAGCCAGGAAGCAATGGTGACTCAAGGACTCCATGAATGGCTCCAGCCACACTTGCTGGCACCAGTGACATGAGATGCACACAATCTGGTCGTGGAGTTTCACATTTACTTACTTCTTTACTGGATATGGGAGGATCATATGTAGACGTCAGTGTACAGCTTGTGGGAGTTGTTTTCTTCCACCTCGTATGTCTCAGGGATTGAACCTGGGTCCTCTGGCTTCTCAGCAGCAAGTGCTTCTGTCCATTGAGCCATATCACCTGTCCTGCCATGATGTTGAACATGGGGTCCACAGAGGTCTCGTCAGTGAAGTTTTTGAGGCAGCCATTTAGGGAGGCTGACAGATGAAGGGTTGGCTGCTCCTGGCTCCCTCCCCGCTGTCTTTCCAGCATGGGACCATTTGGACCCATGGCTAATGTTTCTCCCTGAGGGAGGCTCTCTAAGCTGGAGGGGATTGATTTCTAGCCTTCCCTTACATGAGCAACCTGGGTGTCGCTAAGCCTACATGGTTAACTCCAGCCACCTAGGACACCTCTTCCTCCTCATGAGCACTGCATGTCTGTGGTAGGAGCTGGAGGGGGTTCTTGAGGATCAGAGACCTGGGAAACCCTCTCAGCCCCCACACCTTTGCGGCCTCTCTTCCTGGCAGGAAACATACTGGGGAGAAACCCTTCGAGTGTCCCAAATGTGGGAAGTGTTACTTTCGCAAGGAGAATCTCTTGGAACACGAAGCCAGGAATTGCATGAACCGCTCAGAACAGGTACTTGGGAATTGGTCCAAGTGTCTGTGGGCAGCAGCACAGTGGCCTGTGTCTTCCTGCCATCTGGGAAGGGGCCTGGCAGGTCCACATCCTAGTACATGTCGGACACATGAGTTCAGAGGGCATGAGGGGTATTTTGGGTTTGCCTGCATGGGCACATGGTCTAGCTCCATCTTATGCTTTGGAGCAAGTAAAGTATTTGTGGGGCTGCCGGGAAGGGCCACTTTGTCAGCACCCCGCCCCTCCAAGTGGGTAGTGTTTGGCTAAACCCTGTCCTCCTCTTCCCATAGACTGGCCAGTAGCAGCTGGCTCTGTCTGGCCTGTCTGGAGCCGAGAAGGGTCTGGCGTGTGGTAGTGTGCAGTGCTCTGATGGTCAAGGCAGGCAGGTTACATGTTGCCCTCTCCTACCCCAGCATCCCCTACCCCAGGCAGACACTTCCCAGCAGCGTTTGGAAGCCCCTGCAGAGGCTACCGTCGCAGGCAGAGGCCCTCCCTGATGCTGGCCCTGCTTGCCCTTCACACTGCCAGGTCTTCACATGCTCCGTATGCCAGGAGACCTTCCGACGGAGGATGGAGCTGCGCGTACACATGGTGTCTCACACAGGGGAGATGCCCTACAAGGTCAGGCCCGCTTGTCCCAGGGCCATGGGCTGGGGTTGAGGGAGCGGGGTATGTAACTCTCTGCCTGGGGTGGTACCTGGCACTTGTTCCAGAGCCATGGGCTGGGGCAGGGGGTGCGCAGCTCTTTGCCTGAGGTGGTACCCGGCACCTCTCCCTTTAAGCCTGCCTTCCTTGCCCATCCGGTGACACCACTTCTGTAGGTAGAGCGACTCTCTCTGTAGCTTTGCGTGCTCAGCATTCTTCTGGGGTACTATGGCTGGCTGAATATGACTCCCTCTTGGGCGCCAACCTTCAGCCATCAAGGACTGTCCCTGTGTATGGACTAGGCCCTTCCCTGTGTGCTAAGAGCAGGGCACTGATGGTACCAGCTGCACTGGACCTGACTGGGCCTGTTTTTTCAGTGTTCCTCCTGCTCCCAGCAGTTCATGCAGAAGAAAGACTTGCAGAGCCACATGATCAAGCTGCACGGAGCCCCTAAACCCCACGCAGTAAGTGCCAGACAGGGCTGGGGTTCCGGTGGCTCTGGGACAGCTCTACCCTGTCCTCACCTGGATGTGCTCCCTCTGCCTGTCTCACCCACCTGCAGTGCCCCACTTGTGCCAAGTGCTTCCTGTCTAGGACGGAACTACAGCTGCACGAGGCGTTTAAGCATCGTGGAGAAAAGCTCTTTGTGTGTGAGGAATGTGGGCACCGGGCCTCGAGCCGCAACGGGCTGCAGATGCACATCAAGGCCAAGCACAGGTATGAAGGAGCCTCTGTGCAGTGTGGCCCTGACGCTGGCTCCTCCCTGAGTCTCGCACTTGTAGCCCTTCCAGGGTGGAGGTGAGAGACAGGCAGTTAGCGTAGTGGGGAGGACTCAGGCTGGGGCAAGTCTCTGCCTCCTGGGGCTAATTCTTATCCTTTAGCTTCCTGACTCCCTGCAATATAGATTTGTCTTTTGCTTCTGGGAACGGTGGTGTCCCTTGCTGGCTACCCCCCAAGCCCTGCCGCTTATTACCGTGTCCAGCTCCAGCAGAGTAGGTGGAGAGGTATGGCGTCCCCACAGTGATGGCCTCTGCTTTGTGTTCCCATCTGACCAGGAATGAAAGGCCTTATGTCTGTGAGTTCTGCAGCCATGCATTCACCCAGAAGGCCAATCTCAACATGCACCTGCGCACACACACAGGCGAGAAGCCTTTCCAGTGCCACCTCTGTGGGAAGACCTTCCGCACCCAAGGTGAGGCAGGCCCATCCCCTCCTTACCCCAGGGCTGAGACAGCAGCTGAGCTCCACCTTGTCCCCCACAGCCAGTTTGGACAAGCACAACCGCACCCACACGGGCGAGAGGCCTTTCAGCTGTGAATTCTGTGAGCAGCGCTTCACTGAGAAGGGCCCCCTTCTGAGGCATGTGGCCAGCCGCCATCAAGAGGGCAGGCCCCACTTCTGCCAGATCTGTGGCAAGACCTTCAAAGGTAATTAGTAGGCAAGCTGTAGGAGAATAGCGGGCCTGGCTTCTGTTTCCTGCCCTCCTGGGTTGGAGGGTCTACGCAGAGATCAAGGGCAACGATGGCTTCCATGTGCTCCTCAGAGCCTTCAGCAGCTCCATCTTCCGTGTGCTGAGGGATGAGAGTGGAGCTTCTGTGACAGCGTGGGGACAGGGCATCCTGCATCTGGGTAGTGTTGACCTCGGTGCAGGGCTGTAGGGCCTGGAGTAGGGGAGCCCTGCTCCTAACGCCTGTGGTCCCTTTCCTCCTGCAGCTGTGGAACAGTTACGAGTGCACGTCAGGCGACACAAAGGCGTGAGAAAGTTCGAGTGCACCGAGTGTGGCTACAAGTTCACTCGGCAGGTAGACCAGGCCGGGTCCCCTTCTCCCCTGCTCCCCTCCTCCCCTGCTTCCCTCCTCCCTTCCATCCCCAGCTCTGAGCTCTGCTTCTCCCAGGCTCACCTGCGGAGGCACATGGAGATCCACGACAGAGTGGAGAACTACAATCCCCGGCAGCGCAAGCTCCGAAACCTCATCATTGAGGACGAGAAGATGGTGGTTGTGGCTCTACAGCCCCCTGCAGACCTGGAGGTGGGCTCTGCAGAGGTCATTGTGGAGTCCCTGACCCAGGGTGGCCTTGCCTCCCAAATCCCTAGCCAGAGACTGTGTTCAGAGGAGAGCTTTGCTAGCCCCGGCGTCCTGGAGCCTTCTCTCATTATCACTGCTGCTGTTCCCGAGGACTGTGACACGTAGACCAGATGGCCCCACTGACCAATAAACATGTGACTTAGGACTTGTTCAGTGTCTGTCTTTGGCGTTCTGCAGCTACAGGCCTGGCCTGCACTGCAGCACTCCTTCCTAGTCGTCCCCTCATGGAATCCAGTCCTTGATCTGAGCGCAGCTGCCTCCCAGCAAAGCTGAGGAGGGAATGAGGTGGCTTCCACTTGTCCCTCACTCTTGCACACCAACAGGTAGTGTCCTTATCTAGAACAGTGTAGGTGAGGCCAGCTGGAGGTTGACACCTCTGATGTTGGACAAGCGGCCAGGGCCCACGGTGTTGGCCTCATTGGCCAGAATTGAGCAAGTCTAATGAAGCTGAACATGGCAGCAGCAGCAGCTAAGCAAGCTGGCCTTGATATGCTTCCTGTCCACGTAGGGACTCATCCCTTGGTGCAGACCTTCCTGGAATGGGAGGGGTCATAGGTTGTCCCACCTTTTACAGAGCAGGGTGTCATGGGTTCTGCAGATGCCTGTTTAAATCTCCCAACTCCTTTGTTTCCCTACACGCCTGAGCGAGTTGCTGCATGGGCTAGTACATGCTCATGCTTCTCAGCTAAGTACTGAGAGGAAAGCCTGCAGCAGTACGGGCAGGGGCAGGGGCCTGCAGTCAGAAGATGCTTCCTCATGTCTACCTGGCCTATTAGTGTAGCAGCAGCTCTGGGGCCTGGCTGCTAGGCCTTCTTTCCACTGTGGTAGCTGAAGTAGTGCTATACCATCTTTGCTACACTGTTGGTTAAGGCTGTCACCAGCCAGGCTGAATCAGTGGTCATGGCTCTGGTAGCTGGAGGTAGGCTCTGCCTAATCCCTTTGCTCCATGGGATAGAATATCCATGCCCACCCCCTGGCTCCCCCACTGATCCCCACTGGACTTGGGAGACTAGGAAAATGGTTTTGGGGCTGGCGAGATTGCTCAGCAGCTGAGAGCACTGACTGCTCTTCTGAAGGTGCCGAGTTCAAATCCCAGCAACCACATGGTGGCTTACAACCACCCGTAATGAGATCTGATACCTGCTTCTGGTTTGTCAGAGGACAGCTACAGTGTACTTATGTATAATAAAAAATAAATCTTTGGGCTGGAGCGCGCAGGGACTGAGTGAGCCGAGTTGGCCGGAGTAGAGGTCCTAAAAATTCAATTCCCAACAACCACATGAAGGCCCACAACCATCTGTATAGCTACAGTGTACTCACATACATTAAAAAAAAAAAAAAAAAGGAAAAGTTTTCACTCAGAGCTTACACACCCACGTGACTCCCTTTCATTCCTTGAAGCAGCTGAGAAAGAGCAATGTGCAGTTACAGAGCTGCTTCAGGTCAGTTCTGGAGGTGCTGCAGGTTACAGGGCTGGGATCCCTATGGCTCAGTGGTGCAGCACTTAGCACAGGAGACCCTCCATCACCTGCCTGGCCTGCCTTTAGACAGGCTCCGAGGAAAGAGTGACCCAGCTTGAGGCTCTGGGGATTGTGGAGTCTCACAGCCTGTTAGGTAGCCCCTCAGAGCAGTGCTTCTCAACCTTCCTAATGCTGCAACCCTTTATCTTAACCCCTCCTGTAGTGGTGACTGACTAACCATAAGGTTATTCATCATTACTTCATAGCTGTCATTTCGCTTCTGTTATGAACTGTAATGTAAATATCTGGTTTTCAGTCTTTTGGGGTTCACCACCCAGGTACCCTCCCAGCACAGAATCCATCTTTATGGGTAGGAGCCTGCCTCTGGGCAGCATGCCATGTTTCACCACTGACATAAGGAAGGGCCTCAAAGGCTCTGTGAGGCAAGCTCCCTCAGATGCTGGGCTCCCCAAACTTAACATCTGCCGACACCGCATCCCTAGCTCGATCCTTCCTACCACACCTACCTCCCACACCAGTGTAAGCCTTTGCACAAAGGATTCCCAGAAGACAGAGCAGCAAGAGGTTGACCACGTCAGGTGTTAGTGGTGCACACCTTTAATCTCAGCACTTGGGAGGCAGAGGCAGGTGGATCTAAGTTTGAGGCCAGCCTGGTCTACAAAGTGAGTTCCAGGCGAGCCAAGACTACCCATGTCGAAAGATGAAGGCCATGACACCCAGCATATAGGAAACATTTTATTTCAAAAATTAGGGAAGCACCCTAAGACCTTAGAATGCTGGAAACAGACAGACAAAAAAATCAATATACAAGTCTGCCCAGCCGCTGGTGACTGAGCGCCGCCCTCCTAAGGAAGGCAGTCTTCATAAGTCTCTGAAGTCATAAATATAAGAAAAATCCCTTATAGATCAATACCAGGCACAGAACTTCTCATAACTTAGTTTTGTCCTAACATATAAAAGCTTTGTTACATGTGACAGGGACAATCCCATACCCAGGTGGCCCAGCTTCAATCCCTGTTAGTGTAGAGACGTGTGATAAGCAGTGGGTTACAGCCCAGAGCAGGTGGCAAAGATGACGCCCAGGGAGGGACAGTCCTGGACTCCCGGTGGGTACACACAAAGTGCCTACTTCTTACTATCCTTAGTTTTGGTGGGGCCCTGATGTGGAAACCTGAGTAGCTCTGGAGCAGGGCAGAGGGCCCTGTGCAGGTATGCACTGCCCGGCAGTGATTGCCGCAGGTTGTGCCCTTCCTCTGGAAAGCCTCCTAGCCTGTCCACAAGAGGACTGAACAACACTGTCCCCAGTACTGAGATTAGTACCACACACACACACACACACACAGGACCCCACCCTGCTGTGCCAAGGCACCCCATAGCAGAGCGTCAACTCTGGGTGGCCCTGGGAGGCAGCTCTTTCAAGGTTCAGAGTAAAGGAGGTGCTCGCTGGAGGGATAGGCTGGCGGCACCAGAAAATGAAACAAGCCCGTGCCACACATCCCCAAGGTAACCCTAGGTCACCAGTGGGCCTTGGTTGGGACAGCACTGCCCCCTACCTACCGTCTTTCCCAGGGTCAGGTGCCTAGCAGAGCATTCTAAAACATGGCTTTCAAAACAGGAAGCAGGTGGGTACCTGGGAAATTAAGGCAGCCCCCCTCTACCAACTGGACAAGAAGGGAAGGCGGCAGTAGGCATGTGATGGGATAGAAACTTCTGTTCCTAGAGCCTCATCTGCCCTTGGGTTCACTAGAAAGGCAACTCTGAACTTTGGCTTTGTCTATAACAAAAAGTCCTAATGGCCTCTCCCCCAAAAAAGATAACAAACCCCAGTCAAGCCCACTGGGTACAAAGGGGTCTCAGCTCCCAAACCCATGAAACCATTCAAAGTCACAAAGAGACCCAGGGATCTCCTAAGCTGTGGTCCAGGTGCCCTAGTACTTGTGTCCCTGGCCCTACGACCCTAGAAATCCTAGGTTTTCCACACATGGCAGAAAGCCACAGCTTTTCAAACCTACGGCCAAGTGCTGGGGTCTCTGCTCCCAGGCCCTTAGCTAAGTGTCAGTGAGGCTCCCGAGGAGCCACCACAGTCCTCCAGCAGAGTCCCAGGGAGGGCCTCCTTGCCAAGCAGGAACACGTGTTATGGGGACAGAGCTTGGACTCACACGGTGACAGTCCACCAGCTAAGTCTTAGTACTTAACTCCTATCGGTGAGACCCGACAGTGGTGTGAACACCCCTCTACCTGTAGCACCGGAGGAGCCTTGAGACTGGATGGGGAGTTTAGTGCTTCTCTGTAGCCTTCGCCTTCCCGGATTCCCAGTGCTCCAAGCCAGGCCACTTTCTTACCATTACAGGACCTTCTGTCCTGGGAGCGAGCGCACGGGCCCAGGAGAGGGCAAGGAGAGGCTCCCTGCATGGTGAGCTGGATGCTACGAGCTGGGGGTGACTTCTGAAGGCTGATTCATGATGGTGGTCACCGCCACCTTAGTCAGTCCCCAGAAGCTGTGACATAGGATCTGAATGCACAGAAACCTTTACAGGGTGCATCGAGGAGCTCATGAAGCACCCTGGAGCCACTTCCCTGCAGGTGCCAGGCCCCTTGCACCAAGGCCCTCCCCTGGGCCAGGCCTGGGCTAGTGCAGCTCCTCAGGGTTCTGTGGCAGCCTGCGGTAGCCTGCGTCCACGTCATCGCTACCACTGTTCAGCTCGAAGCCACGGCCCCCTGCCAGCGTCTGTGGCATGAACTGGCGAAAGATGCTCACGCTGCCGTGCCAGAAGGTGGGCTCTGGAAGCCGCCCCACCACACTCCATGCCCGGGTCTCTGGGTCATATGCCTCCACCACGTCCGAGAGTTCAAAGGTGTTGTCGTACCCCCCAGAGACATAGAGTTTGCCTCCCAAGACGGCCAGGCTGCCCCCGACGTGTACCTGTGGGTCAAGGTGGAGGAGTGAGAGAGGTAAGCCACCATGGCCAGGCAGACCGCTCTCCCCAATTGCTCTAGTCATTTCCAGGGAACAGCTCAGGCGGCACATCATAGCCACAGCACTGAGAGCCATCCTCAGCCAGCTTTCCAGATGTAGAGACAGAGCAGGACAATGCTTCTCCTTCCCCATGTGGTCAGCACGGTCTCCAGGTATGGCCCCCACACAGCATCCCTGCATCAGCCCTCCAGGGCAGGGAGGCAGGCTTGTCCATTGTACAGACAGGACAAAGTATGCTGGTGCAGCCATCGGGGAACCTGGTCAGATGCTACAAAGCCTTCTAAGGGTCACTACACCATCAGCCTTAGACCTTTCTCAGCAAGCAGAAACAGGAGGCCCTGACCAGGCAGCAGCAGCAAGGGTGCCCTCCCCCCATCCCCCGTTCACTGCACACAGCGTGTCTAATAAATATATTACATCACCAAGGCCAATTCCTCAGGAAGCAAGCAGGGATATGTCATACCCAGAGACCTGTCTGAGCCCATTCTCTCTAGCCACAATGGCTGCTGGTGTTCACACAAACACGCCAGCCCTGGGGCCTCAGTACTTGTGGGAAACTCATCTGATCCCTCACTCTTCTGTTTGGTGGTTCACAGTAAGGGTGCGACAACCACTGGCCTGGTCCCTTGAGATCCTAACACCTGGTTCTGGCGAGTTTCAAAGGGAGACTGCAGCATCAGCCTCCCACTAACTCAGAGAACACCTGGAGAGGACTTAGAAGCTCCACCCACCCTGACTGTGCCCTCAAACAATCTAATGACAGTGCAGTTGCAAAAGCAGGGCTAGCCTGAGCTTACAGGCACTGCCACACACAGACTTACCTGATTCATGGACGGGATCTTGTCCCACTCATCTTTAGTGGGGTTGTAGACATCCACCTCAGCAGAGTCATCCCTGTGGGGCAATGGAGGAAGAGAGGTGCCTGGTTAGACAGAAGCAGCCTTGGGTGTGAAAGGCCACAGGGCTCTCCACTTGGTGACTCTTCCCATGAACCTGTATATTTATTTTTTGAGACAGGATCTTGGTTTGTAGTCCAGGCTGGCTTTGAACCCACTGGGTATCTCTACACTCCCTGCCTTCTTTCCAGCAGAGACCAAACAACGAGCCACAGCTTGAAGGGGCCAGGCTGGGCAGGGCTCCCCATCTCCTCCTTCAAGGCTACCATCCCCCAGTCATAGTCAACATCTTTGCCTCTTCTAGAAAGCTGCACTGAGCGGGTGCACAGCAGAAGGCCCCAGACAGCAGCTCTTTCACTGGTCACTGAGAGCAGCTACAGGGTGCTGCTATGGCCTTCCCAGAGCACTCACTGGCTGTTGTGTGTCCCTGACAGGGCTCTCGGGGCATAGGTGCACCCCGGGCACAAGGTTATTTGGATCACATTGCCTTTTCTTATCCAGGCGCTGAGGTTGGGCTGGCCTGGCTTCCCGTGTGGGTGGCACAGAAGCAAACCACTAGCTGGGCAAAGCCCTCCCACTTCCACATGAAGGACAAGCAATCAACACTACCCCCATCCATAAGGAGAGCCAGCAAGCGTCAGGCCCCCAACAGCCATGGGGAACAGTCTGCCCTAGGACCGTAGGACAGGAGGGCATTCTCAAAGGTACTGGGCTGGCAGCCACTGTGGAGGGGCTGAAGCAAAGACCTGGCACTCTTCAAAGTTGTATTTATAGCCAGGCCCTCCCACTTCTTAAAGATACCACAGGAGGTGGGGCAGACTAGTGAAGGGCCAGGCAGTTTTATAACAGGATCTAGGAAGGTTCCAGGGCATTCTCAAAGCAGATCTTCAGGTCCTGGGATTTAAAGATGCCAGGCCCCTCAGCCGCTCAGGTGCCAAGCAAAACACCTGTGTCCCCTTTTGACTCCTCAGAGTACAAACACCTCCTGCTTAGAGGGGTAGGGCAGGGCAGGCAAAGGTCACTGCTGTTCCCGGGGCCCAGAAGCAGAGGGCACCCACCTGTGGGATCCCAGATCAAAGTCTGTGACCAGAAGGAGACATGGTGCAATGCCTGTCATTCCCTCCCTCCCTCCCTCCCTCCCTCCCTCCCTCTGTCCCAGCCCCCACAGCTGCTGGCAGATGATGGACCAGGAATCGAAGCAGTGAATACACACACATGCATGCACACACAGGACACAGGCATCCAATTTTTCTCCCAGATGCCCAGTAGCCACTTAGTCAAGGTGTATTTGACTGTGACCAGACGGGCATCAAAAACCTGCAGATGGGGCTAGGGTAGAGAGGGGAGACGTCTCAAGATCTCAGTCTCACTCAGACACATGCATGTGCCTGCACATATATGTGGCTGGTGGATGCATGGTAAGCTACTGGATGCTTAGCTAGGTACTGCCAAGACTCCACTATCCTTGATGTGAACTGAGTAAGAAAACCTAAAGCCCACGGCAATGATCTAAGGGTCCCTAGCCTCTGATCTCAGCTTGCCCCCTCTCCCCCCAGTACTCATCCATGAAATGAGCACAGGGATGAGGAGCCAAAAACTAGCACGCCATGGCCTTACCTGACGAAGTACATGAGTCCATTCAAAGTCACAGTCTTGGGCGCAAAGGACCAGGGTGGGAGCTGGCCACAGTTCACCAGTGACCACAGATCGGTGTCTGGGTCATAGCACTGTATCACCATGGTCTCCTTGCCTGCCAGGGAGCCGATGGCGTAGAGTCGGCCTCGGCAGGCAGTGGTAGAGCAGTTGTCCATGGGGTAGGTCATGGGCTGCAGGGCCTCCCAGGAGTCAGTGGCGTGGTCATAGCGCTCCGTGCTGTCGGCCGCCACTACATACAGAAGGCCATCTAGCACTGAGGAGCTGTGGTACTCTCGGGCCTTGAGCATGGGCGCCACCTCCGTCCACTCGTTCACACTCGAGTTGTATCTCCACACGCAGTCATAGAGCCGGGAGCCGTCAGACCCGCCTGCCGGAGAGTACAAAGGACAGATGGTTGGCCCACGTGCAGTGAGTCACCCACCTGTGCCTTCCTGGACTTCAGGGTCGGCCTCTCCCTAAGGAGGAATTAGTCTCACCCATGTCACCCAAAATACATCTGTCCCCTTGAGGATGTCACCAAGCTGTCACCAAGGCACTGAACAGACCCGCTAATTGCTATCAAACCAAGGCTGAAAAGATGCCGCTCTCAACAGTCCTGGACTGCGGTTTCAGCTAAGCTGGTAGCTGACCATAGCATGCGTGAAGCCTGGGTTTGCTCCCTGGAGAGCAATACATCTATAATCTCAGTACTCAGGGGATTGGGTTACCCTGGACATGAGATCCCATCGCAAGAAACAAAATGAGGGCGGAGACCACGGGCTATCCTTTCTCGGGCCTGGGTTCCATTCCCAGCACCCACACAGCAGCTTATAAGCATCCATGACACTTGTCCTAGAGGATCTGATGCCCCTTCTGGCTTCGGTGGGCACCAGGTATGAACGTCGTACAGATTACACCCAGGCAAAACACCCATGTACATAAAAAGTAAAATAATAAAATGAAAAGTGCCCTCCCCCACATAGCCTTAGGTTTCCTCCACCAAAACCACCGCACTTAACTAACTCAGAATAGCCTTGGCTCTGGGCTGCTCTTCCCGGTAGACACCAAACATCGGACTTGGCCACCAAATCCTAGACTTCCTGGGTACTTTCAAACCAGGATTGTGCCAGGACATGGTGATAATCCAGTGTTCTCCAAGAGACCTAACACAGCAAGCCACACCCCCATACACTCTGCAGTTCTAGCTTGCACTTTAGTGGAGTGCATAGGGGCGTGTTTCACTTGAAATTAGTATGATGGACACTGATGTGTCTGTGTATACAAGTCCTTTTAAAAAGGCCATTAAGGAGGCAGATCTCTGTGATGTTTAGGCCAGCCTGGCCTACAGAGAGAGTTCCAGGACAGAGAAATCCTGTCTTACAAAACAAAGTGTAAAGTAGATCTAAGACCATGAAATTTTCATGCTATCAGGAGACTGCAGGAATCCTGGAGACTGCGCCCCTTGGCTTTCCCTGCCTGAGCGCCCTGAACAGGACAGATGTTCTGTCTGTCTCTCAGCCCGGAGCTTTTGAGTCTGAGGCATCTGTGGGCCTTTTATAGGGACGCTGCAAAGCAGCTGAAGCGGCTTCCTGACCCTCAGGAAAATCCCCTACCAGCAGCTGAATGCCAGGCCGGTGCCACCTGCCTAAACCTGATGAGCTGGTCAGCTGTGACATTTATCCGAGGGCGAGTCTGGCCAGTTATAGGAAGGAGCTCTCTGCTCAAAATCACTAGGCAGACTTCAGAGGAGATGGGGGCAGGGTGGCAAGGGAGGAACCCCAAACAACACAGAGTGGACAGGCTCAGGTGGTTAAAGAAGGATACATACATTCTAGCAGGCTTCTGCCGAGAGTTGGTCTCAGTGCGGCTGGTCAGGAATGCTGAAGGCAGAACCAACACTGAGTCTGGATGTGTCCCCTCTTCTGTTCCACATAACAACATCAGGGTAGGCTTTATGTGGAATGTGCCACCCTAGGCACAGCCCCCGTGATGACCCAGCCTCATGCCTGCCTGCCTGCCTGCCTGATAATTGGGCCAGAGGCCTCAGTGGTCTTTCCTGATCAGGGATTCATCCTTACTGAAAAAACGTGGGAGAAGCCCAGTACTGGGGCAGGCTGGGGCCCGCCTACCGTGACTCGGCAGTGTTTTGGGGTTTCAGCCAAGTAACTGGAAGAAAATCTCTCAACATGTGACCATGTTTACAGTTGTAGACTAGAGCGGCCTAAATATCATGTGATCCACAGTGCACCCACCGCCTAGGTGCGGGCTCTAAGAAACCTTGTCATTGGTGACAAAGCCGTGAGTCAGGAGGCCCCTGTGACTTAGCAGGGAGGGAGAAATGTCCCTGATTTGGGGAGGGAGAGATGCCTCACCAGGCGCCAGCCTGCATCCTGTCCCCGCATTCCTTGGGGATTAAAAGAAAGCACCCATTGTGCCAGGTCAAAGCCCGGTCTTTTCCAACTCAAAAGAGGGAGGTACCTCGGGGCAAGAAGTTGGCTAAGCAAGGCAGACTGTACCACAAGGGGCACAGAGACCCACAAAGGAGCTGTCTCTGCTCGTATAGGGTGCTCTTCTAGCTTAAAAACAGATGGAGGGGGCTGGAGAGACGGCTCAGCCATTAAAGGCTAGGCTCACAACCAAAACAGATGGAGGACTTAAGGAAGTCGCCCTGCCAAGGGCTAGGTCAGGCCCTAGAATGCCAGGTCCTGAGTATATCTCTTGGAAATCCACCAACGAACTCACCCGTCACGTAGATGTCGTTGCCCAGAGCCACGATACTATAGCCCCCACCTAAGTGATCGGGGAACTCGGCCAAGTAGCGCCACTGGCCGGTCTGCGGATTGTAGCAGTCGACCGTGACCAGCTCGTCGCAGTCCTGGTCGCAACCTCCCACCAGCACCAGGATCTCGGCCAGGCCTGTGGACGGGCGCGGACGCATACGGGGGCAGGGCCCGCGGTCGTGGCGGTCGTAGCGAGCCGCCTGGAAGTCGCGGGCCTCGCGCAGCAGGCGCAGGCAAGGCGGGCAGCGCGCCACCAGCGGCTCGGCCTCCACGTGTGCCAGCAGGTAGAAGCGGCGCACGAAGGGCAGGCGCACAGCCTCCAGCAACTGCGGCCAGTGCGCCGCGCGGCGCGGCGGGTCCGCCCGGACCCAGCGCAGCGCCAGCTGGTAGGCCGCCTCCTCCTTGGGCACGCACAGCCCGTCGTCGCGCAGGTAGCGCAGCAGGCGCGCCAGCGGCAGCCTCTCCAGTTGCTCGGCGCCCAGTTCTCCCACGTGGCGCAGGATGAAGCGCTGCGCAGCGCTCGCCAGCCCCGAGCAGCTGAAGGCCTCGGCGAAGTCCTGCATGTCCAGGCAGTTGGCCAGGTCGAGCTGCTGCTGCAGGAAGGCGCCGCACGCCTCTTTCACGGCGGGGAACTGCAGCAGGTCGGCGGCGCGCAGCAGCGGCTCGGCGTTGTCGCCGCTCACCGCCACTCTGCCGGTGTAGCTGAAGTCCAGAAGCAGCTGCAGCATGTCGGGAGGCACCCCGTGCAGGCGCACGCGCTCGGCGCGGCTCTCGCGCAGCTGGCCCGCGAACATGGCGCGGAAGTAGGGACTAGCGGCCGCCAGCACGGCGCGGTGCGCGGGGAAGTCGCGGCCGCCCGCCGCCTCCAGGGTAACGTCCAGGAACTTGCGCTCTGCGCGCAGTTGACTCAGGCCGCGCAACAGGCTCAGGGCGTGCGCGGGATCGGAGAAGGGCAGCACGGCCAAAGGCGCCGGCCGCTCCATAACGCGGAGCTGCGGGTCACAGGGACGCCCCAGTGCGCCCGGCACCGCCTCTATAAATACGCAGACCAGCCGCGGCCTCCGTGGGCGGGGTCTGTTGGGGCGGAGCGCCATTAACCGTGCCCATTTAACCCTTCTGCTCCCAGCACTGCGGTCTGAGTCACAGCCGCCTACGCCGGCCCCCTTCCTCCCTTCCGGGCGTTCCAGTCGTCTCCAGCTGACGCTCCGCTGAGAATGGCGGGTGACAAGTGAGGGCTAAACCGCTCCCCAGCCCAGCGGTTTGCAGAAAGAGGTCTGGAGAAGCGAGCTCGGAGCCCAAATCCGTAATCATCCCCTTGGTCTCAAATTCCCTTTTGCGCTCCTGGGAACTTCAGAACATCTGGGAGCGACGACCCTGTTTTAGTTTCAGTGGCTCCAGGGGTAGCTACTTAACCCAGTCACATTTCCAACGGTATTTTCACAATTTAGCACCAAAACACGAACAATTCGATAAGTTTTCGTCGTCGTCTTTTATTCTTGGCGCGTTTAAGTAAATCGGGGCCAGACCCTAGGAATGTGCTCCAGTGTTCATGCCTGAGTTTCCAGCGCATTAGCAGTCAAGTTTAGTCAGGAAGGCAGTAGCTTTACTTTCCGAGCAGGCGTCTCAGAAAGGTTAGGGGCAGGTCTGATGGGGAGCGCTCAGGCTCCCAGTCCTCCGGGTGGCTCAATGGGTCCAGCTCGAGGTCCGTCAGGGAAGCACCTTGAAAAGCTGCAGAGCCGGTAGCAGTTACAGTTGAGTGGTGATGCAGTGGGGGCTGTTTGTATGTATATGCGTGTAATGTATGTATATATGTACTTATATATGTATGTACTCTTGGAGAAGGAGCCCCTCACTTAGAAGCCATATTTGGGTTTTGCTTTGCTCAGTTTCAGGCAAGTGTGGCAAGAGAAACAACAGCGGAGTCTGCTAGTTAACTGTCCCCCACCTCCTTTCTGAAAGCATTCCAGCCTCAAGCCTGCCCAAGCACCCTGGAGTCAGTCCTCTGTCATTCCTGGGTTGATACAGCCTTGGCTGGAGACATTACGTTTTATTCCATTTCTAAACCCTTTCAGGCTTTCCTCTCAAGTAACCTCTCCTCCTTTTCCAACGAGAATGCATCTGGTCTAAATTTCAGGGTCAGCATGGGAAGCACAGGTTCTAAGGAGGCAAACATGCAGGTACCCAGGCAACCGCCTGTTGCCCATAGAAGGACTGTTCACACAGCTATTAAAGGCAGAGCAGCATTCCTGGGCCCAGGAGGCTGGCCCAGCTTACACACACAGCCCTTCCGACAGGCTGAGCAGCCAGGAAGTGGGATGCTGCTAGGAACGTCCTACAGTTCCTGGGTGTCAGCTCCGCTCAGCACGAAGCCTCAGGATTAAATGCTACAGCTGAGAGCTGAGTATGGATTTTGTTTGTTTCTGCTGGAGATGGAATCAAGGGCCTCAGACACACAAGGCAAGCACTTTATTAGCTGAGTTCAATTCCCTGCTCTTGGCTCCCCTCACTCCCAACATCAAAGGGTTATTTGCACACCATGTGTGAGTCCCATAACGCACCCTTAAAGAAAGATTATGTAGATAGTTATTGAGATGGGAAGACAAGCATGTGTGCATGCTAGGTCTCTCAAGTCAGACTGCACACAGTAGGACCCATGCTAGTTCTGTCAAGTCAGATTTGACTTGTACAAATCTCCTAGAGGGGAAAATGAGCCTTCTTTGTTCTCTTTCTTGGAGCTTCTCAGGTTGGAACCCAGGGCCTGGCTCCTGCTACATTTAGCTCTATAGGTAGCCTTAGAATTGTTTTAGTTTGAACTTCCTTGTGGTTTTGCTTTTGTGTGTTAATGTGTCTTCACCCCTGTGAGTTGGGCAGGAGTACCACTGTGTCTGAGAGGTCAGGGGACAAGGGCAGACTATAGCCTCAGGTGCTGACCCTTGAATGCTTTGTTTTTGAGGCTGCTTAGATCTCACATGGACCCCACCTGCTTCTGACTCCTGAATGCTGAATTAAAAAGTAGCCAAACCTATGCCGGGCGCACGCCTTTAATCCCAGCACTCGGGAGGCAGAGGCAGGCGGATTTCTGAGTTCGAGGCCAGCCTGGTCTACAAAGTGAGTTCCAGGACAGCCAGGGCTATACAAAGAAACCCTGTCTTGGAAAACCAAAAAAAAAAAAAAAAAAAAAAAGTAGCCAAACCTGCTGGCCTACCACCTTGCCTAAGACAGTCTGTTAGTTTTTCACCACAAAACTCCAGAGTAGGTGGCCTTTAGACTTGCAAAGATTTGCCTTTCTTCATCTCCCTTCTCCCTGGTAGCAGTGCTGGGATCGCAGTGGCTTCCATTAAATCTGAATTTACATGGATTCTGGGATGTTTTGTTTTGTTGTTTCAAGACAGGGTTTCTCTATGTAGCCCCTGGCTGTCCTGGTACTCTGTTGACCAGGCTGGCCTTAAACAGATCTACGTGCCTCTGCCTCCTGAGTGCTGGATATTAAAGGGGTGTGCTAAAAGTCACTATGTAGCCCAGGCTGGCCACGACGCTGATGATCTGCCTTAGCTTCCTAAGAGCTGGGATTTTAGACATGTGTCACCATGTCTATCCTGTGTTCTTTCTCTAAGATGTATGTATCACTTTTGTTACAGAAAGAAAATGCAGGCACCTAAAAACAAGACCTGGGGGCTGGAGAGATGGCTCAGCTGGAAAGAGCACTGACTGCCTTCCAAAGGACCTGAGTTCAAATCCCAGCAACCACATGGTGGCTCACAGCCACCAGTAATGAGATCTGACACCCTCTTGAAGACAGCTACACTGTATTTATTTATAATAATGAATAAATCTTTGGGCCAGAGCAAGCAGAGGTACTAAAGTTAGTTTCCAACCAGATGAAGGCACACAAATATCTGTACAGCTACAGTGTGTGCTCATATACATACAAAACCAAAAACAAGACCTGGGTGGAGGAAACAGCTCAGTGGTAGAGCGGCCGCCTAGCATACATTGAGGCCGAGCCTCAATTCCTAGCACCACACAAACAAATATAAATAAATAAAGATAAGAATGATGAAAATTAAGCTTGGCCAGGCCTTCAGTCCCAATATCTGGGAGGTAGAAAAGGGAGCTCTCTGCAAGTCCCAGGTCAATCAGGGAAGATTACAGTGAGACACACACACACAAAAAATTAGTTCTATCCCAGCCACTAATTTCTATGCCCATAAGCTTAGCTTCAGATCGCTGGCCTACAGATTCCTCTTGGCTCTTGAGCGATCTTTACCAGGTAAGTTTAGCAGTACCTCTCCCTTCCCCTCCCCCAGGCAAAGAAACTTCCCTTTATAACGTGGAGACTGTCACAGAAAACCACAACTGGACACAATGCAGGACACAGCCCCAGTGCCTACACCTACGGCTCAGGGAGCATCCTGGAAAAGTGGGGCAGGTAGATTTTAAGAGCCAGCATACCAGGAACTCAGTTGTTAAGTTAAGTAGTCTTCGATAGAAATGGCTACATAAACGAGCGAAACAATGGGGGAAATTTCATGGGGTCCCGGCCCTAGACAAAAGGAGGAAGGCAGCCAGTCCTTCTAATGAGTGGGTCCCCTAACTAGTTGTCCAGTACAAACTGGTCAGCCCTAAAACCAAATGCACACAATCGACAAGAACAGATTCAGCAGGCTTTATTTGTATATTTTTGTATACACATAAACTCACATAAAGCAATAATAACTGAGGAAGAAAAGTATCAATTTGGGAGTTAGGGGATTTGGAGGGAGGACAGAAAAGGGGAGTGCTGTAATTGTACTGTCATCAACAATATATAAAGATTAAAGTTGCTGGGCATGGTGGCGCACGCCTTTAATCCCTGCACTCAGGAGGCAGAGGCAGGCAGATTTCTGAGTTCGAGGCCAGCCTGATCTACAAAGTGAGTTCCAGGACAGCCAGAGCTACACAGAGAAACCCTGTCTCGGAAAACCAAAAAAAAAAAAAAAAAAAAAAAAAAAAAAAAAAAAAAAAAACAGATTAAAATTTAAGGTACTTTCCTTAAATGTTGCTATTAAATATACAGTTATCTAAACTATACCAGGCCTTTTTCTCAGATGTATGCATGTCCCATGAGTAGTCTGCCTTCCTGCTCTCTGCATGCAAGCTTGCTGCCTGAGCTCAGTGGGAGCAGCACACACTGAGCCAGCTACAGGTGGTTGTGAACCATTGTGGCAGAGGTACAGGGGCAGTAGTGTTCTTATGCACTGTGAAGCCAAGTCTCCAGCCCCACACCCTGAGTTCTGTGGCTAGCTTGAGTTACATAGTGAGAGCTTGTCAAAAGAACAAACACAGAAACTTGTAGATTTTCTCTTTCAGTTTGTGCAGTGCTGGGAACTGGTCTCTAGGCCTTTTTTGTGAAATCTACTGCCTCCCGAGTGCTGGGATTAGAGGCTTGCGCCACCACACCTGGCTTTTGTCTCTAGCCCTTACCCTAGCTACAGAAGCACCAGCCACTGAACTCCAACCACTGCCCTTTTGCTTATTCTGGCAGGAAAAGGTTGCTCAGGCTAGCCTAGAATTTGTATTCTTCCTTGCTCTGACTATCAAGTTGTTGGGATTATAGGCATTACTAGTTGAAGTTAACATTTTTCTCAAGGTATTTAGGTATGTTTATTTACTTATTTTCAAAATATTTAAAATTTTCGGGGCAGTGGTGGCACATGCCTTTAATCCCAGCACTTGGAAGGCAGAGGCAGGCAGATGTCTGAATTCCAGGCCAGCCTGGTCTACTGAGTGAGTTCCAGGACAGCTAGGACAACACAGAGAAACCCTGTCTTTTAAGAAGAAAAAAAAAAAAAAGAAAGAAAAAAATTAAAATTTTCTTTTTTAAAAACGAGGTTTATTGCTGGGCGTGGTGGCACACGCCTTTAATCCCAGCACTCAGGAGGCAGAGGCAGGCGGATTTCTGAGTTTGAGGCCAGCCTGGTCTACAAAGTGATTTCCAGGACAGCCAGGGCTACACAGAGAAACCCTGTCTTGAAAAACCAAAAAATAAAAGAGGTTTATTCATTTATTATATGTAAGTACACTGTAGCTGTCTTCAGACACTTTCTTCTCTCTCAGGCTCCGCTCACTCCAGCCCAAAGATTTATTATATATAAGTATATTGTAGCTGTCTTCAGACACCCCAGAAGAGGGCATCAGATCTCATTACAGATGGTTGTGAGCCACCATGTGGTTGTTGGAATTTAAACTCAGGACCTTGGAAAAGCAGACAGTGCTTGCTGAGCCATCTCTCCAGACCCTAAAATTTTATTATCTTATGTATGAAAGTTTTGCCTTCATGTGTATCTGAGCACCACAGTGTGGGTCCTTGAGGAGGTGGTGAGCCTCCATGTGGGTTCTGGGAATCGAACCTGGGTCCTTTGCAACTAACCACTGAGCCAACTCTCCAGCCCTTGGCCTGTTTCTTTTTTTTGTTTTTGGTTTTTCGAGACAGGGTTTCTCTGTGTAGCCCTGGCTGTCCTGGAACTCACTCTGTAGACCAGGCTGGCCTCGAACTCAGAAATCCGCCTGCCTCTGCCTCCCGATGTTTTTTTTCTTTTTTTAAAGATTTATTTTATTATATGTAAGTACACTGTAGCTGTCCAGACACTCCAGAAGAGGGCGCCAGATCTCGTTACGGATGGTTGTGAGCCACCATGTGGATGCTGGGATTTGAACTTATCACCTTCAGAAGAGCAGTCGGGTGCTCTTACCCGCTGAGCCATCTCACCAGCCCCCTTGGCCTGTTTTTAAAATTATTAACATTTTAGGGGCTGGACAGATGGTTCAGAAGCTAAGGGCAGTTGTTCCTCTTGAACCCATGACTATTCACAGCTGTCTGTAAATTCAACCCCAGAGGAGCAGACATACTCTCCTGACCTCCACAGATACCAGGCAAACACACTGTGCAGGCAGACACACACACACACACACACACACACCCATCCATACAATATATGCAGGTGAGAGAATCATGCAAACAGAACAGTAAGTAAATGTCAATCTTTAGCTCATCATGATGCCATCAACCTAACAGGCAGGCATTGGAGACCAGGAATGTGGTGAGGATAGAAAGGCCCAGATTTAGACCTCTCAGCTGTGTGTGGAATTCTGAATGGCCTACCAACCCAGGCATGCTACTAGCTAGTCCATCTTTCTCCTCGGGAGTCTCAAGGGCTCAGTGCAGGAATGTGACACATTTACTCCACCGCAGTGTGACAATGTCATCCACACAGTGTGACTCAATGTGAGGACATTTTGGCTGTACTAAGGTGATCTAGATCTCTTGGGCTATTCAGCACCCTGGTGTGGCACAGGCTGCTCCTTGCTTCTCTTTGGAGAGGGAGGGAGATGTTAAACTGTCAGATAAGTAGTTTATAGACTTAAACTTCTTGAAAATTCTAGTTCACCTCTCCTAACAAAAAACCAAGCAGTACGGGAGATATGTAGTTCCGTGGGTAGAACAGCTGCTCAGCATGCATGGTCCCTGGGTGGGTTTAAACGCCAGTCCTGGGGGGAATTATAGAAATCGGTGCATTAGCCAGGCGTGGTGGCACACACCTTTAATCCCAGCACTCGGGAGGCAGAGGCAGGCGGATTTCTGAGTTCGAGGCCAGCCTGGTCTACAGAGTGAGTTCCAGGACAGCCAGGGCTACACAGAGAAACCCTGTCTCAAAAAACCAAAAAAAAAAAAAAAAAAAATCAGTGCATGCTTCCTCCTTCCTCCTCCTTTTTTTTTTTTTTTGAAGCAAGGTCTCACTATGTAGCCTTGGCTGGCCTGGAACTTGCTATGTAGATCAGGCTAGCTTTGAACTCAGAGATCTGCCTGCCTCTGCTTCTCAAATGCTAAAATTGGAGGCATGTGTCACTATACCTAGCCTAAGTAACTTGGTTGTGATAATGTGAATTTAACGTTTGATATTTGATTTAATCAATGGTAGTACTCAAAAACAAACAAAAGCTGGACATGGTGTCGCATGCCTTTAGTCCCAGAACTCGGGAGGCAGAGGCAGGCAGATTTCTGCGTTCGAGGCCAGCCAGGTCTACAAAACGAGTTCCCCAGGACAGCCAGAGCTACACAGAGAAACCCTGTCTTAAAAAAACAAAAACATAGCCGGGCGTGGTGGCGCATGCCTTTAATCCCAGCACTCGGGAGGCAGAGGCAGGCGGATTTCTAAGTTCGAGGCCAGCCTGGTCTACAGAGTGAGTTCCAGGACAGCCAGGGCTACACAGAGAAACCCTGTCTCGAAAAACCAAAAAAAAAAAAAAAAAAAAAAAAAAAAAAAAAAAAAAACAAAAAAAAAAACAGGGCTGGTGAGATAGCTCAGCAGGTAAGAGCACCGGACTGCTCTTCCGAAGGTGATAAGTTCAAATCCCAGCAACCACATGGTGGCTCACAACCATCCGTAACAAGATCTGGCCCCCTCTTCTGGAGTGTCTGAAGACAGCTACAGTGTACTTACATATAATAAATAAAAAAAAAAAATAAATCTTAAAAAAAAAAAACAAAAAACCAAACTATTTGCACAGGGTGTGGTAACATAGGCCTGTAATTTCAGCATTCAGGATTCTAACTCAAGAAGATTTTGAGTTTGAGGCCAGGTTGGGCTACACAGCAAAACTACCCCTAACACAATTAACTCACACTCCAAACTTGGGGCAACCTGCTTGCCTGGTGATCCCTGGTTAAAAGAAAAAAAAAAGCACTTCATTTGGTGTTCAAATTCTAATGTTAGATGGGCACAAGGTAACCTGGATCGTTTCAGTGTTTTTTCTTCGGGAGGGGAATCTCTCCATGTAGCTGTGGCTGCCCTAGAGCTCACTCTGCAGACCAGGCTGCCTTCAAACTCACATTGATCCAGCTGCCTGTGTCCTGAGGGCTGGGCCTAAAGGTGTGCATGGCCACCATTCCAGCCCAGCCCTTTTGTTTTTAAACAGCTGCAGAGATTGCTCAATGGTTAACAGCATGGACTTCAGAACCTGGGCTTGATTGCCAGCACCCGCATGGCCTCGCACAACCTTTAAGTCCAGTTTCAGGAGATCTGATGCCTTCTTCTGGACTCCAGATGCCCCAAGCACACATGTGGTATAAAGATATAAACAGACACAATAAGTGAATACACATACAATAAAAACATTTTGCTGGGCATGGTGGCACACGCCTTTAGTCCCAGCACTCGGGAGGCAGAGGCAGGAGGATTTCTGAGTTTGAGGCCAACCTGGTCTACAGAGTGAGTTCCAGGACAGCCAGGGTTATACAGAGAAACCCTGTCTTGCAAAAAAACAAAAACAAAACAAAAACAAAAACAAAATAAAACCTAACCGCCCCAAAGAAAAACAACAACGGGGGGGGGGGGGGGAAAACCACACACACACACAAAAACAAAACCCCAAACAAAAAACAAAACAAAAAGCCCCTTAATTTTATGTGTGTTTGTAGACACTGGTGTGAGTCCCAGGAGGCCAGAGGCCCTGTAGGTGGAGTGACAACAGGTGTTGGGAGCGTCCTGATCTGGGCACTGGGAGCTGAGCTCTGGCCCCTCAAGCACAGCAAACACTGAGGCAGCTAGCTCTCCAGCCCTGTGTCATCTTTGTCATGGAGCAGCATGAACCTGACAGAAGCTGACTGGATTTCTTCCTGAGTGTTCACCCGTGGGTGAGTCAGTCTGCAGTACTGATGAAGTAGTTACTCACCCACTGGCTTAGGCTGTAGCCCCAGGCACACACACACACACACACACACACACACACACACACACAACTGCACGCTCCTGCTCCTGAGGATTCCTAAGAACACACTCTGGCTGGATCAAGTGCAGCGGTGTCAGAGAACCACTCGGGGCAAAACAAGGCTCTGGTGAAATGCACACCCACACTCCAACTGCACAGTCAAACCTGGAGGCTGAGTGTGTTCCCCAAAGCTCCTTCAAGTGAAGGAGTCAGGGAGATTTAGGTAGGAGGGGCTATATTTGGAAACTCAATTAAAATAAATGCATTCTCAAATTACTTACTGGGAAACCATGGTGTTCTTAGTATTTTTAACTTGTCACCTGGGCTAATGTTGGGCTCCTTCCCTCCTTTCAGGAGCAATCACAACTGTCTGAGAGTCAAAGTTCAGCAACTCTCTCACCCCAGTAGAAAAGTAAAAAAACAAAACAAAAACCCCAGTGATTCCAGGGTCTGGCTATCATGGCTAACCTGTTACTTAAGGGTCACTCACTGTGGGTGCTAGGAACAGGACAGTGCACCTGAAAACAAGGCAGCATGAAAGAAGGGAGATGGCTTCCCAGGGGGAGTGACCCTTCACCATAGCTGCAGGCTATGAGGCTGCTTTGGTTAAAATGCATCAGTAAACTCAGGGAGCAGCTGGGAGCCCCTGCTGCACTTGCAGAGGACCACATGACTGACACCATCTCCTGACTTCCATGGGCATGGGACACTTGGTGTAGATGGCCATGCAGGCAAAACAAAACAAAAACCATACACATTTCAGAAGATTTTAAAAAACACTTCCAATTAAATGTATCTGACTGTGTGGGGGTCAGTACACTTGAGAGCAAACAGCAGAGGAGGTGCCGGGCTCCTCTACAGGTGAGTGTGCAAATGGCTGTGAGCGTGACCTGACTCAGGTTTTGGGAGCAGAACTGGAGTTCTCTGTAATAGCAGTCCTTACTCTTGACTACCAACAGAGCCATCTTTGTAGCCCCTAGATGTTGTGACTTTGAAAAACTTGAGTTTTGTGGTAAGAACCTAGGACCTCATCTCACGTCCATTAGGCAAGTGCCCAACAGGTCCTCAGCTAGAGACCAGTGGTGTTGTTTGTTTTGGTTTTGTTAGGGTTTATTTATTTTATGTATGTGAGTACACTGTCTTCAGACACACACCAGAAGAGGGCATTGGGTGCCATGGTTGTGAGCTACCATATGATTTCTGGGAATTGAACTCAGGACCTCTGGAAGGTCAGTGTTCTTAACCTCTGAGCCATCTCTCCAGCCCCTATTTATCCATTTTTTTCTTTTTTTAATTTGTTCTTTTGAGAAAGGGTTACTCTATACAGTCCCGGCAATCCTGGAACTCTGTGTAGACCAGGCTGGCTTTGAACTCAGAGTTCAATTTGCCTCTGCCTTCTGAATGCTGGGATTAACGGTGTGCTGGACCTGACTATCTGCCGACTTTTAAGCAGTGCAGGAGAGAAATCAAAGGCTTTCACATGCTAAACAGCCACCAAGTAGATACCAACTTCCTGTTTTTCTTTTGGAGGGCACCAGAGGCACCTCAGTGTGTGCCACAGCCCAGACAAAGGTTCCCTGCTAGGGATCAGAGCCTAGGGCAACCTTTCCTGGCCTCTGACTTACCGTAGTTTAACTTTTAGATTTATGTGCAAGTATTCTGCTTGCATTTATATTCCTGCATCAGGTTCATATATGGTGTCCACAGAGGTTAAAAGAACTCACAGGATCTACTGCAACTGCAGTTACAGATGGTTGAGAGCCATCATGTGGGTGCGAAGAACTGATCCCAGGATCTCCGGAAAAGCAACAAGTGCTCTTAACAACAGAGCCATCTTTTTTTAGCCCCTTTCCTATTTTTTTTTCAAAGATTTATTTTATTTATAAGAGTACACTGAGGGGCTGGTGAGATGGCTCAGCAGGTAAGAGCACCCGACTGCTCTTCCGAAGGTGATAAGTTCAAATCCCAGCATCCACATGGTGGCTCACAACCATCGTAACGAGATCTGGCGCCCTCTTCTGGAGTGTCTGAAGACAGCTACAGTGTACTTACATATAATAAATAAAATAAATTTAAAAAAAAAAAAAAAAGAGTACACTGAGCCGGGTGGTGGTGGCACATGCCTTTAATCCCAGCACTTGGGATGCAGAGGCAGGTGGATTTCTGAGTTCAAGGCCAGCCTGGTCTACAGAGTGAGTTCCAGGACAGCCAGGGCTCCACAGAGAAACCCTGTCTCCAAAAAAACCAAAGAGTACACTGTAGTGCTCCTCAGACACACCAGAAGAGGGCATCAGATCCCATTACAGATGGTTGTGAGCCATTATGTGGTTGCTGGGATTTGAACTTAGGACCTCTGGAAGAGCAGTCAGTGTTCTTAAACTCTGAGCAATCTCTCCAGCCCCCACTTCGTATTATATATATATATATATATATATATATATATATATATATATATATATATATATTTTTTTTTTTTTTTTTTTTTTTTTTTTTTTCGAGACAGAGTTTCTCTGAGTAGCTCTGGTTGTCCTGGAACTCACTCTGTAGACCAGGCTGGCCTCGAACTCAGAGAAATCCACCTGCCTCTGCCTCTGCCTCTGCCTCCTAAGTGCTGGGATTAAAGGTGTGCGCCACCACGCCCGGCCGATATTTTTTATTATTGTCTCACAATGTAGCTCTGGCTGGCCTCACAGAGTTCTACTTGTGTCTATGTAGTAAGTGCTGGAATTAAAGGTGCTCGGCACTTATTTTTACTTATTTTATTTATTTATTTATTTATTTCCAAGACTGTGCCTGTCTCTGGCCTGCAACTGCTGGGATTAAATGCATGGGACACCGAGTCCTACTCCTCATTTCTATGGTAAAGTATGAGTTTCTGAGTGTATTGCCAGTGGAGGTCAGTGGAGGTATCAGGTTTCCTACAGCTGGAGTTATATTCTTGTCTGACTTGACAGAGCTTACTCTCAACCACTAAGCCCAGGCCTTCAGCCAGTTTCTTCGTGTGAGAACAACTTGGCTGTTTACTGTGAAATTTTTAGCACAAGGAATAAAGATCAGGTGTGGTCATTTACTTCTTAGTTTGTATCTGCATCTTAAGATGGGGTTTTGGGGGGCCAAACCAGAGCAAGCGGAGCCAATCGGAGCGAGCAGGGCTGGCTGGAACAAGCAGGGGGTGGGGGGTGGGGGGGCCGTACGGGGGCGGCAGGGAGCAAGTGGGGCTGGCCGGAACAAGGGGGGAAAAAAAAAAAGCACTGACTGCTCTTCCAGGGGTCCTGAGTTCAATTCCCAGCAACCACGTGGTGGCTCACAAACATCTGTAATGGGATCTGATGCTCTCTTCTGGTGTGTCTGAAGATAGTGACAGTGTGCTCACATACATTAAATAAATAAATCTTTTTTTTTTTAGATTTATTTTATTTTATTATATGTAAGTACACTGTAGCTGTCCTCAGACACTCCAGAAGAGGGAGCCAGATCTCGCTACGGATGGTTGTGAGCCACCATGTGGTTGCTGGGATTTGAACTTGTCACCTTCAGAAGAGCAGTAGGGTGCTCCTACCCGCTGAGCCATCTCACCAGCTCCATAAATAAATCTTAAAAAAAAAAAAAAAAAAAAAAAAAAAAAGATGGGGTTTTGGGACATCCAGGCTGGCCTCAGGTTCTTAGGGAACCAAGGTTGACCAGTATCCCTGATTTTCTCCCCTCTATCTCCCAGACTCTGGGCTTACAGGTATGCATTATCATGCTAGTATGGTGTGGCACTTTTTGGAGACAGGATTTCTCGAACTCAGAAATCCGCCTGTCTGTGCCTCCCAAGTGCTGGGATTAAATGCCATTTTCTTTTATGCATTTATGTGTGTTTTGTCAACATGTATGTTTGTGCACTGTGTGTGCTTGGTAACCTCAAGGTCAGATGAGGGTCTTAGGTTCCTAGGAACAGAGTTATGGACTGCTGTAAGCTCCTGTGTGGAACTGGGGTCTTCTGCAAGAACAAGAAGTGCTCTTAACTGCTACTTTATCTCTGAATTACTAAAGATATCATATCCTAACCTAAAGCCTTGCCACAGCTCAGCAAGTGCCAGTAATCTGGCTATAATCCTAGGTACCCTCCCACCCCTACTGAGATAGGGTTTTCCTTGTCAACCTTAGAATTTCTTTGTAATCCAGGAGTTGGGGTTTAACTCTCAGCAATCCTTCCTCGGCCCCCGTGTGCTGGATTTACAGACAGCATACCTGGCTCTAATGTCCTTTTTTATACAGAAAAAAACCCAAGCCACTTCGGGTGATTCTGCCTCAACCTCCAGCCTTTGCTTTGGCCACAGAAATCAGGTAGCACTGTAATTCTGCACTTATCTGCCGTTTCATCAGGGTATCACTTCACCGTATCATCTGGACAGGGTTTCACTATTGCACATATTAAGGAACAGCGGCAGCAGCAGCAAACTACCTTGAGTTAGTCATCGTGGTAGGTTATTTTATGGTTAGGGAACTGAGGCCCGTAGGATCTCTGAAATCAACCCAATTTTTGTTCTTATGATAGTGTCTAATGTACCCCATGCTGGTGGTTCCCAGCTAGGCTGCAACTCTCCTTCCTTCCTTCCTTCCTTCCCACTTCCTCCTCATTCACAAAAGGTCTGACTAGCCAGGAATTCACAGGGTGACCAAGAGTCCCACTGGCTCCGACTCTGGCTCTTGCTTATAAAGGTGTGGGCCACCACCCCTGACCACACCTATTCCTATCTTAATCACTGTTCACATAAAAATGAGCTGAACCTTGAAAACGATAGTAACCGACAGACCTAAACAAAGGCTCAAATATACTCCTTTTTCGAATGTGTCAGAATGTTTTTTCATTCGAATTTAAAATCTTGTCGCTCTTTTGACAGTTTTTAAAAAAACTAAAAAATTACAATCGTTAAATTTACAGCCTTACGGTAATGTCACCCAGGCACTCTGCTAAGCGGTCCTGGTCGATCTTCCACACCCACGGCAGAACACTGCCCACTCAACCATCCACAGCCCTCGGAGTCACCGCGGCTCACGCGTTTCACCGCACCGGCCGCCTCGGATCCCAGGAAAAGCGAAACTCGGGAGGCGCGGCGTTTCCCGTCGCCGCAGCCCCGAGGACAGCGAGGAGAAAACAAAAAGCGAACTGAAGTCGGCGCGTGTGTGGCGACGCTGCGCTGTCCCGGAGTTTGGTCCCATCTTCGGCTTGTGCGCACCGGGCGCCGACAAGTGACCCCGCCAGGCCCAAAGCCGCGGTCGCCCGGAACCTCCAGCTGAACGCCCGCGGCCGCGAAAACAAGTGCGCTCCGCCCTCGCGGACGTCAGTGGCCCGCCCCCATCCTGCTCCAGCAGCCCGGACACCCCCGCCCCACAAAGGCCGAAGCTGAGGCCCCACGGGAGAAAGCGGAGCTTGGGCCGCCGCCCTCCGAGACCCAGGCCGCTGCTCGACCCCGCCCCGCGTAGCCCGCGGGCTGCCGCCCCTCCCCCACCAGCGGGGCGGTGGGAGCCCCCGCACCTCCCCCGCTCTGAAGCTCCGGAATCCTGTCAGCACCGCCTCCGCATTCGTTCGCTGCCGCAGAGCCTCTTGGGAGTTGGAGTTCTGAGATCGTCTCTACACGCCGGGGAGCAACGCTAAGGACTACCATTCCCATAAGGCTGCGCGCCGAGCGATCCACACCCCCCACATGACGAAGTCCAGACAACCCGGACTACATTTCCCGACGACCCTCGCGACGCTCCCGCCCTCCCTCCCGAGACACGAGCCGAACTGGGCGTCAGGTCGGGGAGCCGGTCGGGTTCCCGCTCGCCGCCGCCGCCACCGCCCCCCACAGTGCCTCTCCCGCCTCTCCACAGCGCGGGTCGTGGGAGCTGCATCCTCCACTTAGTTCGCTGTGGAGACTACAGTTTGGGATCAGCGAACCTGCGACGCGACACCCCGACACCCCCGTCACCTCCAGCTCGGGAGACCCCTCCCCGGCCGGGTCCGCCCTCGCCCTGCGCGGTGCCGGAGCCCCCTGGCCCTGAGCGTCCCGTGGGCCGGCTCCCGCACTCCGGCCTCGGCACTCCCACAGCCGCCGCCCCCCACCCGGAACATGGACTCCGACTCCTGCGCCGCCACCTTCCACCCCGAGGTGAGTCCGAGCTTCGCTTCGCCGCCCCCTCCCCGGCCTCCGCTGGACTCCGGGCAGAGCCGGACCCCGGGAAGCCGTCTCGAGCCCTGCCTCCCTCCCCCACATTCGCCCGGCGCCCCCAGGTGGGGCCCGCGCCTCTGCTACCCGCCGGTCCACCCGGGCGCCGCGCCCACCCTCCGCCCCGAGGACACGGCCCTCCGCCACCCTCCTCGGGCTCGCGGGGTCCCCTCCCCACTTCCCCGCTGCGGCCCGGCCCCCTCGGAACGGCCAGGCGCGCGGTCCCGCCGCCCCCTCCGCCGGCCAGGCCGCGCCCCGCCCCCACGGCGCCCGCGTCCGGGGGGTCCGCACTCCGGAGCCGGTCTCTCGCGCCGCCCCTCCCCCTCCTTCCGGGGAGCGGCCCCCGCGCAGCGCCTCGGGGCCCGGGTCGCGGTGCGGGGCGTGCGGCGGGGGCGGGGCGGGGCCCGAGGGGTCCACGGTGTCGCCGCTGCGGGCGGGAGGCGCCGCGGCCTGCGCGGCGCCGGGACACCCACCCGAGACCCGCGGGCGTCCCGAACCCACGGGTGGGCCCCGCACCTTCCGGGGCCTGCGCGGGCGGGCGTCGCGCGCCATCTGCTCCGGGAGGGAGGGCGGGTCCCTGGCCGCCGCCGCCGCGGCGCCGCCCCGCACTCCGGTCCGAGGCCCTGATACCCCCCTCCCCCCGCGATGTTCCCTGGGGCGAAATTAAAGTTTTTCCCGAGTTGGGGTCCGGTTGGACCGCCCTGTGGCCGCCCGAGTACAGGGAGCGCGCGGCCCGCTCTGCTGCCGGTCGGTCGCCTGCGGGGCTCGCCAAGGGGCGGGAGCGAGCGGCCTGCTGGAGCAAGTTGGGACCGCGTTTGAAAGTGCTGCGTTGCGCGCCGCTTTGCGGGAGGCTTTCTGAGGTCGACCCGCTGTACCCCGCTCCCCAAACCGGCGTATCACCTGAGCACGGGTGGGGGTAGCGACAAGGTGCGGGGAGCCACCGCAGGAAATGTGCCCGGAGCCGCGATGCTCCGCCTTCTCGGGAGAAAATCCCTTTTTGTGATGGGTGCGTGGCGGCCGTTGAGAATGGCCCCCTGAGCCGGCTGATCCTGCAATCTTCTGTCTTCCGTGCCTACCTAAACCAAACGGTGTTTCCCTTCGGACTCTTTCTGAGGAACATTTCGGTGTTGGCATCCTGCCCCTACTTTGGGTGAGGATGTCCCCTGAGCTACAGACTCTGGGCACCCCCTCCCTGCCTTGGCCTCGAGGGAGTCAGGTTTAGAGAGCAAGGAAAGATTTAAGTAGCTGATCTTTGAAATCACTTTGAATGTGTTTGTTTAGAGCCACAGCTGTGGTTCGTTTTCAGAGTGGGCAATCTGTAGCAAAAAATGTAGACATCGGCGCTCCTGATAGGCTTGCAGGAACAAACAGATAAGGCGAATGCCAGGAGGTGAACTATAGACAGGCTTTTATCTCCTAGCCTGTTTCCAGTGTTCTTGGCAAAGAATCTTAAAAGTCCTCTTTGCACCTTAAGAAAACTGTTGTTTCTTGACCCCCAACTTACCTTATCGTGTTTCTAGACTAAATCCTGCAGGATTTTGTGACTTGGCAATAAAAGTTGCAGCTTGCTTTGTTTTGGTCAGTTTCCTCCTCAGTAGTCCCCCTCGCTGACTCTTTGTTCCCCTCTACAGGAATACTCCCCCACTTGTAAGAGGCGCCGGACTGTGGAAGACTTCAACAAATTCTGCACCTTCGTCTTGGCATATGCGGGCTACATCCCCTACCCAAAGGAGGTAATGATGATGGGTTTTGGAGCCATATGCCCTGCGCCTTGGGTTCCTTTGCTGCAGGTGCCTCAGCAGCTGGGGTCTGGAAGTGCTGGGTGCCAGCTTTGGACAGGAGTCTGGCAGGAGTCAGTTTCTTTGGGACCTAGATCAGCCCAGGCAGGGACATAATTTGTTCAAAGTTTTAATAGGCTTGCCTGGAAATATTTAACATCCTTTTTTTTTTTTCCGTTTCGTTTAACTTACGTTTATTTCCAGTCACTCTTGTGATCCCTCCACTCAGAAAGATGAGGGAGATTTGTCTGAAGCCAGTCTTGGCTACACAGTGAAATCCAAGCCAGCATGGCCTAAGAACGAGACCCTATATGAAGAAAAGAGAAACTGCAGCAACAGACAGGCAGGAAGCAAAGTGTGTTTGTAAGCACCTTGCTTGGCCGCTGCCTGCTTATGTTTTTTTTTAAAGAGCCAGTATTTGGCCCGACTGAGTGCCTTGGGAAAGAGTGGGCTACGTGCGGTTCTTTCTCCCTCTGCTGTGAAGAGGAGGACACCCTGGCCACAGTAGTGGGCACTTTCTTGCCATAGGCTCCAGGTGTTGCCTCTTTCTCAGGAATACCAAGTGGGCTTCCATGTTCATGGAAGTTTTTCCCTTGCCAAGGAAAGGGCAGAAGGCAGGGATGTCAGCTGCTGTGGGGCTCAGGCTGCTGGAGTCCTGCGCATGTCAGGCAAAGCAACCAACAATCTGGTGTTTGGGGAGGCAAGCTCTCCGGAGGCCTGGGTTAGGGTTTTAGTCTTACTTGCAGTGCATTCTTTGTACCACATAGAACACGGCCACTCTTGGCAAAGCACTGAGTGTGCGAGACCAGCACTTAGCTTGCTGTTCGGGGCACTAATTATCTACTTAGATTTTTGCAATATTTTGGAATGTTTCCAGTTTTTTTGTTTTGATTTGGTTTTGGTTTTTTGAGTTTTGGGGATTTTTTTTTTTCCTTTCCATCCCCAGATAGGGTTTCTCCGTTCTATAGACCAGGCAGGCTGGCTTTGAACTCAAATCTGCCTGTTTTTCGTTAAAGGCATGTCCCATTTTGCCCAGCTTTTTTGTTTGTTTGTTTTTTAAAGAAGGCCAAAAGTTTGAAATAACTTAAACTCACTTGATTAAAATGTATTGTTGGGAGGACAAATGGAGGGAGTTAATTCTTCATTATGAGAGAAGAATAAGTTCTGGAGGTGCCTGGTGGGTTTCTATGGGATTTGGGAAGGCGGGGATGAACTCAGCCCCTGTACCTTGCATGCCTGCTAAGCACTCTGTTGCTAGTCTATACCCAATTGCACTCTGGGCTGAACCCCCGTATTTAACCATAAGCTTAGTTCTGGCTCTGGGGCAGGCAATGAGGGTTCAGTGAGGTGGTCTGCTGCCACTTTGATATGCTCTATGCTCGTGAGGTTGTGTGAGGGTGGGGGAGGGCAGGAAGAGGGATGGTACAGGAGGACTTGACTGACCGCGGAGGGGTTCTCCTATCTATCCTTGATGCTGGCTAGATTACCAACTGTGCCTTGTTGCTCTGTATTTCAGGAGCTCCCCCTGAGGAGCAGTCCCAGCCCTGCCAACAGCACTGCCGGGACCATTGACAGCGATGGCTGGGACACTGGTTTCTCTGACATCACGCCTTCAGTGCCCGACCGATGCTTCAGCCACCTGCAGCCTTCCCTCTTGCAGAGAGCTAAGCCCAGTAACTACCTGCTGGACAGGAAGAAAACTGACAAGCTGAAGAAGAAGAAGAAGAGGAAGCGCAGGGACAGCGACATGCCTGTGAAGGAGGGATTCAGGGAGAGCCTGCTGAATCTGGAAGCTGCAGACCCATATGTGGAGACTCCCTCAAGTCCCACCATGCAGGATAGTCCCCAGGCGTCTGCTGACCCCTGCTCAGGCTGGGACTCTGACACTCCCTCAAGTGGCTCTTGTGCTACTGTGTCACCTGATCAGGTCACAGAAATAAAAACTGAAGGAAAACGGACTATTGTCCGCCAGGGAAAGCAGGTGGTGTTCCGAGATGAAGACAGCACCGGCAATGATGAAGACATCATGGTGGACTCAGGTGAGTGGGTGGAGCAGAGATTCCAGGCTTCTAGGGTGGGACCAGAGTACGCTTAGTATTTGAAGGAGAAAGTGTGGAAGGAAGGGTGGGTAGATGCTCATCAAAGAGTTGTTTAGGGCTGGTGAGATGGCTCAGCGGGTAGGAGCGCCCGACTGCTCTTCCGAAGGTGATAAGTTCAAATCCCAGCATCCACATGGTGGCTCACAGCCATCCGTAACGAGATCTGGCGCCCTCTTCTGGAGTGTCTGAGGACAGCTACAGTGTACTTACATATAATAAATAAAATAAATCTTTAAAAAAAAAAAAAAAAAGAGTTGTTTAGCTCCTGGAGACTGCCACCCCGTGCCCATGCGTGACAGCTGGAGTGACAGTTTGGTCATGCTTTAGCCACTCTGTCTTGAATGTACAGTTCCCCAGGGAAAAGGGCTCAGGAGGTCACCTCTCTCAACTGTTGGTTTCCTTACAGATGATGATTCCTGGGACCTCGTCACCTGTTTCTGCATGAAGCCCTTTGCTGGCCGCCCCATGATCGAGTGTAACGAGTGCCACACCTGGATTCACCTGTCCTGTGCGAAGATCCGCAAGTCCAATGTTCCGGAAGTGTTTGTCTGCCAAAAGTGCCGGGACTCCAAGTTTGATATCCGTCGCTCCAACCGGTCCCGAATGGGCTCCCGAAAGCTGTTTCTGGACTGATAAGTAGCTGTGGAGGAGATAGGCGGGACTGGAAGGGCCTGGGCTCTGGCCTCCCTTAGTTGAGCACAGAACTCGCAGCTCTGGTGCAGGCAGACCCTGCCACTCAGGTGCCTAAGCAAAGGACAAGCCGTCCAGATAGAATTGTACATAGCTAGTGAGCAGATCAAACTGTCAGAGCTGCTGCTCCAGCTATGTTCTCTGCATTGGAGGCAGACAGAGCACCAGGTCTGCTTATCAGCTAACAGTGAGGGCACACAGTCATTGTTAGCCAGTGGCCGCCATTGGGAGCTGGTGCTAGCTGTCAGTCCTGTCTCCTCTGTGCTCAGGAGTGGAGGTGTTGTGTTTCCCTGGCTGTGTTTGTTCTCAGTGTTGCTCTTTTATCACAAGTGTCTATACAGCAGCCGTCCAAGTTGCCCGCCCTTTTGTGATCTCACTTCTTGCCTCAGTTGTACTTAGCCGCGGAGCTGTTTTCTGTGAGGTCTGGTGTCCCCAAGAGGAGCCCTGGGTTGTGGTGAGCAGTGGTTCTTTGGGTTTTCACTGTTGGTTTAAAGGGACAATGTGTAGCCACCTTTCCACAGAGTGAGGGTTGGGGTGGAGGTGTTCTGTGTTCATAACTCAGTTTCTTGTTTTGCACGATATAAAAAACAAAAAGCATATTTTTTCCCACAATACAGCCCAAAATATTGGCCACTGTCATACTGGGTGTTCCAGCTCTGCTGTTGGTGGTCAGTGCCCCAGGATGCCCAGTCTTGCTGTGGGAGTCCGTGGTTCTTAGCTGCTCCAGTAGCAGTCCACAGAAGACGCTGTACTTGGGCCCTGTGTGCTGTTCTTCAGATGGGTGAAAATCAGGGCATCCTGCCTTCCATCCAAGCTGACCTGCTGGGTTTTAGTGCTAGAGCATCAGCTTGCAGAGTTTCAAAGGTGTGAACCAGAGCCCTGGTCTGAGTGAGGGCTGGCCCTTCTCCTGAACAGGTCCTGGGGCAGGGGGAGGGGAGGAAGAGGGCGTCGGCCCTCAGTCCAGCAACTCCAGTGCGTTTCCCACCCATTTATCACACGTGTTCTTTGTTAGGCCTGTGACAGAGCAGAGTGGCCAAGTGTGTCACCTTTCTTCCCCTTCCTGGAGTACCTCTGCATGGTCACCAGGCATTCTCCCACATTATCTTAAGCACCAAAGGAGCTCAGACTGTAGACTGTAATTTGGCAAATCAGAGCCTTTTTTTTTTTTTTTTAATCTTAGCATCTTTCCCATTCAGTTTAACTTTATTCTTCTTCTTCTTTTTTTTTAATCCTGTTGCTCATATTAAAGTACAGAGAAGTACTGCTGAGCTATGTAGGTTGTGCAGACCTCAAGGGGAGAGTTCTTCTAAAGAGAAGGAGCTGTGACAGAAACAGTCTTGCTCCAGGCTATTGTGTGGCTCTTACTGGGGCAAACCCAGGACAAGTTCGAGGAAATTGCCAAAGACCTGCCCCGTTAAAGTTCATGTCCAGTGTCTTCACCCTGAGAATAACCAAAGTTCTAGTAGTTTTTTTTTTAAGTGCATTTAAGAATATGTGTGGTTTTGTTGTGGAACGGTGGAGCTGGCCATTATTACATGTGCTCAGAGAGTCAATGCCTCTGGAATACATTCGACATCTGTTTGTGTTTGCTTGCTTTGTTTTTAAGGGGATCTTTCCCTGTGGGTGGTGTCAGAAGTGGACACCTTGGTTTGGGGGTAGGTTGAGCTGGGCAGCTGCAATCAGCTTGTTTATGCAAACTGGGCATGAGCCTCTAGGGGCTCCTGGTTGATGGCTGATGCTGGGAGGGAAAGGTCAGCCCCAAGTAGACCCCTCCCGTGGGCTTTGGCCAGGCCAGACACAACATCGTTTACATGTTCTGTGTAATTATAAAGTTTATGTGTATAAAGCAAGCTGTTTCTGTGAAACTGTATATTTTGTAAATAAAGATATTGCTACTTTGAGGTCTGTCTCTTTAGAAGGCTGTGGGTTCCCCCAATCGCTTGTCAGATGGCGGATCTGACAGAGCTGAGCTGATGATGACCCCTGCTCCACTTCTCCAGTTAGTTCTTAGACCCAGCGTGCACTTTTGAAAGGCTTCCCTTTCCCTCAATTCCTGTCACACTTGTCAATTGAGGTGTGCCACCCCTACCCGCTACCCCGCACTTGTCGGAGCCGTTAGGCCCTTTGAAGTTCGGACTGGTGAGGTGAGGCCAGTGCTAGGCACCTTCTGTCTGTATCGAGATCAACCGGGGACCTCCCGTGGGATCCAAACCTTGTCTGGGAGGCTGAGGTGAATGAACCGGCGGGCGGGCTCTGTACCTGTCTGTAATAAACAAACCCAACCCTGCTGCCTGTCAGCCCTGCAAGCTACTATTAGCTAAGAGTCGACGCTTTTTTCAGTCCAGGTTTCCAAGGTTGTAACTTGGGCACACGTTGTAGGAGGGATCCCTCTGTTCTATCTTTAGGGAGCAGAGCACGTCCAGCGCCCCAGCCCCTCAGGCTCCGCCCCCGACCGAGGCCGCCTAGCCGCCATCTTTTTTAGGGGCAGTGGGCCCATCTCCGAGATGCCGAAGTCTTGCGCCGCCCGGCAATGCTGCAACCGCTACAGCAGCCGCAGGAAACAGCTCACCTTCCACCGGTGAGAGATAGGGAAGCCGTGACCCGACCCTACGGATCGCTCGCGGGCCTCGGTGCACCGGGCGGGAGCTCTGGGAGGCCCAGGCCAGGGTTTGCGGGCGAGGTGGACCGGGACTGGACTGCGGAGAGGGAACGGGCCGGGTGCGGGTGATGCTCCCGCGCGCGGCCTCACAGCTTGGACCCCCACCCCCACCCCGCCTCCTCCTCGCCTGGAAGCAGTAGGTGCTCACTGCGAGCTAGATGAGCGTGAGTGGCGTCTGGCCGTGTCCCTGCTCTGGCCCCTTGCGCCTGCGTCACCTCGCGGGAGGCCTGGAGGAATGAGTGCTCCCAGGATGGCCGGGCCTCATGGCAGGGATTTCAACTGTGGGAAGGTGGGAGATCCCCGGTCCTGCAGACCCGGGACCCCTTTTCCCCAGCAAGACTCGTGCTGAGCCCTTTCCAGGGAAGCACCTTTCAACTGCTGCAGCTTCGAGCGATGTCTGTGCCTTCAGGGCTCAGTTCCTGGCAGCCCGCACCCTGTACACTTTGAATGTTTCTGCTGAAGAGTAGCAACCACAGAAAAATATACATATCAGTTGGCAGCCCACAGACATCTCTGCTGGCATCCATTGACAGTCTCTTCTCCCACCTGCCCACAGGGAGATAGCCTGCATTGCTGTGGCCAGGTTTGCACCTTAAGAAATGGAGTCTCTGTACCTTTCTTCCTTCTGGGCCCTGCGAGAGTCATCCTTGCCCCACAAGCACTATTCTGCATAGTATTCCATTGACCTCGAGCCAGGATGTGTGTTCTGTATGGAAGGGCCTCTGGGGGGCTGCATGGGTAGTTATCAGGTATCTGAGTTGCCAGGAACTCGGAACACTCACCTCTGTCCGCTCTCACTCTTTGTTTTTAAATTAAATTTATTTGTGTGTAGCAGAATCACCCCCTTTGCCATGTCTCCCGTGGGATGGATGGTCAGAGGACACTGTTTCTTTCCTGTTTTGTGGGGCCACAGGGATTTGGCCAGGCGCCTGTTTTAATAGCCCCTCCTCCCTTCTTCTTTTGAGATCGGGCCCTTTTCTGTAGTTCTGACTGAAGTCAGAGTGAATAGAGCTCACTATGTAACCAAAACTGAACATTCAAAAATTCCCCCTCTCTTAGTGCTAGGATGCTGGCATCCTGTCTGGGAGACTTTTATATTTTAATTGTTATTGGGATGGAGCTCAGGCCTTCCAAAGTGGGTAGACAGGTGCTCTACACACCTCCACATCCTTAAACTTTTTTTGTTGTTGTTTTTAAAGATTTATTTATTTAATATATGTAAACACACTATAGCTGTCTTCAGACACTTTTTCTTCTCTCTCCAGCCCTGCTTGTTTTGTTTTTCAAGACAGGGTTTTTCTGTGTAGCCCTGGCTGTCCTGGAACTCACTCAGTAGGCCAGGCTGACCTTGAACTCACAGAGATCTGCCTGCTTCTGCCTCCAGAGTGCCGAGATTAAAGGCGTGCACCACCACTTAAGTATATATGACACAATCATTACACATCCTGGCAGGCTTCCTGAGGACAGTTTAGATATGTACGCATCCTATGCTTTGACATCGCTCCTGTGCCCTCCCATCTGCCTCCTGACTCGATCCTTGCTTCAGGATAGTGTTGCTTCTGTTAATTTAATAGGGCTGGTCTTGTGTAGCCCAGGCTGGCTTATGAACTGGACCCTTCCAGGTATCCACCACCGTGCCCTCCCAGGTCTTGCTTATAAGTCTGTGTCATCTATCTGGCTTTGTCTTAAAAGAACTCTCAATAGCTTTTGACTGGGCAGGTTTCTTCCCACGTGACTCCCTGGGGGCATCCTGACCTTTGTCCCACATCTGCCCTGTCAGTCTCCATCCCAGAGTCCTCACACTTCCTACATTGAGTGCTGGCAGGCTCAAGATGGAGCCAGGACTTCTCCCTAGTGCTGAGATCACCCAGGCTGGCAGGCTCTGCAGGGACCTCCCCAGGCACAGGTGCCCATCTGCCACTCTGAGCTCTGCCAGTCTGAAGAGCACCTTGAACCTGACACCTAACGCATCAGACTTGTGTTCACCCAGGCCTGGATCTCTGAGGACCCTCCTCCTCTTCCTCCTCCTCCTCATTCTCCTCATCCTCCTTGGGAACGTGGAAGCATGGAACTCCTTCCCTTCTCTTCTCTCATCATCCTCGAGCAAACCTTGATACCTGGCTTTCCGGCCTCCCTTCTTCCTTTCTTCCTGCCCTCACTTCTTCCTCCTCCTCTTCCTCCTCTCTCTACAAGCTCCCCACTCCAGGCTCTGCTGTCCTGGAGCTCACTCTGTAGACCAGGCTGGCCTCAGTGTTGGGATTAAAGGCATCATTCTGTAACCCAGGCTGCCCTTGAACTCACTTCAGTCCTGCGTCAGCCTTCCAAGTGCTGGGTTGCGGACTTGAGTCAGTCCACTGACCCAGCTTTGCTCTCACTATGCTCTGCCCTGCCCTCAGTGCTTTCCCAGGCTCGCCTCTCTCTTCTCCTCATCCAGAACCTCTAGTGATGCCCTGCTACCTAAATCAAGCCCTGGGTGTATCTTGTGGCCCTTCTTCCTCCAGGTGCCCCTGCCAGACGCACATCTTTGTCCCCTCCCCCCAAGTCCTTTGTAAAGGCGGGGGGGGGGGGGGTCTTATCTTCTCACTTGCTGCAGGGTCTGTTCAAATGTCACCCTGGCCGGCCCTCTGGCCCTCATTACCCTCCACAGGGCTTCTTCCTGTTGTTTTCACCTGCTCCGCCCTGCCCTCACAGCCCTACCACAGCGTGGCTTGCTCCTGTTTGAGGGTCAGGCTCCTGAGGGGCAGGAACTTGGTCCTATCCACTGCCACCTTCTGGCAGGAAACCAGAGACTGGCATGTGGCAAGCTCTTGAAGGGCCAGAGGTGGCTCCTGGCATGTGCTTTGGAAGTGTAGCTCCTTTGGGCTCCTTGCCCATGTTTATGATACTGGGATTCCTATATATGTGGATAGAAGCCAGGGTGAGAGTATCTGGATGACTAACAGAGTGGATTACTGAGTTTCCAAAGCTGTGCCATTGGATGCTGTGCCCACAGGTTCCCGTTCAGCCGCCCAGAGCTGCTGAGGGAGTGGGTGCTCAACATGGGCCGGGCTGACTTCAAGCCCAAGCAGCACACAGTCATCTGCTCGGAACACTTCAGACCCGAGTGCTTCAGCGCCTTTGGGAACCGAAAGAACCTGAAACACAATGCTGTACCCACGGTGTTCGCTTTTCAGAACCCGACACAGGTAGGGTGCTGGCCTGAGGCCCAGCCAGTGGGTCTGTGTGTGTGTGCTGGGAGGGGACCTTGCAAAGGAGTCGCAGCTGCACTGAGGATCTAGCTCAGTTGGTAGAGTGCTGGACTAGCATGCAGGAAGCCCCTGGGATACAGAGGTGGGTAGGTTACTGAGTTTAAGGCCAGCCTGGGTTTACAAGGTGAGTTCCAGAGCAGTCAGGACCACACAGACAAACCCTATCTCAAAAACAAACAAACAAACAACAAAAAAACAAAAACAAAACAAAGAAACCCAAAACAAAACAAGCAGGATAAGACCCTGCTAGAGCCGGGCAGTGGTGGCACACGCCTTTAATCCCAGCACTTGGGAGGCAGAGGCAAGCAAATTTTTGAGTTCAAGGCCAGCCTGGTCTACAGATACAGAGTGAGTTCCAGGACAGCCAGGGCTACACAGAGAAAGCCTGTCTCAAAAAACAAAAACAAAAACAAAAACAAAACCCTGCTAGAAAGACAAAAAAAGTAAAATAAAATAAAGAATAAAATAAAGCCCCTTTAAAGTTGATCATGTGTTGCGCAAGGATGACACGCAAATTCGTGAAGCGTTCCATTAAAAAAAAAAAGTTGATCATGTGTGCTGAAGACGGGTGTTTTGTTTTGGCAAAGGTGCTTGTCTAGCATGCAGGAAGCCCTGGGTTTGATCCATAGCACTACATAATTCAGGGCTGTGGGCAATTATGGCTCTCCAGAGGTGGAGGCAGGAAGATAAAATATTCAGTCAACCTTGGAGTCTGAGGCTAGTCTGAGGTACAGGAGCCCTGTCTCAGAACAAGAAAGCCAGGTGTGATGGTGCATTCCTGTAATCTCAGCTCTTAGAAGGCAGAGGCAGGAGGATTGCAGATTCCGGGCGGCAGCACATAGTGCGACCTAGGCCATATGTATAGATAGAGTGCAGCGTGGCAGCTTTTAGTGTGGTGACAGAATAGGCAGGGACAGGGACTGAAAGACGTCTGAGCATGCTCAGATCCCCAGGTTAACTGCACAGTCCTCAGCGCCCCCATGTTGAATTGGTGAGAAGCTGCAGATGGCCACAGTGGCCACTGCCAGCAGCTGGCAAGGACTTTGGATCTGCTTCAGACCTTTCCATCGCATGGCGCCGTAGGGCAAACATCCATGGAGCATGGTTACCAGGCCCTGGGTGCTACTGCCCCAGGATTTGGGGACATATCTAGTGAAAGCCAGTGTGAGCAAAGCTGGCTTCAGTCAGTATTGTTAGGCTGACTTTTGTGCACGTTGTTAGGTTCCACTGTGTCCTGCCTCAACCAGAGAGCCATGTCTTGAATTAGTTATGGGAGAAAGGGGATGCTACCTGCGCCTCAGAGAGGTGGGTGCACCAGGGTGCTCCACACACCCCGAGTGCCGTGTTGGGGCGGCTTCCTGATGCTTGAATCTGGTGAAAGGTGAGGCTGTTCCCTGAAGACAGCCAGGTTGTGAGCTCAGGGTGTTTTTGTCAGGGAAGCTGTGGCCTCAGGCTTCCTCCTCCTCCTGCTCTGAGAGCTGGAGGCCTAGATTTGGTGGGAGGGAGGGAGAGGCACAGACTGCAGAGGCACAGGGCAGGGCCGTAGCCTCCATGCAGGGATTACTGGGATGGACAGTAGCAGCTGCAGGGTGCTGTGTCTGCCAGCTCAGCCAGCCTGACTCCGCCTGCTATTCCCCCCAGGTCTGCCCTGAGGTGGGGGCTGGTGGGCACAGCTCAGGGAGGAACATGGACACCACGCTGGAAGAGCTTCAGCCTCCAACCCCGGAAGGCCCCATGCAGCAGGTAAGACCCTGGGTACGAGGTGGTCTCAGAGGGACGGATTTTGCTGCCAACAAAAAAACCTACTGTCCCAGAGGACCCAACGGAACAGGAGCAATGGGGAGAGGTGGCCGGGTTTCAGAGCTTCTCAGTTGACCACCAAGACACCTCATCAGGGTTGCAGAAGGGGAAATGGGCTGGGGCTAAACCGGGAGGGTAACAGGCAGCTGTGGCTCCAGCTTGTGCCGTCCTGCTTAGGACACAAGGCTCTTCCCAGTACTCACTGACCTCTGTCCTTAGGTCTTACCAGATCGAGAAACAGTGGAGGCCACGGAGGCCGCCAGCCTGCCCACCAGCCCTCTGGGGTTGAAGAGGCCCCTTCCGGGACAGCCGTCTGATCACAGCTATGCCCTTTTGGACTTGGACACCCTCAAAAAAAAACTCTTCCTCACACTGAAGGAAAACAAGAGGCTTCGGAAGCGGCTGAAAGCCCAGAGGCTGCTGTTGCGGAGGACATGTGGCCGCCTGAGAGCCTACAGAGAGGGACAGCGGGGACCACGGGCCAGACGGCCGGCACAGGGAAGCTGAGCCTAACAGGCTCTGGGATGTGGGGGTGGTGGCAACACCCTAGCAGGAAGTGGAGTTCAGGCCTGCTGCAGGTGCCTTGAGAGTGTGGGGTGGGATGGGATGCTGTGACAGGCAGTTGTCAGGTGGGGGTCCAAGTACTACGGAATGAGAGGCACGGTCCCAGGTCTCCTGGGCTGAGGCCATCAGCTCTGGGGCAGCAGCAGTGACCAAATGTGAGCCCTCACAATCCTGCCAGAGATGCTCCCAGAGGGAGAGCTGGTCGGGTCCTTACTGTCTCCCCATAGGAGCCATTCTGATGGCAGGCAGGGCAAGGGTCCCTGTCAGCCTGTATTTCTGAGTGACCCTTTTTCTGCCTGGTTTGTGTGGATGTGGAATAAATCTTTTGAAGTCTCCATGCAGGCTGTCACTCGGTTGTGCTTAGAACTCCCTACCCTGTAAAGGACAGACAGGGTGTGACTACCCTGACTACAGAATTGACTTAAAGGAAACAAAGGTAGGGTGGGGGTGGCTGCGTGGACACAGGCTGCTCCGTGGTTGAGCACTTGCTCCTGCAAAGGACCAGAGTTCAGTTCTCAGCACTTACACGGTGGCTCTAGGGGATTCTATGCCTTCCCCAGACTTCTGGGGGCTCCATGGGAACACACAAAGAACATTCAAAACCTATCTGTGACTAGAGGCACACCTGCAACTCAGGCACCCAGGAGGCCACAGTGGGGAGAATAAACCACATAGCCAGAGTGATTAAAACGCAAACATGAAATCTTCCATCTAATTTCCTTATCTTGAGGTTCTGTATCTCAGATATTTAGCATAGCTTCAAGTTGCATCCAATGGTCTAAGCTAAGGCAGGGATGGGATCGGGAGATGGGGCATGGCAGCCGACTGTCCCTTGGTAACACACAGATGGACAGAAGTGGCCTCAGCTTTTAGGTCAGCTTTATTGTTGGGCAGTGCTGCCACAGTCAGCTTCAGACAGAGGGGCAGCAGTGCCCAGGGAGCCACAGGGCACTGAGGCAGGGCTCATGCAACGGTGCACACTGCGGTCAGTCTGTGGGGCAATGAAACATCCTCAAAAAGAAAAAAAAAAGATAAATATTACAGAATCGAACTGCTTTTAAAAATCGAAGGGTCTTGAGAATGGCCGAGGCAATGCCTACCTTCAGCCACTGTGGCACAACACCTGCTCAGAGGGTGGAGCTTGCAGTGACACTCAGCAAGTGTGCACCAGAAGGGATCTGGGAGCAGCCTCCCTAAAGGGACCATGTGAAGCCTGGCAGGCAACAGTGCCACCTGCTGACCACTTACTGGAGGTGCAGGTTCCTGGGCCAGCCTTGGATCCATATCCGGTATTTGGCAGATTCATGTCTGCCCCAACTCCTTACCAAGGTCCCCTCCTTCCAACACCACTCTCTAGAGGAGGGTGTCCTGAAAGCAGGACAGGTGTCTCGTGTGGGGTGAAGGGTCCATTGGCAGCAGGGCCTCTTCTCTTAGCAATGTGGGCAGTGTGCCTGGACAGTGCACCTTGGGACCCAGGGTCTGCCCCCTACCTGTCCAAGTCAGGGCCTGGAGGAATGATTTAAGCTCTGTAAAAGTGGGAAGAAAAGAGACTAGTTTCCAAATCCATTGTTCTCAGATAAAAAGCAGTTTTATAAACCCGCAGTCCTCTCCAGTCCATTCAGTGACGTTTCAAAAGAGAGAGGTGGCTTGTGGGAAGTCTGAGCAGCACATGACACGTCTTCCTTTCTTCCATGTTTCCCACGAGCAGCGTGGGCTTCAGGAAGAGCAGTCCCATGTGTGAGGGCAGAATGTTCCAAATACCTCCAGAGAGCAGCTGGGCACAGCCACTTATGAGGAGGACCTGGGGCATGACCTCCAGGAACATGATCCTTGGGAGAGACATGGCCGTGCTGGGGTCTGGCCAGAGGGCTCCTCAGTCCTACCCACAGCACCATGAAGCTAGGCTGTCTGCATATCCCTTCACATAATTGATACAGTGCCACCTTCTGGAGAAATAAACTAAAAACATCTCATGTCTGGGTTTTCCCTGCTTCCAAATTTGTGGCCTCTTAGGAAAAGGTTTTCGTAGCCTCTTTTTCCTCAAGGTTCCCAAGCGGTTTACCCATCTGTATCGATCCTGTGAGCTGCGAAAGAAAAGAACAAATCAGGCTAGCAACTGGCCAAGCAAGCTCCCTTCTGCAGCCCCCGGCCCAGTGAGGGCACCTGCTGCTGCTCAAGTTTTAGTCGTGGCTGGCCTGGAGCTCAGAGATCACTGGACCCTGCCCCAAGTCCCACCACTCTTAACTTCAAGCAACTGCTTCTGTTCCCAGAAAAACACTTCTACATGACCACACATAACTGCAGCCAGGCGCCATATCTCCCAGGTGCCATATCTCCCAAACTCCCTTTAAAGTTTTTTTGTGTATAGTGTTCTGTCTGAACAAACCACATGCATGCTTCATGCCATGGTCAGAAGATGGCATCAGATCCTGAAACTGGAGTTACAGATGGTTGTGAGCTACCATGTGGGTGCTAGGAACTAAACTTGTGTTTTCTGCAAAAGCATCATATACTCTCAACTACTGAGCCATGTCTAGCCGTTTTTTTTTTGTTTTTTTTTTTCTTTCCTTTCCTTTTTTTTGAGCCTTACTGTGTAGCCCAGGCGGATCTGGAATTCATACAGCTCAGCTTCTGGGTGCTCAGAGGATCACACCTGGCCAACAGTGTACTCTAACACACTGGCTCCAGGCAAGTCCCTGGGCCAAAGCATCTCTGGGTCTTTTGGACCCCAGTAGCTGTCACCTCACATACTCACTTGTCACTGATAAACCTGCCTGCACAGCACAGGGAGTAGAGAGAGAGAGGCAGTCACTCACACTGCTTTGGTATCCTCAGGGCCTCACTGTCAGGCACCATAACCTGGTGGAGCACACCTCGGAACTGGTACAGCACTCGCAGGCTCTTCTCCTCCCCAACACATGGATCATAGAACCCTGGCAGCCCGGCCTGCACACAAACAGAGGGTCAGGTCAGCCCCCGAGCCCTGCACCACTCCCCTCTATCACCAGCTGGGCACACACTCTGCGGAGTCTGATGAAGGAATGAGAATTTAGAGTTTACTTGGGTGGTGTCAGACTGGTCCTTAAGCCCCTTTCTCAGTCCAGCCTGAAGCCTGCCAGACACGGCCACAGATGACTTCTGAGCCCACAGCCAGAACTTTCTGGAACCCAGCAGACAGAGGACATACAAGTACCAGGAAGACTTTGCTGGCACTGAGGCCTGACTGTCCTTGTCACATGGATCTGGGTCCTGAGAGCAGGTGGCTGAGGTGGCCTGGTGCTGTACCTTGGAGGCCTCTGTGAGGATGAGCTTGGAGTCCTTCACCAGGCACTGCAGGGGCACAGTCACATCAATCACCTTCACTTTCTCATTCTTCCTGCTCTTGTCATTGACAAATTTCCCGTACCAGGCATTTACGATGATAAGCCCTGGGAACAGAGCAGCAGAGGCTGACACAGGCCATCTTACCACTTCCCTCTGCTGATTTGAGAACCCCACTGCTGTGCTTTGCCCAGCCCGGCCCATTGAGGGCACGCCTTCTCACCCATTCGTGACTCCTCTGCTTCAATTATTCTCCGGACAGATTCCTGCATCAGCCGAACCTATGAGAGAAGATGTTGGGGACCCTGGGCTTGTTTTGGTCTGAGCACGATCAACATCCAGCTTGTGTCCAAGTCAGGAACTGAAGGGAAAGGGGCAAACACTGTGCGCTCAGCTTCAGAAGTGTAGAGCCCTGAGACCTTATGGGAGACACTGTTGGGGAGCCACCTCACCAGGCACCACCCCACTTTGTGACAACAGTGGAAGGGAGGGACAGTACCTTTCCTCAGTGATTCTGCACATATAGGACATGGATGAGAAATCACTGAAAGCACTGTCAATATTTAAGAATAAAGAGGGGCTGGAGAGATGGCTCAGTGGTTAAGAGCACTGACTACACTTCCGAAGGTCCTGAGTTCAAATCCCAGCAACCACATAGTGGCTTACAACCATCCGTAAGAGATCTGATGCCCTCTCCTGGTGCATCTGATGACAGCTACAGTGTGCTTAGTTATAATAGATATAATAATAAATAAATCTTCAAAAAAAAAAAATAAAGAGATACATAGTGGTGAACTTAAGGCTAGCCTGGGCTACATAGTAAGTATGGTGTCATCTAGAACACACTGTGAGATCCTGCCTCCAAACAGACACTTGACCTCACTTGACACTGAACAGCTGGACCTCCTACTTTTCTTGAAAAGGACAGGTGTTGTTTGTGGAGCCGTTCAGCTGGGTAGGGCTGTGTGCTGCCCCACAAACAGGCACGTCTGCCTAGGGACATTCGTGGACCCAAATGGTCTCTCACCTGTGTCATGAGAACCCCATGGCACCCTGCTATTAAGCATGACCTTCCGCTCCTTCGCTCTCACAATGAGGAGGAAAGCACGGCAGTATGTGCCACGCTGCAGAACCATGCTGGGACTCAGGGCACAGACTACAGGCTCCACACACAGCAGTTCAGGAGGGAATGAGGTTGTTGGTGAAGCAGAGCCCCTGGGCTCTGTCTGGGGTCACAGCCCCAGCTTCAGTGGGATGGGCCCCTGGGCTCTGTCTGGGGTCACAGCCCCAAGCTTCAGTGGGATGGGCCACGAGGGTGTGGAGGTTTGCCCTGTGCCCTGCATATCAGCAGTGGGACACTCACAGCGGCCTCTGCTTCTTGCTTCTTCTGCAGTATGTCGCTGGCTGTGTTCTCTCTCTGCTTTTCCAGTTCCCTTTCAGAAAAGCAACCACAAGTCACTCTACAGTGAGCACACTGAGCCCCCTGCTGGACTGAGCCCAGAGTGCAGTCTGTAATCTTTTTTTTTTTTGAGACAGGGTTTCTCTATGTAGCACTGGCTGTCCTGGAACTCACTTTGTAGTAGACCAGGCTAGCCTCGAACTCAGAAATCCGCCTGCCTCTGCCTCCCGAGTGCTGGGATTAAAGGCGTATGCCACCACGCCCGGACAACAGTCTGTAATCTTTTGTTTTTCTTTTGTTCTCTTTTTTTGTTTGTTTGTTTTTCAAGACAGGGTTTCTTTTTATAGCCCTGGCTGTCCTGGAACTCACTCTGTAGACCAGGCTGGCCTCGAACTCAGAAATTCACCTGCCTCTGCCTCCAGAGTGCTGGGATTAAAGGCGTGCACCACCACGCCTGGCTTAACAGTCTGTAATCTTTTTTTTTTTTTTTTTTTTTAAAAAAAGATTTATTTTATTTATTATATGTGAGTACACTGTAGCTGTCTTCAGACACTCCAGAAGAGGGAGCCAGATCTCGTTACGGATGGTTGTGAGCCACCATGTGGTTGCTGGGATTTGAACTTATCACCTTCGGAAGAGCAGTTGGGTGCTCTTACCCACTGAGCCATCTCACCAGCCCAACAGTCTGTAATCTTAATTGGATTTCTACTTCTACAAGATCCCACCAAACCACCCCAGGCTAGACTATGCTTCTTCTCCTTTGGCTTGGGATCACCTTCCCTGCCCACCTCCCTCCATGGAGCGTCCTTAAGGGCTGTCTCCTTGGGAGTCAGCTCTGGCGGGCAGGGTAAATCCTACTACTCTGGATGCACATAAACACCTGTTCCTACAGCGGACACAAGGGCTCGAGGTCAGCCCACAGTGACCTCAGAGACCCCATGGAGCACATCATCTGCCCCAGGGCTGAACCATCCAAGGAACTGGGTCCCTGCACTGTAGTAATACAGGCAGCCAGAGGGCAACCATCCCTCCTCCCAAGCTTAAGCATTTCTGAGGGCCTCTCCGGTTTTTTTTTTTTTTTTTTTTTTGAGGGATGCTCGGGTCCGTTTTGGCTCAGAGGGCTCCCTATAGAACCTGCCAAGACAGCTATCTGTGCAGCACAGAACTGATGCATTCCAGTTCAAGCTCAGTGACAGGGTGACAAGTCTAGGAGTAAAGAGGGGTTATGGCATTTCTGCTAGTCCTGTCTAGAGCCTCGAGTTTACAAAGCACATCTAGTCACTTTGAAAGTAGGACGAAGCCGGGCAGTGGTGGCGAATGCCTTTAATCCCAGCACTCGGGAGGCAGAGGTAGGTGGATTTCTGAGTTCGAGGCCAGCCTGGTCTACAGTGTGAGTTCCAGGACAGCCAGGGATACACAGAGAAACCCTGTCTCGAAAACAACCAACCAACCAACAACAACAAAACAAAAAAAGAAGAGAGAAAGGAGGCTGGCCAGGAGGGGAGCACAGGTCCCCGCCTGACTAGTACCTGCCAAGACCCAGGCACCACACAAAGCACGCTGTGGGTGTAACTTGTGACATTTTCCCAGTTCTCTCTCCAGTTTAGACAAGATGGAGGTACGGGATTCCCATGTAACTCACTTCTCTTTCTGAGCCCTGAGGTATGGTCTGATGATCAGCCGGTGTACTGCCAAGTAGATGACTAACGGCCCCACGGTGGCGTAGAACACAGCGCTGGGGAGCAGCTGATCCGTCAGGTGGATGGGGAAGAAGTAGGTCTGACTGGCCCTGTTCAGCCTGCGAGGACGGACACAAGAGCAAACCCCACAGGATGGGTCAGGTCTTCCAGGGAGGTGGTGGGTTCTCTCCATTGGAAGGCAGCTCTCAGCACCCAGCACACCAGGGACGAGGCTGAGCTGCTTGTGTGCGATACTTAACTGGAGCCCAAGGCCTCAGAGGAGGGGAAGCAGCCCAGAGACAGCCTGTGTCAGGAGCAAGGTGTGTCAAACAAGTCAAGGCCTCTGGAAGGCACCAGGTTAAACTGGTAAGATGGAGTAGAAGGGACTGCATGGTTGTAAAATGTTTTTGTTTGTTGTTTTTTGAGACAGGGTTTCTCTGTGTAGCCCTGGATGTCCTGGAACTCACTCTGTAGACCAGGCTGGCCTTGAACTCAGAAATCCGCCTGCCTCTGCCTCCCAAGTGCTGGGATTAAAGGCGTGTACCACCACGGCCTGGTCTTCTAACATTCTTAATGGCAGGAAGCAATTTAGCAGCTAAGATGGGCGTGGAAGCCTGTAGCTGCTCAGCTCCAGGGATCTTACTCCTCTGGCCTCCAGAAGCCTTACACTTACATGTATATGGCCGTACTCATACACAAAATTAAAAACAATAATTCTGCTGGAGATGGCTCAGCAGGTAAGAGCACTGACTGTTTTTCCAAAGGTCCAGAGTTCAATTCCCAGCGACCACATGATGGCTCACACCATCTGTACAGCTACAGTGCACTCATAAATAAAGGTAAATAAATCTTTAAGAAAAAAACAAAAATAAATCTTAAAAAAAAAATTCAGTTTGGGCAGTTAATATCATCACAGGAAACACAGGGCGACAGCTTCTCCCTGGGAATTTGCAAAAGTGCTCAGACCAAGCCCAGCTCTGAATTCAGTGCCTGAGCTGTGTCCGTGGCTTGCCAGAGATTTCAATTCAGAAGAAGAGGGCACACATAATCTGACCAATGGGGCCGGGGACCTCAGCTCAGAGATGCAAAATGGTAGTAAAACCTACACATCCTCATCAGTAAGTATATTTTAAAAACGATCTGATTTATGTGTGGAGTGTTCTGCCTGCATTATGTCTGCACCATGTGCATGCAGTACCTTCAGAGGCCAGAAGGGAGAGCTTGATTCATTAGAACTTGAATTATAGAATTTAGTACGAGATCTGGCGCCCCGTACTGGAGTGTCTGAAGACAGCTACAGTGTATTTACATATAATAAATAAAAATAAATCTTAAAAAAAAAAAAAAGAATTTAGTACTCAAATCTTTGTGTATTTGTTTTTTTGTTTTTTGTTTTGGTGGATACCTGTGTATGGAGGTCAGAGACAACCTCAGGTGTCATTCTTAAGGAGTTGCTTCTACTTTTCTTTTCCTTAGACAAAGGCTGGCTGGCCAGTAAATCGTAGGCACTGGTGGGTCTGTGTCTACTGCCCCAACACTAAGATTGCAGCATATGCTGTCACACCGAACTGTTGATATGGGTTCTGGGGGATCAAACCACGCTCTCCTTGCAAGCACTTTCCAGACAGTCATCTTCCAGGCTTGCTGATATGAGGAGAGGACTGCAGACATGACTAATATAATAAATGCTATGAACAGCTGTACACAGCACTGTCTGTATCTGTACAAGTCTTCCTCCGTTATCCCCATCCCAGTTCTGTCCATACATGTGATTTTCCATAAATACGAGGGAGGGGACACTGTGCGTATGAGCTAGATATTAGGAAGCAGGCCAAGATGGGACTCTTGAGATGAGGAGGTCAGAAACACAGCACAGCCACCCCTTGGGATTCATAGGGCTCCATCCAGATATCAAAACTGTAGATGATGGTACTAAAAACATGGCCACATGGGAAGACAAGGACCGATCCCCACAGAGTTGCCTGTTTGGGAGACAGGAAGACACAGCCAGAAAGAAAGAGCTACAGCTTGGTGTCCAAGAGTCCTGGCACAGAGCAGCCTAAGGCAGGTCGGAGAGGCGAAGCTGCTGACACCAAGGCAGGCGAACGTGCACAGCTGCTCTCTGCATGCACAGGACTCCAGGTGGTCAAAGGCTACCCACCTCCCGAGGTGGGGGGGAGAGGGGGCGAGGGAGAGAGAGCTGGGGAAGAGGCCCAACGGTAGTACAATAGACAAATGAGCAAACCAGGAAGCTACAAGTAAAACAGGAGGATGCCAAGTTGGAGTTTCAGGCTAGCCTTGGCTATATAAGACAGTATCTCAAACAAAACATCCAAACCATAGGCAAAGTCACATGGCATGACTCAAGAGCTGAGCAGGGTGGAGAAGGGGGTGCGCTGACATGCCCTCAGACCAGGTGTCTGAGGCTGTACACGCCCAGGGCGGCACTGGAGGCTTGGGGAGCTTATGTTTCACCAGGGAAGGTGGGCACTAGGCCTCAGCTAACTCCCTGTCCTGTCTGTGGTCCTTTGGCCTTTGCTCACGTAGCTGAGACAGAACCAAGGATTAAATCCCATGCCCTGAGTAGCAAGGGTAGGCCTCAACTTACTTGACTTTGAGAGACACACCCTGAGGGACGCCAATGCTCACAGCCGCACCCAAGACACTGTGTCGGGAGATCTTCCTCTCAGCTCCATACTCCACTATCGTCCCAAAGAAGCCTGCTCTGTGGGGGCAGAACACAGCTGGTGGCATAGCTTCCCTCCTGCCCACCAGCCCGCTCATGCGAGTTGTCCCTATCCCTCCCTCCTTCCCCTAACCCACATCATGCACAGAGGCAGATAGCACGATGCTCCTGTGGGGAATGGCAGACCTGGGAGACCCTGGAGGGTCTCTAGCACTAGGGCCTCTCTCTCAGGGCTGGCTAGAGAGCAGCAAACCCCATCCAGCAAGAGGCAATCAGGGCTTCACGTGAAAATGACATGCAGTGCCAATCATAGCTTCTCCCTGCAAGCCCTCCAGAGCTGGCTCACTGTGCCATCGAGGCTGAGCAAGACTTACTTGAGGGACCCTTTCACTCGTGTCTGGTCATCGTCCTGGAACTTGTGCTGATAACTGATGAGTGCGAAGGAGTGAGGGATACCCAGCTGAGGAGAGGAGAGGAACAAAGCCTCGGGTCAGGAGCACGAGGAGACATGCCCTCGACACCAGATTCCAGCTCCTCTACTCACTCACCTGCAAGGCCACCGTGAAGTGGCAGGTCTTAGTGTCTCGGACGATGCTGGTGTTCATGGCTGACTGGATACCCCAGCGCCACTGCAGGTAGCCCACAGTGTTCTTGTCCAGGTTCCGAGCTAGCACAGTGGTCAGGCCAGGCCGGATCCCACGGGATGAAAACTGCAGAGCACAGTTGGTTGTCACAAAGCTGGGGGGGACACAGACAGAAGGGGTCCGGCTGTCATGAGCTCTTAGTGCTTCCATAGGGTCCTCTAGTCAGGCTGAACACCTCTCTAAGTCAGGAGAGGAGCAGAGCACAGGAAGCAGATCTTTTAGGATCCTCCTGGGGACCCTCACTCCCTGCCATCCACTGTTAGAGCCCCTAAATGTTATGCGCTGAGCTATCAGCAGGCAGTCCTGGGGCTCAAGATCCTGAAACTGCTGACCTGGAGCATGGACAGCCTCCAAGTGACATCAACATGAACACAGGAGAACCACCCTCCTCAACCACACTCCAGGCAAAATCAGAAGTCCTGGGGAAACTCTAACATGTGTGTGCCGCTGAGCACCCCTGCACGCACACACGCGCGCGCACACGGCTGCAGACGATTGTGAGCTATGTGGGTGTGAGGACTCAAACTCGGGCCCTCCTCCAGAGCAGCCAGTGCACCTAACCGCTGAGCCATTTCTCTAGACACTGCCAAGTTTTAATAAGAGCCAATTTCTTAGCCCAGTGTCTGCCATCTGTCTGGAAGTCAGCCATATTGTGCTTCAGCTGACACGAGCTAAGAGGTCCAGCAGAGAGAAGGAGACAGCTAGAGTCTCAGAGCAGCTCAGAGGAGCTGAGACAGGAGTGCCATCCCAGGCTTACCACAGACTTAGGGTTTGACCCTGTCCAGTCCCAAAGACAGGGAAACAATCTGGGGGTTAGATAAGCAGGTCACACTGAAGGGGGACAGGGCCTCACATTATCAACCCACAGGCTGGCTTTGGACTCCTGATCTCCCAGCTCCTACCTCTCGGATGATGGGACTAACAGGCATTTACAACCATGCTTGCCTTTCCAGTTTTTGTTTTTGTTTTTTTTCAAGACAGGGTTCTCTGTGTAGCCCTGGCTGTCCTGGAACTCACTCTGTAGACCAGGCTGGCCTTGACCTCAGAAATCCACCTGCCTCTGCCTCCCAAGTGCTGGGATTAAAGGCATGTGCCACCACCACCTGGCTGCCTTTCCTGGTTTTTAAGACAGGGTCCATAGGTCCACACCAGTCTCAAATTTGTAATGCTCCTGCAGCAACCTTCAAATCAGTGGGAATCATGTGCACACACCTCTAAACCTGACCTTACCCAGCAACTCTGTTTGTTCTAACACAGTCTTCTGGGTCCCAAGGCCTCTAACTCTTCAAAACTAGTCGAGGATAGCCCTCAGCTTCTGACCTTTCTCCTGTCTCTGCATTACTACATGCTTTTAGGACTGCGTTTGGACATAGCCATGGAGCAGGGAGTCCTGGAGGGAGACATGGCCCATCTAGATGTTCTACCATAGTGAGGACAGATTATCCCTGGCTGGCCTTAAACTCACAGAGATCCTCCTGTCTCTGATTCTGTTTTTTTTTTTTTTTTTTTTTTTCGAGACATGGTTTCTCTGTGTAGCCCTGGCTGTCCTGGCACTCACTCTGTAGACCAGGCTGGCCTCACTCAGAAATCCGCCTGCCTCTGCCTCCCAAGTGCTGGGATTAAAGGCGTGCGCCACCACCCCTGGCTTCTCTGTTCTAACTGTAGCTGTGATGAGCTCAGTCCCCCCACAAGCTTCCCACTACAATGGACTGCTACCTGCAACTGAGAGCTGAAATCAACCCCTCCCCCAGCTGTTTCCTCCAGCAGGGTGTCTGTTACAGCAACTGGGAAGGAAAGTAGGACAGAAGCCTGGATAGGGGGCGAGCATCTCTTTCAGCTACAGAGGCCATAACCCCACACCCCCAGACACTGTTTCATGGGATCCACAGGATTAGAAGGCAATTGGTCCCAAGTTGAGGAGCCTCTCAGCACAGAAGGAATTCTGCTGGGGCTGAGCTCTGCCCTCCAATAAATACAGATCTCTCTCCAGCTGCAGGCTGCCCATGGCACCTGCCCAGCTGTGCTCACATATAAGTAACTTCAAATGTTCATGATCACCAGGATTCTCAGGCTCTAATAGCCTAAGTTAACACAGCACCACACAGGAGTTATCGTGTGTATTTACCATCTTGGTGTGAGATTACGGAACAGCTTGAGACCAAATAAAGGCCCCTGGAGGTCTCCAGCTCCAAACTCCAACTGTTTGGGAAAATAAACAGAGAAAGAAAGCAGTCATTGCTGTTGTTGCTCCTCCAGCAGAAGCCCAGGGCTTGGCCTGCACCTGCCTCAGCCCCGGACAGAGGGCTGGCAGACCTCTAATGTTTCAGTTTTCTCTCTGCCCCAGATCCATGGGAGCCCCAACTGTGGACAAGTGAATCCTGCATTCTGACCTCCCTTGGCTCAGGTCAGAGGGAAAGGAGACTACTGATCCACAGGGCTCCCTATAGTGCTGGCTCCTATGACAGGAAGGTCTCCCTGGTGCATCTGTCCTGTCTGTCCTGGCTGCCTGGGTGACTTGAAATGTCTCTACTGTAGCTGCATTTGCTCAACAGTGCTGGCTCTTTCATGGCCACCAACCATGGACAGACATTGTGACTGCTACCATCTTCTGCTGGTACAGCAAAGGGTCAGCTCAAATAAGGACACTGACTTGCCAGGGTAGCACTGCAAAGGACATGGATTGTATCCCAACTTTAAATAGTTCAGTGGACCACTGGGACCCCTGATATAAGACATCTATCTCCCTTTTGTGGCAAGCAGTGTCGGGATGCAGGCTATTTAGAACCCTGTTATGCTGTAGTATGAGCACCTCAGGCAGTGTTCACTAGCAGGACCACATGTGGACACCAGAGTCCAGCTGCTCTTACCTCTCCCCATCCCTTTGCAGAAGTGACACGTCGGAGTGCAAAGTTAATGGAACCGCCGCCGTTGCCATTCTGGGTGGAGAGACTTCCAGAGAGGATGGCTGTGTCTGTGGCTGTCAAGGGTGCCTAAGAGAAGACAGCTGCTGGTAGCAAGTGAACAGAAGCAATGGGGACACAGGGACAGGCGGCCTGCTCAGAAACACAGGTCCCCCAGCAGGTCAGCACACAGGGACAGGCGGTCTGCTGAGAAACACAGGTCCCCCAGGTCAGCACACAGAGACAGGCAGCCTGCTCAACTGCTCTGGTCTCTTCTCACTTTATACCAATGCATCCGACCACGAAGGTGCTACTTTATTTTATGAAGCGTTGCCTCTGAGAAGGTCTAACTAGGCGACTCTAGCTGTGGGGCCTCACAGATGAGGCTTCTGCCCTGCCTCTCGAGTGCTGGGAGGTACACTCATGCCCAGCCATATTAATTTCTCTGTGTATGCCGTCCTGGGTCAAGCCCACAGCCTGCTCTTATCAGGGTGACACTCTACCCGCTGAGTTACTTGCTGAGCTGAGAATTTCAAGGGAGAATCTACAAAACCCACAGGGAATGGCTGGACACCAAGTCTAGCGTACCACAGCAGGAGCAGGACCCTACCATATGTGGTCCCATAATGTGCTGTCTGGGTTTCCTAGTTTCAGCTTGACACTAGGGTTCTGGAAGTATTAAGGGTTCTTCAAAGTAGCAAGGTTCCCGGAGTTAAGTCCATGGGATACAGCCATGCACTGGGTAATAAAGACAGACTCCTTGGAGGCAGAGCCCCTGGTGTCTACGTAGAGTGGCCTGACCCTATGGCACCCAGGGGAGGGTGGCATTCTAGGTCCTGCTCAGGATCACAGCTGCTGTTGTCTTCCACATTGTCGAGTACACAGACTGAGAAAAGCTTTGAGAATTATCCGCTGGCCAGAGCTGCCTTCTCTCCCCAAATCACCACGACTTTGGGCTTTTAAGCTTACACCACTAGCATTCCTAATTGGCAAGCCCTGGACCCTAGGAGTTGAGCACTGGTACGCAGCTGCCTTGTGTGGAAGCAAAGCAGTAACAAACAAGGCCAAAAGGAAGATGCTTGCGTGTTCTCTCTCCCTCCCTCAGTGGCTAATTGCAGGCTTTCATAAATAAAGATGAGGAGAAACCCTGAGCCGACTCGCACCCAGATGCTCCGGCACTGCGCCTCGTTAACTCAGGCCCAGGCTGCACGTGGAAGGGATTCTGTGCTTTACCTCAATGGACTGGGATATGTGCATTTTATTAATCTCAATCTGCGGAAAGCCACTGCCAGACACATCTTCATATTCCTCATCATAACGATCAAAAAGGTCAGTTGCATCTACTCCAACGCTGATAGTTCCCTGGGGCAGAAAAACAAGCAGTCAGCACGAGGTGCAGTATCTGTGGACTAAAAGCACTGAGGTGGAGTGCTCAGGCATCTGACTTCACGGAAGGACAGTGCGCCATGAAGCCCACATAGCATGAATGTCACAGTTCAAATAAAACACTGCGGGATGCCGTGGGCTACCAGAGCCAGAAAACACCAGTTCCATGGGAAGAGCCAGCCTGCCCATCTACAGAAGGAGTATGCACCAGAGGCCAGACACGGGAGCAAGGACCACACAGAACCCCCTCGGACATCACCTCAACACTGGCTTTGAGCACCTCCACTTCAAAACCATGTTACAGTTCTGACACTCAAGAGTGCCGCCAGACCAAGAAGAGGTACATTGCGCAGGGTCCAGGGCTTGCCAATTCGCGCGCGCGCGCGCGCGCGCGCGCACACACACACACACACACACACACACACACACACACGCATGTTCACACACTGCTCTGCCTTCTAAGACTCCGCTGAGCCACAGGAGGCAGCACGTTCATAAGTAACGCCACGCCAAACTCTTGCTCATGACTGTCTTGGTTACGGTTAGGATGGTGGTGATGAAACTCCTCAACCAAAATCCACGTGGGAGTCATGACTGGGAAGGAAAGGGTTCATTCTGCTTACACTTTCACAGTCCATCTCTGAAGCAAGACAGGAACTCACACAGGGCGGGAACCTGGGGGCAGGAGCTGCTGCTGCGGCCATGGAGGGTGCTGCTTACTGGCTGCTCTGCCTTGCTTCCTTATAGAACCCAGGACCACCAGCCCAGGGGCGGGTCCCACCCACCATGGGTCTCACCCTCCCCCATCAATCACCAATCAAGAAAATGCTCTACAGGTTTGCCTAGAGCCCGAGCTTATGGAAGCATTTTTTTTTTTTTTTTTTAGTTTTTTCAAGACAGGGTTTCTCTGTGTAGCCCTGGCTGTCCTGGCACTCACTTTGTAGACCAGGCTGGCCTCGAACTCAGAAATCCGCCTGCCTCTGCCTCCCGAGTGCTGGGATTAAAGGCGTGCGACACCACACCCGGCTAACTTTGGTTTGGTTTGTTTTTCTTTTCTTTCTTTTTTTTTCCTCGTTCCGGTCAACCCTGCTTGCTCTGGTCTGCCCCATTCACTCCGGTCAGCCCCGCTCGCTCCGGCCAGCCCTGCCCTGCTCGCTCCGGTCCAAGGATTCGTTTTATTATTATTATTCTTAAGTATGCTGTAGCTGACTTCAGATGCACCAGAGGAGGGCATCAGATCTCATTACGGGTGGTAGTAAGCCACCGTGTGGTTGCTGGGATTTGAACTCATCACCTTCGGAAGAGCAGTCGGGTGCTCTTACGGAAGCATTTTCTTTTCTTTCTTTCTTTCTTTCTTTCTTTCTTTCTTTCTTTCTTTCTTTCTTTCTTTCTTTCTTTCTTTCTTTCTTTCTAAAGATTTATTTCATTTATTATATGTAAGTACACTGTAGCTGTCTTCAGATACTCCAGAAGAGGGTGCCAGATCTCGTTACGGATGGTTGTGAGCCACCATGTGGATGCTGGGATTTGAACTTATCACCTTCGGAAGAGCAGTCGGGTGCTCTTACCCGCTGAGCCATCTCACCAGCCCCCGGAAGCATTTTCTTAACTGGGGTTCTTGCCTCTCAAATGACTCTAGCCCGTGTCAAATTAACATAAAATTAGCACACTGATTGAAAAAAAAATGCTCACTCTGAAAACAATGTTCATCATTTTCTTTCAAAGTTGTAAGACTTTTCTCATAGGTACTTATCTTGACCCTGTGTGTATGTGAGTGTGTGCACCCCACCAAAAAAAATACCCATTTTTATTCATTTCTCTCAGCCTATTATTTTTCAAGACAGACGGACTCACTTTGTGGACTAGCTGGTCTAGCTGGTCTAAATTCACTCGGCTGCTCATACTGGCTTTTTTGATTCTCAAGTGCTAGGATGACAAGAGTAAGCTCATGGACCAGGCTGATGCCATTTTAAGATTAAAAACTATCTTGTGTCAGGCAGTAGTGCCACACACCTTTAATCCTAGCACTCAGGAAGCAAAGGCAGACAGATCTCTGTGAGTTTAAAGCCAGTCTAATATATGGATTGAGTTCCAGGAACACAGAGAAACCCTGTTTCAAACAAACAAACAAACAAACACACACACACAACAACAAATCCAGCTATGTTGTTACAAGGTCAAAATAAGTCCATTCTTGTTTTCTCTAAAACTTTGGTTTGATCATGTCTTGATTTGTTTTCTGGAATTTGACATGTTCCACATCCTATATCCTGACCACCACCTTGATAAGAGTTCTGCCAAGTAATTGTGAAATGTTTAGTTAGCCAAGTTTCTATACAACCAAAATTCCTCTGGAAGCCCCCAACCCTTGAAAAGCCCTCAGTCAGTGTTTTGGACTATATGAACCCCACTTCTCCTGTCTTCATGCTATTTTCTCAAACCCCACTTCAGGGAAATAGTTCTATCTGACAGATTCAGTGAGATCAACCTGCACCAACCAGTTCTGTACTTCTAATCCTCCTGCCTGCACCCCAGGGGCTGGGATTATGGGGGTGCTTCCATGCCTGCAGGATTCAATGTTTTGACAGATGATGACATTCACTGAACCATCACCAAATTAAAGACAGGATGGTCCTATCAGCCCAGAAGTAACTCAGTGTCCCCAAGAAGGGGGGCTGTGCAAGCACAGACTTATGACAGACATAAGTGACAGCCTCGTGGGAGCCTAACGGAGGAGCAAGGACAGAGGCCACTCGGGGCTGCAGAGGGCCACGGAGAGCTGCTGTTTAGAGCTGGATCCTTTAAAGACCAGGATCTGGTTTAGTGGTGCACAACCACAGTCCCAGCTACTGGAGGCAGGAGTATCTTTTGAGCTCAGGTCAAGACAGTGTAGGCAAAATCAAACACCTGCATCCTGAAAACGTTTCTCCCCTCTGATTCCCAAGTGCTGGGATTCAAGGCATCCGCCACCACTGCCTGGCAGACCTGTTCTTGCTTTTCTTTTAGAGACATGGTTTTGTGTGCTATGTGGTGCTGGCTGGCCTATGATTTAAAACTCAGACTAGGGCTAGAGAGATGGCTCAGTGGTTAAGAGCACTGACTGCTCTTCCAGAGGTCATGAGTTCAAATTCCAATAAGCACATGGTGGCTCACAACCATCTGTAATGAGATCTGACGCCCTTTTCTGGTGTGTCTGAAGATAGCTATAGTGTACTTATATATAATAAACAAATAAATCTTTAAAAAAAAAAAAAACCCTCAGATTAGCTGGTCCTAAACTTGTGGCAACCCTTCTGCTCCCTGAATGCCAGGATTACAGGCACATGCAGCTAAGATAAACACTTTGTGTTTGTTAAGCCAACTCTACTGGGAGTTCATTACAGCAAAATGACTCACACAGGAATAGGAAAATGGCAGAAAGGGGTCTCAGAGGGTTGTCTAGAACCACATCATCTTCACCTTGCTGGCCTACCCATGAGCCAAGATTTTCCATGAAGTATTGCCACCAGCAAGAGCAGCTTTGAGTTAAGATTCCAGACTGGAGCTGGTAGATGGGGAAGGTTCTTACTGCTGCCGAGCCTGACAGCCTGCATTCAACCTCCGGAATCCGTGATGGAAGGGAAGGACTGAGCAGAGCGAGTGATCCTAATTTTCGCACAGATGCACCATATCCCCTCCAAACAAAAATGTATTTACAGAAGATGGCAGAATGGCCCTAACAGGTTACACTCACCTCTCCTTTAGGGAACCTATCCTGTCTCTTCCATCTAACGTGTGGGGAGCTGAAATGGCCAGCAAGGCTCCCAATCCTCGCCTGTCTACTGTCTTCTGACTACTGATTCACCCTGTGCCCGTGTACACAATGCACGTGAAGAAGCCAGAAGAGGGCATCAAGTGTCCTGCTTCTCTCAATCTGCTCCTTTAAGGCAGGGTCTCTCCCAAGCCTCCTGCCACTGCTCCCATCATGTGCGGGGACAGAGGAACGGCGGAGGACACATGACAGTTATCTTCATTGTTCTCAGTCCAGTCCACTCGGCAGTCACCACACACAAGGCAGTTCAACCCAGAAGGAAGAAACCGCGAGGCTTGCCCACCAGCCCCAGGAACCGCAGCTGTCAGACTTGTAACAGTCTTCACTTTCTCATTAATGGTTAGCTTTTTGAGACAGATCCTTACAATTTCAACAGTGACTCTTTATTTACGAAAAGTCTCCCCAAAAGGCAATGTGGTGACTTGGTCCCCAGCTAGCAGCACTGACTGAGGAGGTCCAGGTGTCCAGCTTGGTTGGAGGGATTTAAAGTCTCCCAACATCTGGGGTTCGGCCTCTTGGCTTCCTGCTCTGGTCATGTCTTCCCCTCCCTCACTGCCAATGTTACCATCCTTTTTTTCTTTTGAGACAGGGTTTCTCTGTGTAGCCCTGGCTGTCCATGAACTCAGAAAATCACCTACCTCTGCCTCCCAAGTGCTTGGATTAAGGCGTGCTCCACCACTGCCCAGTCAATGTTGCCATCCTCTGGGGACTCTTATCCCTCTAAACCACAAACCTCAACTAGCTCTTGTTTCTCTGAGGTGCCCTGTCATGGTGTTGTATGACAGCAGCAAATGCTAATTGGACAGGCAGCTCTGGTGGTGATGACAGCCACAGAACCGTTCAGTATCTGACAGGCAGGACCATCTAGGCCTTACAATTGTAAGAAGGAACAGCCAGGAATGTGCAGCACGGGAAGAGCCTTGGCCCACCGCAGCCTGCCAGTCCTGCACGGGAAGAGCCTTGGCCCACCGCAGCCTGCCAGTCCTGCACGGGAAGAGCCTTGGCCCACCGCAGCCTGCCAGTCCTGCAGGGAAGAGCCTCGGCCCACCGCAGCCTGCCAGTCCTGCAGGGATCTCAGGCCTAAAGGCAATGCAGCCAGTTCTTTACCACGACAAGCCCCAGGGCTGGATCAACTCCTCACACTACAGCCACATTTTCATTCTGCATGGGACGCTCTCTAGCCCACCCTCTGCTCTGAGCACAGCAAACATGGGTGCCAAGGGTTTCCTCCTGTCCTGTCCTGTCCTGTCCTGTCCTCCACCAAGGCCGGCTGGCTTTATGACTCCTAGAGCACATCCACAGCACAGACTGAAGCCACAGAAGCCTCATCCTGACGGCTGCCTTGGAAATTAAGCAATCAACTTGGGGTGGGGGTGGGGCAAGCATGAACATGTGAAAGTCAGAAGACAACTTTTGTAAATGAACTCTATCATATGGACCCTGGAAGTCAAACTAAAGTTGTCAGAATTGGTCGCAAAATACCTTTACCATTGGGCCATCTGTTCAGTCCCATAACAGAGTTTCGAAAAAAGAAAAAAGTCAGTTGATGACTTTATTCCCAGCTGGAGGGAGAGTGTTTTATCTGAGTTGAAGGCCAGCCTGGCCTACAGAGTAAGTTCCATTCGGACAGCCAGGGCTACACAGAGAGACCCTGTCTCAAAAAACAAAAACAGGGCTAGAGAGATGGCTCAGCAGTTAAGAGCACTGACTGCTCTTCCAGAGGTCCTGAGTTCAATTCCCAGCACCCATTTGGTGGCTCACAGCCATCTATAATGGGACCTGATGCCCTCCCTCTCTGGTGTGTCTGAAGACAGCGACAGTGTACTCAGCCATTATGTCCGTGAAGACATGTGCCTTTCTAACCTTGCTAGTTTCTATCAGCCCGTGCGTGTAACATGGAAAGAACTGAATGCACTAGGAAACGACAATCTCTATGTAACTACCACATAACGGTCAAAAAAGAAACCCCACCATCCTCAGAGCCAGCCGAGCTCTGCAAGCACAGGCACAGGGATCCACAGAAGCCTGCAAGGGAGGCAGCGGCTACTTTGGGTCGATGGCCACATAGGGAGCTTTATGGACAGGCAGGAATCACACCGGATCACACAACCTTAGATCCTCATCCAGCAGCTCTATTCCAAGCTCAGGCTCTAAAAGGCAGTGTGGTGGGTCATACAAACTAGACACCCAAACCAGAAGGCAGGGGCAGAGTGGCCCAGTCAGAAGACCAATGTCACCAGCTGCACGCCAGACTTCTGATTCCAAATTATCCAACCTAACTCAGTTCAGCCATGTTGTGACTGCATGACTGAAGCCCACTTGTGTTGGGGCTTGATGGGAGGGAGGTGCTCATTGTCCATAACGGGTAGCTGTGTCCACAGATCCACACCCATGGGTCCAAGCATGGATTTAAAATATTCAGGAATTGGCTGGAGAGATGGCTCAGTGGTTAAGAGCACTGACTGCTCTACAAGAGGTCCTGAGTTCAATTCCCAGCAACCACATGGTGGCTCACAACCATCTGTAATGGGATCTGGCACCCTCTTCTGGTGTGTCTGAACACAGCTACAGTGTGCTCATTAAAAAAAAAAAAATTCAGGAACACGTATTCATTCCCTTTTTTTTTATCATTATCCCTTAAACAGAAAAGAGCATAAAAACCGTTCAGTTATTTAAGTACTCTAAAGAGGGCATTTTGGGGGGTGGATAGAGAGGAGGGGATTGAAGCTATGACCCCACACATGACGGCCATGTGCAGCTTCAGTAAGGAGCTCCACCCATAGCCTTAGGGATGATTTGGGGCCCAAGGGAAGCCCTGTATAGGTTCTATGATACACCACAGTATCTCCTCCAAGGGACCCACATGCCTGTGGGCTGTATCGGGAGAGGTCCTCTGGGAAACTGTCATTTACCTCATTCACTTTGTTTCCTAGTACTGGGGACTGAACCCAGGGCCCCGTGCACACTGGGCAAACACTACCACTAAGCTACTGTTCCAGACACGCCCCACCTAACCTTTATTGTCAGTCAGGGCCTCACTGAGCTTCCCAGGGTAGTCTTGAACTCATGGCAGTCCTACCTCAGCATTCCAAGTGCTGGGATTACAGGCACTAGTCACCACCCCAGGTTCTTACACACTTTGAGAAGCAAGAGTCAAACTGACAGTCGTACTCTGGAGACAAAGACCTCCCATACTTTCATGTCCTACAGCACACATGCTAGGATGAATGTGAACTAGGGTCACCTCCTGTGAACCTCAGCTGCCGCTGTTCACTCAGGAAAGCAATGGTACTCTGCCTCAGTGCTAGACACAGGCTGCCTCAAGAGAAAGGCTACTGGCTCCTTATCATGACAGGAACAGGCTGTAGCAGGGCTATCCAGACACAATGATAGGGCCCAGCCTGAACAGCAAACAGCACCCATTCACTGCTGGATAGGACTGAGCCAGAGTCATTCAGTCATTCAGTTCAATGGACACCTCAAACTTAGTAAGATACCTGTTTGACTCCTGGCTGGGGTCTAACTCAGAATGACCTCCTCAGGAGAAGGAAAAAGATACTGTGCAGGAGGCTGACTCCACGACGTCAGTGGGTTAAATGGTGGCAAATGTATGAGGATTCCAGTCTAGAGACTGGGGTTCACAGAGGCAATGTCTGCGATGATAAAGGCAGAGGCCCTGTTTGGTACAAGCTAGATATGCCCTTCCAGTTTAACTGGCACAGAGGACCACTGCCTCAGCGCTTGAGCTGTTGGCTGCAGACCTGGAGGACAAGCCTTAGGGGCTCTCTGACTCTCTTCCACAACAGCGTCTGAGCACTTGTCTCTGCTACAGCCTGAGCTGCCACCTGTGGAACGGAAGCAGCAAGGCCTTGCCCCACCTAGCTTTATATGCCGTCACTTCAAACAATGTCATTATCTCAACATGGCTTTTCCAGGTCCTCTGAGGTGGCGCTGGCTACCTTGGGGTTGGTTCGCTGTTGCAGCCTCCTCTCTTCACGCTCTCTCTGGAGCCTCTCGAACTCCTCTCTGATCTCAGCTGGGGTTCTCTTTCTTTCCACCACCTGTGAACAGAATTGAGGACACAGCATGAGGGTCAGGACACCTGGAGAGCTGGACTCTTGTCTGATGTGCTAGGGGCCAGCATGGCCACCCTTGGGAGGAGAGCAAGGCTCTGCTAGTTTCTGGGCTCTCCAGAGACCAACATTCTTTATTTTAGTAACCTCTCAGAGGCTATAGGAACAATCAAAGGAAATTCTACAGTTCAAATTCTGCACCAAGCAATCAAAGAGGCACCCTATGGGTTACAGAACTTGGGTCTCTAGTCACGTAAGGGACGGATGGGTGCCTAAGAATCCCATCTGCATGACAGGAGGCCCAGCACTAAGCTGCCAGTGATGCTGTAGTCTCAGGAATCAACAGCAGACAACATGAAAGTCATGTGTACACTGGGAGGTTGTCTATGACCAACCAGGGCACTGGAGCACGTGATAGGAAGGCCATGAGGCCGAGATTTCAGAGGCGGAGTATCATGAAGAGAGGAAGGCCACTGTGGACATCAGGTACCCCACTTCCGAGGACACTGCTTCCAACTGCCTACACGCAAGCCCCCAGAAGTATAGAGTGTGGAAGCAGGGTGGACAGCGTGGAGCTGGGGCTCAGACCTTGGCAGAAGGAACAGACAGCTGCTGCTGCAGTAAGGCTCCAGGGAAGAGCCCAGAGCTCTGTTCCTTCTGCTTGTGCCCATACTCTACACAGCTGCTGTAGAATCAGAACCAACTGTCCCTCCAGAACAGTGGGGACACTTCCTGGGCACAGGCATCTTCTTCTCACCCATAAGCCTCTGTCATCAGGGTTCACCTGACACTCTGAGACTAATGGGTGGTCAGGGGGAGGACAGACCTGTATGTGGTGTCCAGAACCTTAGCTGTATGCTGGATAAGCTCCGCTGGACTATCTCTCTAGCAGCCTGTGAACTCATAGAAGCCCTGTTCACCGGGATCAGTCCCCAGTCACCGTCCAGGGCTAGTCACAGAGACCCATGAAGAAGGGAAGAGGGTCATCACTGGGGCCAGTGGGGGGTGGGCAGCTCACCTCCAGGGAATGTCCACAACCACAGTCTCTAGGCATTGTTGGCTCTAAAATGTCTAGAATCCTAACTAGATTTTGGGGGGTGGGGGTGGAGTTATTCTGAGATAGGTCTCTCTATAGAGCCCTGACAATCCTGGGACTTACTGTATAGACCAGGCTGGCCTTAAACTCACAGAGGTCCACCTATCTATGCCCCTCCTAGAGTACCAGGACTAAAGGCATGTACCACCTCACCTGATTCAATGTTAATATTTTTAAAATTTTTTTCTTTTCTTTTTTATTGGATATTTTCTTTATTTTCAATTTTTTTTCTTAATTTTTACACTTTTGTTTTTTGCATTTGGGTTTTTTGTTAAAATGAGTATATACACCACTCATGTGAGTCACAAACAGTTGTAAGCCACCATGTAAGTGCTGGGATTTGAACCTAAGTCCTCTGGAAGAGTAGCCAGTGCTCAAAATGGCTGAGCCATCTCTCCAGCCCCAATATCAGGTCTCACGTGGCCATGACCACCAGTCAAGTCTGCGAGGTCAGCACTGCACAGTCCCTTTTGTTTGTTTGGTTTTTTTTGTTTTTGGTTTTTTTGAGACAGGGTTTCTCTGTGTAGTCCTGGTTGTCCTGGAACTCACTTTGTAACCAGGCTGGCCTTGAACTCAGAAATCCGCCTGCCTCTGCCTCCCGAGTGCTGGGATTAAAGGGGTGCGCCACCATGCTCAGCCCTGTAGCTGTCTTTTAGATGCACCAGAAGAGGGCGTCAGATCTCATTACGGAGAGTTGTGAGCCACCATGTGGTTGCTGGGATTTGAACTCAGGACCTTTGAGAGAGCAGTCAGTGCTCTTACCTGCTGAGCCATCTCTCCAGCCCAGACCTGCACTGCACATTCCCATTGGCAGATCCAGACTTCGCAGGTTCCGTTGATTTCCCAGTAATGAACAGCCTGCACTTACACGCACAGTGTCTTAGTCGTCTCTGCTCTATGACAGTTTGACATCTCCCCCCAGATACTGGCTGTATTACAGCGTTTCACAGAGGTTACAATGTACCTGGCTGCAGACTGCAGATGACACAGGCCAGTGTGAGCAGTCTGATGGCAGGCTGAGTATGGTTTCCACTCCTCCTGCAGCCACGATGAATGCTGACACTGTCCAAGTATTCATAGTTCAGTCTAACTTTCTCATCTTCAACCTGGGCACTGGCACCACACTGCTAGCCAGCTTCAGGCACTCATGTGACTGGAATCACTAGCTGGGGGCTATCTAGTCTACAAAGCAAGTTCCAGGCCTCCCAGAGCTTCAGTCAGACCCTGCCTTTAAAAAAAAAAAAAAAAAAAAAAAAGGCCCATTCTCCTCCCTAATATCCTCCACTAAAGGGAAGCACCATCACAGCTGAGGCCAGGTGCTAAGGCCAGGTGCTTTGAGATGTTTGCACTGAAGGCACTTCATACACTCACAAGGACCTTCATCCTCTACCAACTAGCTAAATGTCAACTGCAGTAACAGGCTGTGACAGACACCCTTCAGCCACCAACAAAGACTGGTGCTCTGAAAACATTAATAACACACTGAAAAGAGTGCAGTGTCCTTCATGGAGCAAAAGCCACACTGTGGAGAAAGGCCACATAAACACTCGAACCCAGCATAGCCATTTCTCGAAAGAATACAGGAGAGCACACACGGAACATGAGTTAGGGAGCAGGCCTCTGACTGACTGCATGTCTGGCCCTGTTAATAACTCAAGATGCTTTCATTTTTTGGTTGGTTTGTTTTTCCAAGATCCTCTATGGAGCCAAGGCTGGTCTGGAATTCACTGTACCCCAGGCTGGCCTCCAATTAACAACTCTCCGTGTTCTGCCTCCCAAAGCTGGGGATTCTCCTGAGCCATCATGCCTGGCTGTTTATAGTGCAGATTTACTGAGAATTTCATTTCCTTACAGTAGTTTCCTAAAATGCTGCACAAAGAGTCTATCCTCTCACCACCAGTGCCTGGCTCCACCTGCCTGCCACACCTGCAGCTGAGTCTGCCTTGCTTCATGCCAGTGGGAGACACTCTGCTTGGTTGAGAGGTAGTCACAGTCTAGTTTGCCAGAGGATTCCACCATTCCAGGAGTGCTGAACAATGCCAGAAATCAAAACCCTCATGGTGCTGAGGGCTCTGTAGCCAATGGCCCCCAGCACAGCCCTCAGCTCTGGTATCTGATGCGAGCAGTGCACAAAGTCTGCAGAGAGAGCCTGGAAACAACTGAACTCATTTCCCAGTTGGGCAAATGAGGCAAAGCAATGGACTACTGAGATTTCCAGGAAGCTAGAGGCCTGGAATCAAATGCCCACAAGAGCCAAGGCAGGACACACAGCATCTGTGCTGCAGAGAAGGGCTGGGGACAGTATGCCATGGAGGATGGGTAGTTCAAAGGGCAGGGCTCTCTCCAGAGGAGCTCGGGTCCGATGCTGCTAGGCTTGGGCTCCAGACTCCAGCCACTGGAGATTCACACAGAACCTCCCAGGAAGGACTCAGATCTCTGTAGCTGCAAGTTCACTGTGATGTGTCCATCAAAGCCCAGCTACAGAGGGAAGGTGGCCACGAGCCCCACCAGAACCGTCAGCGCTGTTTTCTTCCCACCACAGCTTAAGCCTGAGACTGGCTCCAGGGTTAGATGGAAAGACAGCATGAGGTCAAACACCACAAGAACTTCAGAGGGAGTTCTACACGAATGAGGAAGAGCACAGGAAACTGCCAGCACCTGCACATCACCACCTGCACATCTCTCGCTAACGTCTGATGGAACCCCACGATATCTCAGTGCATTACAGCTAGGTCTGTCACAGCCCTAGGGCCGCTGTGGTGGTTGGTGTACTTCATCATACTCACAGACATCACGGACTCCATAGACTCAGCTTCTCTTACCTCCCATCCTTCCATCTCCAGGCCTCTCTTGCCGTATATATCATAGATAGCTCTTGTTTGGGGGTCGCTAAGCACTGCAATGGAAAAAAAAAAAGATCAAACAATGTACAACATGAACTTCCCCTCAGTCCTGAAAAGCCAGTGTACAGGTCAGGAGGAAAGTCCTCTAGGAGACTGTCTGTCTGTCTTTTGTTGCATTCTGACAAATGTTTTCCCCTCCCCAGGCTACAGATGGGAAAAGTTGGGCTTCTCCTAGGTCCAACAGGCTCCTAACTGTAGTTACAATATATACAAGGTGCACTCTGCAGTACACCACCAACAGCTCATTTACTGGGGAGCACTACTGATCCCCAACACCTCTGTTTTTGGTGTACTTGTCTTTATTTGTAATTTTTTAAAATTACAATAATGTAGCTCAGACTCAAATTCAGTGTATAGCCAACATCCCAATTCTCCTGCCTCGACCTGCCATGTGCTGGGATCACAGGTGTGTGCTATCTCACCCATTTGAAAGTTGTTTTAAAATATGTGAATACCATTCACAACACTCTTGGCCACATCAGCTAATGAGGAAAGGTTCCCTCAGCAAGTAAAAGAGTCACCCAGACTCCCAAAGTTGTGTCTGCTGCCCCTGCTCTGCTCCAACTTCTGCTGGAGATCTTTGCATTATTTCTTCTCTGAGGTTCCCAGACATTTTTAGTACTAGTTAAAAAGCGATGTAAGGCCAGGCGTGGTGGCGCACCCCTTTAATCCCAGCACTCGGGAGGCAGAGACAGGCAGATTTCTGAGTTCGAGGCTAGCCTGGTCTACAGAGTGAGCTCCAGAACAGCCAGGGCTACACAGAGAAACCCTGTCTCAAAAACCCCCTCCCCACCCCCACCCCCCAAAAGTGATGTAAGTAAGTCTATTCATACTCAAACCCAATGGAAAAGAAAGAAATGTGGCTTACACATAAAGAAGAAAACTTGGGATATGTTTGTCTCTGGGAAGGTGGAAGGTTCTGGAAAGAATGTTTCCACTGGAAAACACAGAGCCAAACTTGTAGAGCTAAAGGGATTGAATAAGAAAGCACCCAGCTGGGCTGGTGAGATGGCTCAGCAGGTAAGAGCACCTGATTGCTCTTCTGAAGGTGATAAGTTCAAATCCCAGCAACCACATGGTGGCTCACAACCATCCGTAACAAGATCTGGCTCCCTCTTCTGGAGGGTCTGAAGACAGCTACAGTGTACTTACATATAATAAATAAAATAAATCTTAAAAAAAAAAAAAAAAAAAGAAAGCACCCAGCCAGCACGCCTTTAATCCCAGCACTCAGGAGGCAGAGGCAGGCGGATTTCTGAGTTCGAGGCCAGCCTGGTCTACAGAGTGAGTTCCAGGACAGCCAGGACTACACAGAGAAACCCTGTCTCAAAAAAAAAAAAAAGAAAAAGAAAAGAAAGCACCCATCCAGGCCTCTGCTGAATAGGATGTGCCTGCTACAGCGCTTTCCGTTCACCTGTCTTTAGGTCTCTAAGCAACACAGCAAGCCCTGTGTCCACCATGTGCACACCATGTGCTACCCGACCCTGCTGAGCCCCTGTAGCCCTTACACATCAGAACTTCGCAGGCTTTGGTCCCTACCACACTATCTGCCTATGACAGGCTGCCGCCCAATTTTTACTAGTCATCAAAATGCAAATTTTCCATGTTTTCCCAGCAGGTGTCCTGGAACTCATTCTGTAGACCAGCAAGCCTTGGACTCTACCTGCCCCTGCTTTCTGAGTGCCAAGATTAAAGGCGTGTGCCACCACCTCCTGGTCAAAATTAAGCTTCTTGCCAAAAAATGCTAAGGTAAAGTATGCCACCTACTATATCTTCGGTGAGGAGTCTTAGCATGTTGAGACACATTATATAACTAGTTAAGGACAGATTATAGGGATCTGATATGAGTAACTGATTTTTTTTTCTAATCTATAAATACCGAGTGACAATGTATTTTTGCTTTTATTTTTTAAAATCACTGTAAAATATTTTACCATTTCAATCACTTTAAAATGTCTATTTTGATAGCATGAATCTCACCTGGCATTAGAAAGCCACCATTCTTTCCAGAACCTTCCACCTTCCCAGAGACAAACATATCCCAAGTTTTTTTCTTTATGTGTAAGCCATAAATCTAAGCTGAATGACTATTCCTATCAGCCTGCGCATACCAGCCTTTGTTAGACCCTCTTTCACTGACCTATACAAAACCAATAAAACCACTCAGGTTAAAAAAAAAGTCCTTGTAGCTTCTCACAAAATAAGGGAACAAAAGCACCGGCTCTCCAAGCACCAGTCTGTCCTCCCTCCCCAAGCAGACCCCAGGAACCGGCTCTCCAAGCACCAGTCTGTCCTCCCACCCCAAGCAGACCCCAGGAACCGGCTCTTCAAGCACCAGTCTGTCCTCCCTCCCCAAGCAGACCCCAGGAACCGGCTCTCCAAGCACCAGTCTGTCCTCCCACCCCAAGCAGACCCCACGAACCGGCTGCAGCATGGGCAGCCTCTATCGAGACCTGGCCCGTTTCTTCATCTGGACTCTCATTTTCTTCTTACTGGACACATATTGATTTCCAAAGCAAAAAACGAGTCTTTCAAAGGGTGCTGTCAGTAAAAGGTACCAACCCAGACACCTCTTTTATACACCTCTAAGGACTCCGGCTCTCTATCTTCTACAAATCAAGTCTCTTAAAAATCGAATGTCTGTGTGCGTGAAGCCAAGTCCCCCACCGACCTTCATAAGCCTGGTGCACAAGGTTAAACAGCCGTTCTGCCTGTGATTTGAGCTCTGGGTCTCTGTGCTTGTCCGGATGGTAAAGCATACACAGCCTCCGGTAGGCAGCCTTCAGCTCTTCAGAAGAGGCCTAAGAAGAGAAATCCCATTAGAGGACAATCATGGCACTTAAACACTATCATTATCAGAATCAGCCTTGAACCGGGACTGTCAGCCACATCCCACTCTGCCCTCCGCACAGGACATAATCAAGTTATGCTTTATTTCCCCAACAGTTAATAAAGTGATCAATTATGTACATCAATAGCAACTGTGTTTGCTGGGGACAAGCTATCAGAAGGAACGAGAATGGCTGTCTCTACCTTGGCTTACATGCTGCCCGGTCCCACGTCAGCTAAGTCACCCACAGCAGACAGCAAACAGGAGAGAACAGTGAGGCGCCATAGTCACAAGCTGTCTGCTGAATCCTCTTGACAGAAAGGGCTTAGTGCACACTGATTCTTGAAAGCCAAAGACAATGATGTAAAAGCAACACCCGCCTAACTCGGCTTCTGACAGTGAACATGGAGAATGTTCCATTTAGCCTGGAGCAGAAATGCAGTAACTGGTCTTCCCTGACAGACCTATGGGACATAGGCATGGAGTGCAGGAGACAGCACAACCATCTTCTCCATGGCTGCACAGCCACCGAGAGCCCCTCCAAGGCCCTGCCACAGCCTTGGGAACCATCTGTTTGGCCAGCCTGTCTCTGATAGCTCACTACTATGACTCAAAATTAAGTTACACATTCATTTCAGTAAATTTCTTTTTCTTTTTCTTTTTTTTTTCTTTTTTGGTTTTTCGAGACAGGGTTTCTCTGTGTAACCCTGGCTGTCCTGGAACTCACTTTGTAGACCAGGCTGGCCTCGAACTCAGAAGTCCGCCTGCCTCTGCCTCCCAAGTGCTGGGATTAAAGGCATGCGCCACCACTACTCTGCAGTGTTTTGTTTCTTAAAGATTATTTATGTGCTTGTATGCACACATGTGCACATATGTGTGTAAAGGTGTCCATGGATGCCAGGAGAAAGCATGAGATTTTCTGGAGCTAGTGTTACAGATGACTGTGAGCCACCTGACATGGGTGCTAGAAATTGAATTCCAGTTCTCTGGAAGAGAAGCAAGCACTCTTAGCCACTGAGTTTAGATTACTCAGGCCCTGTATTTATTTGAAAACAAAAATTATTGTGTAAGCATGTTTCTATATATGGTATGTGTGCGCATGAGGGTGCCACAGCGCACACACAGAGGTTGGAGGGTAATTCTGTGGCGTCTATTCTCTCCTGCCACTTTTATGTGGCTTCTAGGATCAAACTCAGCTTGTCAGGCTTAGGTAGCAGGCACCTTTGCTTACTAAGCCATCTTACCAGCTCCCTGGGTTTTTGAAATAGGTTCTTACCATGTAGCCCAGGCTGGCCTCAATGTGATCTCATATGCATTCTCTTCCACTCCCTCAGTGTTGGGATTACAGGTGAGAGACTGTCTGGCCTTCCTGAAAACGTCCTTCTTTCTTTTGTCTTATGAAAGTTACCAGTGTAGAATAAAATGGACCTGACTGACTCTAGGTTAGAAAGATGCTTCCTGGTTATTAAAATTAAGCCAAGTATCTGGGGAGCAGGAGTCTAGTCTGTAACACCACCTTTAATCATATTAATAAACGACATAGAGTGCTATTGATTAAGTAATGGAAATGAGAAGTTTCATTTTTAATAAATATCACATTCAATAAAGGTTAGATTGGGCCTTTCATCACAACTGAGTAGTTAAGGTCACTGGTTCGATATTTCATAAATGATAACCTTTCTCACCACCGTTCGGTTCCCGATGCCATTTCAGAAGGTAATGAGATGCCATTAGGAAGGACACCTAGGCTACATTTATCTCTAAATTTCCACAGTAAAACCCAGAGATGTCCCAAGTTTAAAATCTGAAAGTTTGATAGCCCCAGCCATCTGAAGAGAATGTTAGGCCACAAATTAAGCCTCCATCCATCTTTTAACAAGATTTCTAGTTTTCATTGTGAGCATGAACCTAAGTGTGTGGTTGTGTCTGTCTGTGCCACATGTGTGCAGTGTGCACAGAAGCCAGAAAAGGGAGATGGTAGCTCCTTTGAAGCCAGGCTAGCGGTGGTTGTGAGCTGCTAACATGGGTGCTAAGTTCGGGTCCTCTGCAGAGCAGAACAGCAAACACTCTTAGACTCCCACTCATCTGTCCAGCTCTGCAACAGATTCTGAAGATGGACACACAAAGAATCATCCCTATCACTCACATGAAATTAGAGACTGCATAAACCTGAGCTATTAGATACCACTCAGCCTTCAGGAACCAAAGAAGGAATCATAAGGCAGATTAAATACTTAAAACACAGGAAAATAAAATACAACATGCCAAAACCTACAGGACAAATCAAAGGCAGTATTAGGAGAAATTCGTGACTATAATCCACTTCATTAAAGCCATGAACCATGGCTGGGGAGGTGGCTCAGGGGTTAAGAGAGCTTACAGTTCAATCACGAGGGCCAGGGCTCAGAATCCAGCATCCTTTTGACAAGCTGGTCACTCCTCCCACTTTTGTGTAGCCTCTGGGAATGCGCAAGTACATTTGCCCATGCTCACATGTGTGCATACATTCACATAACTAAACCACCCTCCCATCCACTGTGCTACAAGCTTGGTCCCCAGAGCTGATGTTCAAGAGACTGGACTATGGAAGTTGCTGTGGCACATTCTTGGGAAAAGGTCAGGGCCCCAGGCTGCTCCAGCTCCTGCGATCATCCCTAACAGCTCCACAAGGCCTTTCCTTACCAGAGATGAACAGAAGCTGCTGGCATCCTGTATCTATCTCCCAAGCAACAAACTATATCAACCTTCTATTCTTTTTTTGTTTGTTTGTTTTTTGTTTTTTCGAGACAGGGTTTCTCTGTGTAGTCCTGGCTGTCCTGGAACTCACTTTGTAGACTAGACTGGCCTCAAACTCAGAAATCCACCTGCCTCTGCCTCCCGAGTGTTGGGATTAAAGGCGTGCGCCACCACGCCCGGCCTCAACCTTCTATTCTTTACAGTGCCCAACCCCAAGCATTTTATTATAGCAGCAGAAAATAGACTAACACAAAAACTAAATAAGGAAAAAAAACCTTTAAAAGAGGAAATCACAAAGGGCAGAACAAGCTCACAACTCTTCAGGACATAGGCATCAGAAATCAAGGTCTTTTAACGCAGCCAGGCATGATAGATCATGCCAGTAACTCCAGCATTCAAGAGCTAGATGGAGGATGCCTGGACAAATTCTGGGCCAGCCTAGGCTGTAAAATAAGACCCTGTTTCAAACACCAAATAGTGTCCCTTAAACAAATGACAACAACAACAACAACAACAACAACAAAAATCACCCAACAACTAAGCATGGCCAGTGCAGGCTCTCTTCTCAATATACTCTAAAAACTAAAGAGGAAAGGACAATTTCAACCACTGCACAGCTGGCACTAGCTATACCAAAGCCTCCTCCAAAGAAAGGCTACTCCTCAGAGCTGGAAAGCCCTGGAGCTGGAAGTGGCACAGCTTGTACTCCCTCTGTAAGTGTCCTACTCTACAGCCTGACCCTTTACACAATCAGACCCCACCACATGCTGAGACCATTTGCCCACTCAACAGTCTTCCCTTCCCTTTTCCTTTCCTTCTACTATATAGCTAGCCGTGGGTAACCTAGAACTCAAGAGATCTGCCTTTTCTGTCTCAGTGAGATTCTATACCCAAGGCTGGTTCTTGGGGGAGGAACTTGCTACATCCATTCCAGTAATGACACTCCTGACAGGCTGAAAAGTCTAGGCTTGGTCCCGAGGCAAAAAGTTCACAGAAACTTAAGTCTCCTGGAATTGTGGCATCCTGTATAAAGAATGCTCCAATGTCCTTGCCTTAGTTGGTAAACAGATCTGTGTGCTTTCCCCTAATATTGCATCATTATAAGTGCTCCTAAGGATTCATATTTTGACATATAGCTAAGTTAGATTCTAGGCAGTCCTTGATCCAATCTTGAGCATGAACAGCTGAATCACTGCCCTACACAGGAATTCACCACTATCTAAGAATAAGGAAGCTGACGTTAGCATTTCAGACCTGCTCCCAGGTGAAGTCCTTGTGTGGTTGTGAACTGCTAGGCATGGGTGCTAGGACTTGTCCCTGGGTCCTTTGCAAGAGCAGTACAAGAGCTTTTAACTGCTAAACCATCTCTACAGTCCTTGTTCAATGGTCTTAAGAATGAAACCACATCTAGTTTGTTGTCTCCCAAGGGTAGGGACCATCTTGTGATGTTTTTATTTCTTTGGTGGTACCCAGGGCCTAGCTGACATTAGTCATCCTGCTGACAGGAGCGGTATGTTTCTGATCCCCCCCCCCCTTCACTCGCGCTCGCGTGTGTAGGTTTGTTTTACTTAGTAGAGCACCCACCCTTAGAGTTCTGTTTTGTTTTGCATGATAATGTGTGTTCCTGTGGGTGTGTTGTTGCTGGGGAGGGTGGGGGGTCTTGGTATTGAACCCAGGGATTGCTAATTCAGGTGTTTATTCCGCGGCCACCTTGTCCTGGGGGTCCTGACTTTGTCCCCTGAGTGAGTACTGGGTTTAAGCAGGCTGCCACACCCACCTGCAGCTTACACAGTGCGGAGGGAGGATCTGAACTCTGGGTCTATTGCTCTATCTCCCCCACACACCCCCACACTAATTTCTTTAATAGAGCTAGACTTCGACACTTACTTGGAACCTAAGAGGGTTGTAACCCCAGCCACTGAGACGGAGGCAAGAGGATCAGGAGTTCAAGGTCATCCTCCAATACACAGTGAGTTCATAAGCCAGCCTGGGATACAGGAGATGAATTCTTAAAAGCAAAGGGTGGGGTGTCCAAATAAACTGACTGCCCACTCAAGGAAACAGACAGAGAGGGGATTGCCAGGGATTCCTCCACATATTTAAACAACTAATTACAGCGCACACACCACACACACACACACACACACACACACACACACACACACACCCCACACACTTTTTTCCTTTGAGACAATCTGTTCTTTTTTGATGAAGTCTTTTTTTTTTTTAAGATTTCTATTTATTTAGTGTATGTGAGTATACTGTTACTGTCTTCAGACACACCACAAGAGGGCATTGGATTCCATTACAGATGGTTGTGAGCCACCATATGGTTGCTGGGAATTGAGCAGTCAGTGCTGTTATACGCTGAGCCATCTCTCCAGCTCAAGTTTCTTTCTTTCTCTCTTTTTCCTTTTTTTTTTTTGGGGGGGGGTGTCAAGACAGGGTTTCTCTGTAAAACCTGGGCTATCCTAGAACTCAGTGGACCAGGCTGGCCTCCAACTTAGAAATCCACCTGCCTCTGCCTCCTAAGTGCTGGGATCACTGCCCTGCTGACGAAATCTTACTTTACAGACATGTTGGTCTTATACTCAGAGCAGTCCTTGCAGTCTGGTCAAGTGTTGGTAACACAGCTGTATACTACTAATCCAGCCAGCTCTCCACGAAGCTTGGGCTGGCTTGACTCCTGATCCTCCAGCCTCCACCATTCAGTGACACCACACCCAACTCCTCATTTTTATTCCCTGCAAAGATGGCAGGCAGACTGGCATGTGCAGAGAGAACCGTATGCTTGTCTCTACAGAAGTGTCAGATGTGTACCATACTTCAGCCTTGCAGAGAGCAGACCTGACTTTAAGGATGAAGAAACAGGTTCGGATGGGCAAGTTACCCATCCTTTCAGTTGAGGCTGCTGTGCCAGGCTGCCTTACCATGTGGGAGACTCTCCATTAAAGCTGGCTTCCATGTCACCCTTTGAGGACTCTTTACAATCTGTGGACATCACCAACCAAATGCACAGAGGAACTCAATGTTCAAGATGCTGAACTACACCATCAGATACTCACCTTTCTCTGTGTTTGAGCTGTCACCAAGGTCAGTGGTCAAGTGGACATACCACCTCTCACACACCTCTCTACTGTGACACACCTTGGATTTCATTAATCTCTTCCTGATCGTGCCAGAATGTTTATCTAGAGCCCTTGACACACCAGAGCAAACAAACAGGAGAGGTCTTTGTCGCATGCACACTGCAGATTTCCTGTGGAAGGGATTTCTGGGCTCTATCAACACAGACAGTTCAGATCTGATCCCTTCACAGGAACTCAATCCCCTGCGTGTGTGTCTGCCCCACCCTGCCCACTCAGGCACACTCCTCTTAGTCCATCTCTTTTAGCTTGGCATTTTCCTTCCAGAGAGTTCTCTGGCTTCCACACACCAGGGAAGGAACACTACTCCTGACACGGAGGAGTTCTCACAGTTTAGGAGACTCAAAGGTGGCTGTTCCTTTTAGAGTGGAATCACAGTGCGTCCTTACGGCAGTGAGGAAGCAACATTCCCAGCAGCCACCTCTCCCCCTCAGAGATGTGTGCCTGGCTCCTCTTTGAAACGGGTACAATTTATTAACCTGTTGTTTTAAATCCTTATTTGAACAAGAAAGCTATAAATGAAATAAGCAAAATTAAAACCGACAGTTAATAAAAGTAAACTTGCAGCTCAATAGCTAAGCAAAGCATGGCCCCATATTCTCTCTATTGTCCTAGCACCAAATTTACAATAAACACAAAAGCTTTCAACTGAAATCTCTGAGAGAAAAGGAAAGTTTGTCTGGGTAATGCAAAACCAGAGCATAAAAATTTCAAGAAGCTATTACTGAAATGCCCAAAGCAGGAAGGTATTAACTGCCTTATGGTTCATTAACGAAGTAAATCTAACTTTGTATTGCTGGCTAATTACACTGAGATGACATTGAACCTGGCCGAGCATCCTCCCCGCCACCCTGGCCACCTCCTGCTCCTCCCCCTTTGGAGCATCTCTGTGTCTCCTTCATGTGGATGATCTCCTGTTTCGTTTCAGCTCTGTGCTACACCTCGTACCCTGGCTCCCCTTTCAGAAGAGCCACCTTAAGTCAATTCTGCAGGAAGCACTGATCTGAAAGAACAACTCACATTCTAACACACTCTCTTCTCCTGTGGTACTCAAGATGTGGCCCAGGTCCATGCGCACATGGCACCTCTGCCACTGAGTCATGTCCCCAGCACTAATTTCCAGGGGCACACCAGATGAGCAGCCTCGTCAACTCAAGGCATACTAAAGCTGTTCACACACACACCTTTTTAATTTGTCTTTTGTAACATGGTATCCTGTGGCCCAGGGTATCCTCAAACTCCCTACCGAGCAGATGTGGACCTTGAACTCCTGACCTTGTGTTTACTCTCCAAGTGCTAGGATTACAGCCATGCTTCACCATGCTATGTGTATATCTTCACAATAAGCAGAACCTCACCCCCATCAACTGGATAACTACTTATGTCTAGCACTTTACATACATTCTACTCAAATGGCAATATGTATAACCCTAGCTTATAGTAAGTGCTTAATACAGTGTTATTTTCTCCCTCCCCCCTCTCTCTCTCTGTGTGTGTCTCTGTCTATCTGTCTCTTTCTTTCAGGCTGGGCCGTTTCTGAAGTCCTGGAGTTAAAGGCAGGCACTACCACACCCAGCCTCTTAGCTACACTTCTGTGTCAAAGAAAACCAGACTGTGTGCAGGCTGTCTTGGAGGGTAAAGGAGCTTGCTGCCAAGCCTGATACCCTGAGTTCCCACACAATGAAAAAACAGAACTGACTCCCATACATGTAATTGCATGACGCTGATGCACACATACAATAAGCACTACACATAATTACAAGAAAACGGGCAGAGCAACGCACCTCCCAACAGAAGCAGCACCGGGACAAAAGCCATGCGTTCTCTCTAGCACTGGCGTCTCCACTGCTAAGAACATGCAGGCTAGGTGCGGGCAGAATGGGCTGCAATTCCTGGCCCTGAGCCTCCTGGCTTAGGGCCAACAGGAAGAATGTAGCTATCTGGTCAATTCTGGTTGTGGCCAGCCAGGCCCGGCACTACCCAACCCAAGGCAAGCACTGACTCACAACCACTGCCACAAATGTCCCACTTGGAGCATGTGTCCATGAGAATGTCATACTTGGAACATGTGTCCATGAGAAACTCCAGAGGATCACCTGACTCTTTACTGATCTCATGAAGAGAAACCCACATCACAGAAGGTGAGAACCAGCTCCTGCAAGCTGTCCTCCGACCTTCACACAAAGTACCACAGACACAATTGACAGACACAAAAAAGAACAAACAAAAACAAACATCAGTACCCCAAACCTCCCAACAGCTTTGAAAAAGAGGTTGGCTCATCAGAAGACTACATCAAGACCAGTCAGGTTTCTTTAAACAGGGTGTTTTGTTTGTTTGTTTTGTTTTAATGTAGACCTGGCTGGTCTTTAACTCATGAAAATTTTACGCTTCAGAATGCACTGCTAAATTGAAAGCACCCGACTGCTCTTAAAAAGGTGATAAATTCAAATCCCAGCAACCACATGGTGGCTCCCTCTTCTGGAGTATCTGAAGACAGCTACAGTGTACTTACATATAATAAATAAAAAAAAAATAAAATCTTTAAAAAAAAAAAAAGAAGAAGAAACCAGACCGTATTATTTAGGAATACACTGGGTTTAAATTATACCAGTTTAAGAATTCTATAAAAAAGGCCATACAAATAGCTCAGTGGTTAAGCACACTTGTACAGGACCCAAGTTCAGTTCCCAACGCCTCCCAATAGCTCACAACTATTCATAGGAATGCATACAGCGCCAAGCCGCCATCCCACAAACATGGATCAGGTGATGCAGTTTGTAGAGCCAAGCTGACAGTTTGTAAAGGACTCAATTCGGCTGGTTAAAAGATGCACCAAGGGCTGGTGAGATGGCTCAACAGGTAAGAGCACCTGATTGCTCTTCCGAAGGTGATGAGTTCAAATCCCAGCAACCACATGGTGGCTTACAACCACCCGTAATGAGATCTGAAGCCCTCCTCTGGTGCGTCTGAAGTCAGCTACAGCGCACTTATGAATAATAATAATAAACGAATCCTTGGACTGGAGCGAGCGGGGCTGTCCGGAGTGAGAGGGGCCGACTGGAGCAAGCGGAGCCGGCCGGAGCGAGTGGGGTCGACCAGAGCAAGTAGGGTTGACCAGAACAAGGGGGGGAAAAAAAAAGATGCACCAAGCCCGACAGAGAAGAACTCCAGAAGATTGCCATGGCTACAGCTATAGGATTTGCTATCATGGGATTCATTGCCTTCTTCGTGAAACTGATCCATATCCCATTAATATAACATTACTGTGGGTGGCTGAGTCCTGTCTCATCACGGGACATGTGAACCAGTGAGGGATGACATGATCATGGAGTAGAACATTGCCTGGAAGCTTTGTGGGGTTTTGCTTCTTTCCTTCTTCCTATGAAGTTTTCTACTTCTCAATTAAAATAATTTCCAAATAAAAACTTTTTCCATAATAGACATTTGTCAAAAAAAAGAGAATGCATATAAGCGCACATATTTGCATTCATGCATAGCACTCAAACAAGTCTAAAAGAAAAAAATTTATAAAAAGCTAACAATCGGGGGCTGGTGAGATGCACCCGACTGCTCTCCGAAGGTGATGAGTTCAAATCCCAGCAACCACATGGTGGCTTACAACCACCCGTAATGAGATCTGATGCCCTCCTGTGGTGCGTCTGAAGTCAGCTATAGTGTACTTATGTATAATAATAAATGAATCCTTGGACTGGAGAGAGCGGGGCAGAACTGGACGGCTGGAGCGAGCCGGGGCGGACCGGAGTGAGGGGGGCAGACCAGAGCGAGAAGGGTTGACCGGAACAAAAAAAAAAAAAGCTAACAATCAATAAATTTAATGCTAATGTGTTGTCAAGGAATTCTTTCTCCAAATAGTTTGGAAAAAAATCACCCTAGAAATCAGATGAGTTTGATTTTAGTCTTGAGCTATATCCCAGCTCAGTGCTTATAACCCCAAATCAGAATATGTTAGACAACCATTCTAAGGATAGAGCTATATCCCAGCTCAGTGCTTATAACCCCAAATCAGAATGTCCTGGTTCTGCAGAGGTGCTTCCACTTGCAACTTTTCTAGGGAAGAGACTGAACCTGGTGGAACGCTGACCATTCTGAAGATGTCCTTTGAAGGTGCTTCTGAGGGCTGGTGGGAAGAGCAGTGAATTCCCACAAGAACTCCACCAGGGTCAGAACAGACAGCAAACGCAGCAGCTACTCAGACACTCACAAGCACACCCGCTCACATGTGAGCACAAGAATGAAGATTTCTTCTGTTTTGTTCTCTGGCTAAAGCATGCTATTTCAACTTCAGGTTTGAAAAAAAAAAAACAAAGCAAACAGAAACCTAGCAAACACCAATGTAATCATCTGCAGCTCTTTCTTTCCAGTAGAAGCAGCAGCCACAAAGTCAGCAAGCAGACAGGATGGCATTCAACACTGGATGTGTTGACAAGAACAACCCGAGACAGAGGCTTGTCTGGGGAGGACTTCATCTAGTTATAAATGCAGAGTGCCTGCACTCACTGGCAGAGGTAAAGCATTCCTTTAAAAGAAGTATTTCTTTGGCTCCTATCCCAGTGCAATAGCAAAGAAAGGCCCTGAAATCCCAGAGGGTTCACATGTCCCAAACACCTGCATCTGCATAGGTTCAGTAGCTCTGGCAAATGGGTAAAGAATGGCTGTTCAATTGCTAACAAGCCAGACTAGTCAGGATTCAGATTTAAAAGGAAAGAAAACAGCAAACCCATCACAGAAAGGTCGGCTCCTTTTACCACTCTGCTTCTTCAAGAACCAGGAAATGTCTGGGCCTTGTGCCTCTGGCCTTTATTCCTAGCATTTGAGTGGCAGAGGCAGCCAGATCTCTGCGAGTTCAAGGCTAGCCTGGTCTACACAGTGAGTTCTTGCCAGCACTACACTGTGTCAGACCCTGTGTCAGAAAAACAAACAAACAAACAAAAACAAAACAACTCAGGGGAAAACTTACAGCTTCATTCAACTGCTAACCTCAAAGTCCAGGAGACATTTCCTGGGGAGTTTCTGTAGCAAGCAGTGGCTGATACAGGGCACAGTATGGAGACAAAGAGCGTATGTGGAGTGGTAAACTGAGGCAGCAGCAGAGTTCAAGAGCTGGGGTTCTGGAGTTAGATTGTCCAGGGACGAATTACACCTGCTTGTTCCCTCGATTATAATTACTGGATTGAAATATATATACATACACACACACATATATATATATATATATATATATATATATATATATATATATATACATACATACATATATACTCATTCATACTGAATTGTTATGAGAGTGTTTATCACAACTTAAAGAGACACTGACTTAGTTCTTTCAGCAGGTGGCTGAAACACTCAGAAAGATGTTGGTTATTAGCACACAGACCAACTTTTACTGGCAACTAGGTTAGCTTTGCTGAGGACAGCACAATTCGGTTACTTCTGATCATTACCAGAAAATCTAAAAGACAGGAATGGGACTTGTCGGGAAGGACTGAAAACTTGGACCCAGCAGCCACAGACATCGCGAATGCCTTTCGTGACCTGACCTTGGAAGCCTTTCCGGAAACCCTTCTCTGACGGAGCTCAAGTGCGGACTAGCTATTGAGAACAAGAACTATGAGAGGTATACACGTGCCAGACAGTGCGGGACTCTAGGGCGATTTTTTATTCTCGAGGAGACCGCGTGAATCCACTGGACCTGGATGCTGAAGTCCGGTCAGAGCGCCGGTGCGTCTCTGGCCTAGCACTTCTTGCTCATCCACGGCCCCTTGAGTGGAGGCTGGGGAGATCCTACTCTCTGATTTCTGGGCAAAGGCTCAAGAGATCGGAGGAGGGCACGAAACGCTAGCCTGGGAGGGTAGCCTCAGCTTCGGAAGCGCCAGGGATTGAGGGGTCCGACTGAACCCTGGAGAGGCTCTCTGTGGCCTTGACCTTGGTGTCTCGGGCTCCGTTCGCCCAGCTGCTGGCTCGGGCTGATGACCCTACCCCCTAGCCTAGGGCAGGCATGTGTAGGGGAAGCGTGGGACCGGGTCGCAGGGACCGGGTCCCCCACTGCAGCGGCTGCCCCGGGGTCCTCGTCCCCCTCCGGCGAGTGCGTGGATCCGGGCCCGGCCTGGGCACGGTGCACGCCACGCATGGGACGCGGAGCGCCGGGCGGACGCTGGACCCGCGCCGGGGCGCGAGGGTCGCGGCTGTGCGGGCAGCTCGACGGCTGGCAGGCGCGCACGGCGGCGGGGTCACGCGGCCTCCGGGCCGGGCCGTGGCCTCGCCGGGGCGGCTGCGGGGCCAGAGCCTCCCGTCCGACCGTCCAGAACCACCGAGCCGGGCCTCAGCCCCGCCGACGCCACGCCGCGGGCCTCACCTCCCTGCGCACGTTCAGCAGTGAGTAATAGTCTTCATTGTCCAGCTCCTCCTCGCTCAAGGCCGTCGCCATCTTCGCAACCTTTCACCCCGCCAAACCGGCGAGGCCGTGGTTAAGAGGGTCCGGCGCTGCGTGGCGCTTCCCGCGCGCCTCCCGCTCACGCCACAGCGGCCCCTGGCGGCCCGGAGCCGCACAGCAGCCCTCGGGACACGCCTGCGCACTGCGCCCCCGCGCGGCCGAGGCCGGAAGCTGGGAGGTGTGTGTGTATACCAGCCTGTGTGGTTGCAGTCTGTGTGGGTGTAGCCTGTGTATGTGTGTATCAGCCTGTGTGGGTGCAGCCTGTGTGTGTGTGTGTGTGTGTGTGTGTGTGTGTGTGTGTGTGTGTGTATATGTGTGTGTGTGTGTGTATGTGTGTGTGAGCCTGTGTGGGTGCAGCCTGTCTGTGTGTGTGTGTAGCCTGGGTTAGTGTGTACCAGTGTGTGTGGGTGTGTAGGAGTAAGTGTGGGTGTGTACGAGCATGTCTGGGTGTGTACATGAGCATGTGTGTGTGTGTGTGTGTACGACTGTGTGGTGTTTGTGTATGAGTGGATGCATGGGATGTGTGTACGAGTGTGTAAGGTTACATGAGAGTGTGGTAAGTGTGTGGGGGGGAGCATGTGTGGGGTTTATGACAGTGTGGTGGGAGTGTGAGTGGGGCTGTGGTGTATGTGTGGGGTTGTGAGTGTGTGTGTGTTTAGAAGTGTGTGTTCGAGTGTGGGTGTGGGTGAGTGTATGTGTGTGAGTGGGGATATGGGTTCGAGTGGATGTATTGTGTATGTGTGTGTAGTGTGTGTGTATGGTTGTGAAAGTGAGGGGTTTATGTGGTGTGTTTGTATCTGTATGGGCGAGGTTAGTATTTAACAGGGCCGTACCACACTCATAAGACCCTTATGGCCGGGGTTCTGGATGGCCTGAAATTGATTTGAACCTGGGATGCCTGAGCTCCTTCCCCTGGTTTGGAGTCTGTAGTAAAGCCACCCTGAGCCCAGGCACGCATCTCTCCTGCGCCAACCCCCAAGGGAAGCCGCTTGTGACTTATGTGTGCTCAGGAAACCTCCAAATTGTTACCTACACCCTTTGTGGTCCACAGAGGCTGCCTTATCTTCTGTTTTTGGTTTGTTTTGTCTTTTCTTAACCATTGCCCTGAATGTAGGAACACCTGGCCTTCCCCCCCCCCCCCCCCCCCCCCCCCCCCCCCCCCCCCGCATAAATGAGGAGGCAATATCCATTTGGTTCTTAACTGCGTCTGGCGTGCATATATACCTGTGGTTCCTACCTCAGAGCCATTCTGCTGGAAATTTCTCCTGTATAATTTAGCAGTGGAGTCTAATTGATTTCAACCTGGTGCCTGCTGTTTGGTGCCTTATTAAAAACGTCTTGGTTACAATAATCTAAATATCTTAAATGTCTTTGAAATTATGTTATCAAGTGGTGGGCGGCAGCGTGGGCCCCTCCACCTGTTGGTTCACATGACCTGAATCTTTTCTCAGGGGTCCTTGTTGTTCTTCACACAGCCATCCACTTGCCCGTCATAAGCTGGTATCCTGGGAGACCCCAACACCTGTCTGCAGATAGGAGAGGTTGATTTCTTTCTCATCCTAATTCTTGGCCAGATGTGTGCCATCTGGGCCTGTGTCACGTCCCTTCCAAGGTGCCCACTCCTCTTAGGATCTTTTGGCTGGAGACATCTAGGTGTGTGGAGTCAGCCTGCAATGGGCTGTTGGCCCAGGTTGTAAATTAACAGCTTTTTATTATTTTGTTAAAGTGTGGTAGGCTTTCCTACATGACGGCATCCACAGCCATGACCCATCAGCTCTCTTCCTGCAGCTTTATAGACCTTTCTTCTCTCCCTTCGCAGAGCTGTGGTTAGGGCTAAACTACCTGCTGACATTTTCTGGTTTTTGAAAATTTCATGCACGTACAAGAGGTGCGGCTCTCTCTCTCTCTCTCTTTCTCTCTCTCTCTCTCTCTGTGTCTACAGTGTTAAGATGTCTCCATTTTCCTTAGGTTTGTAGATATTAACTGGGCTGCAGTGTTCACTTGGGCAGAGGAATCCTTGCCGTCCCTCCTTTGCTTGGGAAAGAAAACACAGCTGGTAGACGTTACATAAGTGGAACATAAGGCATGTTTCACGACACCCAGGTCTGTGTTTCTGTGATTGAGAATGACCTGGTTTTTATCACCACTCAGAAAAAATAAATAACAACTCAGGGATGCTCTGGGCCCGGCCTCTCTCGGGCCCACGATATTTTGTGCGGTGCTTCCTTGGAAAGTGTCTGTGACAAATGTAGAGCTAACTTCCGTGTACCGCGGGCTCGGGGAATGGATTTATTTCCAGGGTTGGCTGTTTTCCTTTCTCCCCTCTAAAAACCCTGATGTGCCATGGGCAAAATAATGGGAACCAAGGGCTGTATGAATTTATAAGTTAAAAAACACACATCCAACATACTCTTGGAACCAGAGAAAGTGCCAAAAGGGCTCTGTCATTCAGGGCCTGGCACTTTCTGAAGCAACCTATAGTTTAGGGGCAAAACAAAACTTATGTTAATGCACGGACGATGCATGTTTGAAGATTTATCTTATGTGTGATGTTTCTTTTTATTCGTGTATATATGTGCACCATCTGTATGCCTGGGGCCTGAGGATATCAGAGAAGGTAACAGATCTCCTGAAACAGGAGTTACAGAGGGTTGTGAGTCGCCATGTGACTGCTGGGAACCAACCTGGGTCCTCTGCGAGGGCAGCCAGTGCTCTTAACCACTGAGCCAGCTCTCCAGGCCATTTATTTATTTATTTATTTATTTATTTATTTATTTATTTAAAAGGTTTTATTTACTATTGTATGCATATGAGTACACTGTAGCTGTCTTCAGACACCCCAGAAGAGGGCATCGGATCCTATTACAGATGGTTGTGAGCCACCATGTGGTTGCTGGGAATTGAACTCAGGACCTCTGGAAGAGCAGTCAATGCTCTTAACCTCTGAGCCATCTCTCCAGTCCCCCAGACCTTTGTTTCTGTAACTATGGATACACTTGTCTATTTTATGCACACACAAAAGCTATTGTGAGTGCTCATATAGAACACACACACCTGTTGTTGAACACTTGTGTCTTTATTATTTGTTTTTATTTTCATTTTCTATTTTTCTTTTTTTTTTTTTTTTCCCTTGTTCCGGTTAACCCCGCTTGCTCTGCTCGACCCCGCTTCGCTCTGGCCAGCCCCACTTGCTCCCAGCCGCCCCCGTATGGCCCCCGCTTGTTCCAGCCAGCCCCGCTCGCTCCGATCGGCTCCGCTTGCTCCGGTTTGGCCGCGCTCGTTCCGGCCGTCCCCGTTCGGCCCCACTCGCTCTGGCCCTGCTAGCTCCGGTGTCCCCGCTTGCTCTGGCCGTCCCTGTTCTGCTCTGCTCGCTCCGGACAGCCTGGCTTGCTCCGGTTGGTCTCTCAGGTCCAAGGATTCATTTCTTATTATTCTTCATAAGTACGCTGTAGCTGACTTCAGACGCACCAGAGGAGAGCGTCAGATCTTGTTACAGGTGGTTGTAAGCCACCATGTGGTTGCTGGGATTTGAACTCATCACCTTTGGAAGAGCAGTCGGGTGCTCTAACCCACTGAGCCATCTCACCAGCCCCCATTTTCTATTTTTCTGTGGCAGGGTCTTGTATAACCCAGGCGGGACTTGAACTACTTACGAATCAGAGGAGGACCTGAACTCGTGATCTCCCACCTTAACATCATACATGCTGGGATTCTTTTCAAACAGTAAATCTGAAGACTCATCTCTAGTGTCACATATGCACAACGATCCTAAATTGTTCCACTTCACCTAGCCACTCTGTAGACAACCAGGAAGTTTCTTTTGTTTGTTTGATGACTTAATACAATTGTAGGATCCTTCCTTCTAGTGTGTTCTGGAGATAGGTCTGCCACATTAAATAAAGGATTTATTGAGTTGAAATTTAATTTCAGAAAACAGAAATTAAATTTACTTACTTTAAGTAAGAACTTAATTACTTAGTTTAAGTGTGATTGTATTAACCACTTTCCTCATCGAGGAGAAACACTAGGCCAGAGCAACTTAAGGGAGAAAGGTTTAGTTCAGCTCACAGTTCCAGGTGCGGGAAGAAGTCCTAATGGTGGGAACTTGAGGAGGCAGCTGGTCGAATTGCACCCTCGGTCAGGAAACTTAGTACAGGTTAGCAATATGGCTCAGTGAGTGAAGGAGCTTGCTATCAAGTCTGACGATCTGAGTTTGATCCCCAGAATCCATAAGAGAGAGAGAGAGAGAGAGAGAGAGAGTCCAGGAAGCCGTCATCTGATTCTCCATGTGCGCAGAGGCGTGAATGGACACACACACCAATGTAGTGCCTACCAAAATACAATTCCATTATGGTATTGATATCATATGGGGCATATACTAAATATTTATCTGAAGTTCAAATTCAGCAGGGTACTACAGTATGGATTAAAAATGTTCCCAGTGCTGGACAGTGGTGATGCACGCCTTTAATCCCAGCAGTTGGGAAGGCAGAGGCAGGCAGATTTCTGAGTTCAAGATCAGTCTGGTCTACAGAGTGAGTTCCAGGACAGCCAGGGCTACACAGAGAAACCCTGCCTCAAAACACCCCTACCCCTCAAAAAAAAAAGAAATCTCCCCAGTGTGCATGTGTTGTAGAAATGTCCCCAGTGTGTGTGTGTTCTAGGCTTGTTTCCCACTGTGGAGATGGGAGCCAGCGGGAACTGTCAGAGGCAGAGCCGTGTGGGCAGGCATAGTTCTTTACAGTGCCCTCAGGAGGGATGATGGGACTGTGCTGGCTAGTCTCATGTCACCTTGACACAAGCTAGAGTCATCTGAAAGGAGGAGCCTTGAATGAGGAAATGCCTCCATAAGATCCAGTTGTGGGCCAGTCTGCAGGGCTTTTCTAAATCAGTGATCAATGCGGGAGGGCCCAGACTATGGTAGGTGGTGCTGTCCTTGGGCTGGTGGTCCTAGAAAAGCAGGCTGAGCAAGGCATGGGAAACAAGCCAGTAAGCAGCACCCCCCATGGCCTCTGCATCAGCTCAGGCCTCCAGGTTCCTGCCCTGTGTGAGTTCCTGTCCTGACTTCCTTCAGGGAAGTGTAAGCCAGATAAACCCTTTCCGCCCTGATTTGCTTTTTGGTCATGGTGTTTCATCATAGGAATAGTGACCCTAACTAAGACAGAGACCCCAATCTTCTCTTCCTTTCTGTGAGTCAGTAGGCCTTCTCTGACACATGCTTCTGAAATGGTATGTGACAGGCCCCAAAATGTCATGCCAATTGGCTGTGGATGGAAACTTCGAGAACTGTGAGGCAAAATAAACTTTCTTCTCTGTAAGCTGTGGTCACGGGAAGCTCACACACACACAGGGCATCCTGTAGTTTCATCTGCCACCTCCACCTAGAGGCTCTCTGAACCTTCCTCACTTCCGTTAGCCCTGAGAGGAGAGGTGAACAGGCGGCCTGCCCTGCCCTTTCTCCAGCCAATGAATCCCAATTCGCTGTCTATAACTCGGGAGGAGGAATTACCTGTAATCTTTTTATTATTCCTCTGTCATCGAGTCTGGGCTGGAATTTAGGGCTTGCTTGCCATTCACAGCCCATTCTTCCTGTCCCTCACGAGGGTTGATAACCCTGTTAACTGGCAGACTGGGGAAAAGCCTTAGCTACAGAAGAGAAGAGGGACTTTGCAGGCACTCAAGAATTAAATTTTCTTGATGTTATCTGTTCTCTGAGCATTCAGTGACTTGTCACAGACATCTTTAGCCACGGCGATAATTGCAGTGAGGTCACCCAGAGGAAGAGTCACACCTGTCTCTGCCAGCCACACTGAGAGGCTGAGCCACATTGGCTGAGAACCTAACCCCACTGGCAGCCTCGATGGCTCTGGAGATGTGGAATCAAGACGGGATATACTAGACACTCCCAAACTGACCAGTTTAGCATGGAGCACCTGAACCCCAAATCTCTAGTCCCCAGTCTCTGCCCTTGGGGACTAGCATTTCACCTGGACTGTCATCTGTCCCAGGTGTGCAGGGGACCTCCTTCCATCACAGGGCTCCCAAGGATTGAACTCGGGTCCTTGGGCACAGAGGCAGGTGCCTTTACCCAAGTCCATCAGCTACCTTGGAAACACCCAGGAGAGTTCTTTTCCAGTGTGCCTTATTGGACAGTCAGGTGATCTAGCGCCTTCAGTTTTTGTCCTGCTCGCCCACATCTGTTCCCATTCACTCTGTCTGTTGCCGCGACCCCAATCTCTGACCAGCAGAGAATGGGAATAACGACACTCACACCAAGGTAGGTTCTCCAACAGATCTCTCGCGGCAATCTCTGCTTCCTTTATTCAGGCAGTTCAATATATATCCAGACCCTCTTGCATCATCTCTCTCCACTCATTGTTCTCCAATCAGCATCTTCACGCCCCTAACAAGAGTTGCACATGCAGGCAGGACAACAGATCATTGGCTAACACTATGGTAAGGCTATATGACATTTCAGATCATGCGGTAGGCGCAGATGACTCAGAAGTTTTAGTAAACAGGATGGGGTTACGAGGCTTGGCACTAGCTGGGCGCCATCTTAGCTCAGTGGTTATGCCCGCTCCCCACAGTCTGTCTCTGTCATCTCTCTCTGACTCCGCCCAGGCTGTCAGGAGTAGCTACAGAGACTTGGCAAGTATGAAGTTCATGCTATCTGACTTCTGTTGGGCTTGGTGTTAGGTGATAACGCTTTTATGTGCATTTTTTTTTTTTTTTGTCTTCGATACAGGGTTTCTCTGTGTGGCCCTGGCCTGTCCTGGAACTCACTCTGTAGACCAGGCTGGCCTTGAACTCAGAAATCTGCCTGCCTTTGCCTCCCGAGTGCTGGGACTAAAGGTGCGTGCCACCACCGCCTGGCACGTGAACTTCTTTTTAAAATCCCAAGTTCTCTCACCATATCTGCCCCACTTAGCTTTACGGTTGAAATAGAGTCCAGGAATGGACATCGGAGTTTCAGCAACTCACAGAACAAAGAGGTTTCTGTGCTTCTGGAGTTATTTTTTATTCTATTTTATTATTATTATTATTATTATTATTATTATTTTGTTTTTTCGAGACAGGGTTTCTCTGTAGCCCTGGCTGACCTGGAACTCACTTTGTAGACCAGGCTGGCCTCGAACTCAGAAATCCACCTGCCTCTGCCTCCCAAGTGCTGGGATTAAAGGCATGTGCCACCACGCCCGGCACTTGTGGAGTTATTGTGTGTGTGTTTGTGTGTGTGTATGCATGTACGTACACACAGACAAAAAACAAAACAAAACAAAACAAGTCAGTTCATATGCAAGGTGATTTGTGGCGGCCAGTGCTTTATGCAAAAGACCAACTGCCTTGGTCAAGGAAAACCTGTCCAAACAGGAAATTTTGAACTGCCAATTTAGCAAGCCCTCGAGGAAGAACCTGGCTGTTCTGAGGCTGTGAGTGAGAGAGGCAGGAGTTTAGTGTGCTTTGGGGCCAGGTAGAAAGCCAGGGCACATGCAGCTGATGAAGAGGAACACTTGTGGCTGAGGCGGGCAGGGGAGGTATCAATTAGAGAGCAGAACTGGGCGAGTCATGGGGCAGTGCTTAAAGATGCTGATGGGGAACTCACATTTTTTTCTGACTACAATGAGAAGCCATTGAAGGGTTTTAAGTTGTACTGAGCTGGGCTGGTGAGATGGCTCAGCGGGTAAGAGCACCCGACTGCTCTTCTGAAGGTGATGAGTTCAAANTTCTAAATCAGTGATCAATGCGGGAGGGCCCAGACTATGGTAGGTGGTGCTGTCCTTGGGCTGGTGGTCCTAGAAAAGCAGGCTGAGCAAGGCATGGGAAACAAGCCAGTAAGCAGCACCCCCCATGGCCTCTGCATCAGCTCAGGCCTCCAGGTTCCTGCCCTGTGTGAGTTCCTGTCCTGACTTCCTTCAGGGAAGTATAAGCCAGATAAACCCTTTCCGCCCCGATTTGCTTTTTGGTCATGGTGTTTCATCATAGGAATAGTGACCCTAACTAAGACAGAGACCCCAATCTTCTCTTCCTTTCTGTGAGTCAGTAGGCCTTCTCTGACACATGCTTCTGAAATGGTATGTGACAGGCCCCAAAATGTCATGCCAATTGGCTGTGGATGGAAACTTCGAGAACTGTGAGGCAAAATAAACTTTCTTCTCTGTAAGCTGTGGTCACGGGAAGCTCACACACACACAGGGCATCCTGTAGTTTCATCTGCCACCTCCACCTAGAGGCTCTCTGGACCTTCCTCACTTCCGTTAGCCCTGAGAGGAGAGGTGAACAGGCGGCCTGCCCTGCCCTTTCTCCAGCCAATGAATCCCAATTCGCTGTCTATAACTCGGGAGGAGGAATTACCTGTAATCTTTTTATTATTCCTCTGTCATCGAGTCTGGGCTGGAATTTAGGGCTTGCTTGCCATTCACAGCCCATTCTTCCTGTCCCTCACGAGGGTTGATAACCCTGTTAACTGGCAGACTGGGGAAAAGCCTTAGCTACAGAAGAGAAGAGGGACTTTGCAGGCACTCAAGAATTAAATTTTCTTGATGTTATCTGTTCTCTGAGCATTCAGTGACTTGTCACAGACATCTTTAGCCACGGCGATAATTGCAGTGGGGTCACCCAGAGGAAGAGTCACACCTGTCTCTGCCAGCCACACTGAGAGGCTGAGCCACATTGGCTGAGAACCTAACCCCACTGGCAGCCTCGATGGCTCTGGAGATGTGGAATCAAGACGGGATATACTAGACACTCCCAAACTGACCAGTTTAGCATGGAGCACCTGAACCCCAAATCTCTAGTCCCCAGCCTCTGCCCTTGGGGACTAGCATTTCACCTGGACTGTCATCTGTCCCAGGTGTGCAGGGGACCTCCTTCCATCACAGGGCTCCCAAGGATTGAACTCGGGTCCTTGGGCACAGAGGCAGGTGCCTTTACCCAAGTCCATCAGCTACCTTGGAAACACCCAGGGGAGTTCTTTTCCAGTGTGCCTTATTGGACAGTCAGGTGATCTAGCGCCTTCAGTTTTGGTCCTGCTCGCCCACATCTGTTCCCATTGCCCACATCTGTCTGTTGCCGCAACCCCAATCTCTGACCAGCAGAGAATGGGAATAACGACACTCACACCAAGGTAGGTTCTCCAACAGATCTCTCGCGGCAATCTCCGCTTCCTTTATTCAGGCAGTTCAATATATATCCAGACCCTCTTGCATCATCTCTCTCCACTCATTGCTCTCCAATCAGCATCTTCACGCCCCTAACAAGAGTTGCACATGCAGGCAGGACAACAGATCATTGGCTAACACTATGGTAAGGCTATATGACATTTCAGATCATGCGGTAGGCGCAGATGACTCAGAAGTTTTAGTAAACAGGATGGGGTTACGAGGCTTGGCACTAGCTGGGCGCCATCTTAGCTCAGTGGTTATGCCCGCTCCCCACAGTCTGTCTCTGTGATCTCCCTCTGACTCCGCCCAGGCTGTCAGGAGTAGCTACAGAGACTTGGCAAGTATGAAGTTCATGCTATCTGACTTCTGTTGGGCTTGGTGTTAGGTGATAACGCTTTTATGTGCACTTTTTTTTTTTTTTTTTTTGTCTTCAATACAGGGTTTCTCTGTGTGGCCCTGGCCTGTCCTGGAACTCACTCTGTAGACCAGGCTGGCCTTGAACTCAGAAATCTGCCTGCCTTTGCCTCCCGAGTGCTGGGACTAAAGGTGCGTGCCACCACCGCCTGGCACGTGAACTTCTTTTTAAAATCCCAAGTTCTCTCACCATATCTGCCCCACTTAGCTTTACGGTTGAAATAGAGTCCAGGAATGGACATCGGAGTTTCAGCAACTCACAGAACAAAGAGGTTTCTGTGCTTGTGGAGTTATTTTTTATTCTATTTTATTATTATTATTATTATTTTTTGGTTTTTCGAGACAGGGTTTCTCTGTAGCCCTGGCTGACCTGGAACTCACTTTGTAGATCAGGCTGGTCTCGAACTCAGAAATCCACCTGCCTCTGCCTCCCAAGTGCTGGGATTAAAGGCGTGTGCCACCACGCCCGGCACTTGTGGAGTTATTGTGTGTGTGTTTGTGTGTGTGTATGCATGTACGTACACACAGACAAAAAACAAAACAAAACAAAACAAAACAAGTCAGTTCATATGCAAGGTGATTTGTGGCGGCCAGTGCTTTATGCAAAAGACCAACTGCCTTGGTCAGGGAAAACCTGTCCAAACAGGAAATTTTGAACTGCCAATTTAGCAAGCCCTGGAGGAAGAACCTGGCTGTTCTGAGGCTGTGAGTGAGAGAGGCAGGAGTTTAGTGTGCTTTGGGGCCAGGTAGAAAGCCAGGGCACATGCAGCTGATGAAGAGGAACACTTGTGGCTGAGGAGGGCAGGGGAGGTATCAATTAGAGAGCAGAACTGGGCGAGTCATGGGGCAGTGCTTAAAGATGCTGATGGGGAACTCACATTTTTTTCTGACTACAATGAGAAGCCATTGAAGGGTTTTAAGTTGTACTGAGCTGGGCTGGTGAGATGGCTCAGCGGGTAAGAGCACCCGACTGCTCTTCTGAAGGTGATGAGTTCAAATCCCAGCAACCACATGGTGGCTTACAACCATCCGTAATGAGATCTGGCGCCCTCTTCTGGTTGGTCTGAAGTCAGCTATAGTGTACTTATGAATAATAATAAATGAATCCTTGGACCGGAGAGAGCAGGGACTGAGCAAGTGGGGCCAGCTGGAGCGAGCAGGGCCGAACAGGGGTGGACGGAGAGAGCAGGGCCTGCCGGAGTGAGCAGGGCCGGCCGGAGGGGGGAAAAAAAAAGTTGTACTGAGACTGTGAAATCTATCCCCTCCAACACCGAAAAAATTAGAGCAAGGGTATCCAACTTCTTGCCCTTGGGACATAGTCATATTATATTACAAATATATTGGGCCAAATTCACATCCATCTGGGATGCATGTGGCCTGTGGTTGGACACAGAGTGGAAACACCCTGTTACTGTGTGTAATGAGAGGTTATTGACCTGTCTTGGGGGCAGGAAGATGGTGGCCTTGGGTCAAGCTAGGAGCAATGTGGGGCTGGAGAGATGGCTCAGTGGTTAAGAACATTGAATACTCTTCCAGNGGCCCTGAGTTCAATTCCCAGCAACCACATGGTGGCTCACAACCATCTGTAATGGGATCCGGTGCCCTCTTCTAGTGTGTCTGAAGACAGATATAGTGTATTCATGTAAATTAAGTAAGACAGGAACATTGTGAATTGTCAGACACAGGCTACCTGATCCTAATATTTGCACCTTGTTTGTCCCTCAAGGTGTGTGTTAGCTAGAAGCTTGGTCCTCAGGGGGATGACATGGGGGAGGACTGGTCACTGGGCAGTGCTATCCCAGAAGGAAGGATGTTGCTCTTTTGGGGGCAGTCTCAGCCCTCCTGTCTCACATCATGATCTCTTTTCTCACTGGAGTTTCTGTCGCTATACCATCTGCCTTGATGTGGCACTTCTAGAAGACCCTCACTGGGGCCAGCACTAAGCCCTTTGGACTTTCAACCTCCCAAATTGTAAGTTACACGAACCTTACTTCTTTGTGGTCCCAGGAATTTTATTACAGCAACAGTAGCAGACTGACATCTTATTGGACTGGGACCAGCAACTGGGACTGCAGTTGCTGGCAGAATGGGTCTGGAAGACGAGGATGGGGGTGAGGGGTGGGAAGGTGGAGACGCGGATGGGGGTGAGGGGGGGTGAGGGGTGGGAAGGTGGAGAGTTGTGTGGGGATGGAGTGGAAACATGAGAAAAGCCAGTCACTCCTGCATTCCAGTTTGAGCTACTTGGTGGTAAACACCAATTACAGACCTGGGGAAGTCTTGTAAGAAGGATGACTTGGGAGTGGAGCAACATCCTTGATGTAGCTTGAATAGACTTGGTTTTAACCCTGCTGGCTGCCTTTATACCAGCTCTGTAACCCTTGGAAACCAGGCACTTGCCTATCACTTCAGTAAGACAGCCCAGACCTCAATGGCTTCCAGCTGGACTTCCGGCAGTATTAACAATGTTACCAACCTCCTCCTCCCTTCTGTGACTACAAGGCTTTATCCTTCTCCCCAAGTCTCTATTTTCCCCACCGCTCTAGTTCATCCTGATGCTGTGATAAAATACTCTGAACAAAAACAATTAGGGGAGGAAAGGGTTTATTCGGCAGGCTGGGTCATCACGAGGGAAGTCAGGGCAGGAGCCGCAGCAGGAGCCTGAAGAAGAAACCTGGGCAGACACTGCTGGCTGGCTCGCCCTCAGGCTCAGCTTAGCTCGCCTTTTTACTCGGTCCAGGACCCCAGGTATGGATGGTGCTGTCCACATTTCAGATGGGTTTTCCCTATGTGAGTCGCTAAGATGGCTGATCTCCTACATGAGTTGACATCCTATCAAGCTGTCGAGCAATATCAACTGCCACGGGCGATCAGATGCTGTGTCTTTCAAGCCATGCCCCTGACTTTTCTTCCGGAATCTTTGGTTGCAGGGAGAGTATTTTTCTTTTTTTGCTTATTCTCGGGATGCTCCCTGAGCTTCTTTGCTCTGGATACCATGTGGAATTTCTAGGGTCAATGACCCTCAGCCTCAAAACTCTTTGTGGAATTCTGTGGGGGCAGATTGCTTTTGGAGAGCTCTCTCCCATTTTGTTTATCTGAAAAATCTTTTTTTTTTTCTATCTGTAAAGATTATAGAAAGGCAGAAATTTTTACTTTGGCTATTGTTTTGTCCTTCAGAACTTGAGTGATGCAATTTCATCTCCTTCGGCTTTTAGTATGAACGTTTGAAATGGTTTTCTTTTGACTTTTGGGACCCCAATTTAGCATATTAGACCCTAAGATCCATTTTTTCTCTCTTTTGCTGCCTCTCCCTCCTCCTCTAGCAATTTAAATCTCTCACAAATTTGCTTACTTTCTCTTTTCTCTCTTTTTTTTTTTTTTTTTTTTTGTTTTTCGAGACAGGGTTTCTCTGTATAGCCCTGGCTGTCCTGGAGCTCACTTTGTAGACCAGGCTGGCCTCAAACTCAGAAATCCACCTGCCTCTGCCTCCCGAGTGCTGGGATTAAAGGCGTGCACCACCTCGCCCGGCTCTTTTTTCTTGTATAGTTTTTTTGAAGTATAGTTAAAATGAAGTAAAATGCACATAGTTTTTCTTTTATTATTATTTTCAAATTTAAAGCTGGGTATTGTGGTGCACACTTTTTTTTTTTTTTTTCGAGACAGGGTTTCTCTGTGTAGCCCTGGCTGTCCTGAAACTCACTCTGTAGACCAGGCTGGCCTCGAACTCAGAAATCCACCTGCCTCTGCCTCCCAAGTGCTGGGATTAAAGGCGTGCACCACCACCGCCCAGCATGGTGCACACTTTTAATCCCAGTGCTTGGGAGGCAGAAGCAGACAGACTTCTATGAGTTCCAGGACAGCCAGAGCTATAGACAGAGACTCAGTATCAACAAAACAAAACAAATCAACCAAACAACCAAACAACCAATCAAACAAACAAAAAGGAATTCACAAAATAAGTCTCCCCCCCCCCTTTTTTTTTGTTACTGAACCCGGCATACAGAGTGATATTTAGACTTTTGGTTGAGTGTCTTTGGTTATTAAGCCACCTGTAAGATTGGGTGGCAGTGCTCTGGGCTGAGCAGACTAGGGTAAAACATTGTGGGGGTTTTTTCTTTTCTTTTCTTTTCTTTTTTTTTTTAATGTTGTGTTGCTCTGTTCTGTTTTGTTGGTTTGTTTTGGTTATTTCGAGACAAGGTTTCTCTGTGTAGCCCTGGAACTTGCTCTGTATTGTATACCAGGCTGGCCTAGAACTTAGAGATCTGCCTGCCTCTACCTTCCAAATGCTAGGATTAAAGGTGTTTGCCAGCCGGGTGTGGTGGGACACGCCTTTAATCCCAGCACTGGGAGGCAGAGGCAGGCGGATTTCTGAGTTCGAGGCCAGCCTGGTCTACAGAGTGAGTTCCAGGACAGCCAGGGCTATTCAGAGAAACCCTGTCTCAAAAAAAAAAAAAAAAAAAAAAAAAGGTGTTTGCCACCAACCACCTGGCCTTTTTGTTTTATGAAGATTTATTTATTTATTAAAGATTTATTTATTTATTTTCTGTGAGTACACTGTAGCTGTCCTCAGACACACCAGAAGAGGGCATCAGATCTCATTATAGTTGATTGAGAGCCACCATGTGGTTGCTGGGAATCGAACTTAGGACCTCTGTAAGAGCAGTCAGTGCTCTTAACCGCTGAGCCACCTCTCCAGTCTCTGCCTTGTTATCTTAAGACACGGGTTCCTGGGAATGGAGAGACGGTTCAACAGTTAAGAACACTGGCCGTGCAGGGCGTGGTGGCGCACGCCTTTAATTCCAGCACTCGGGAGGCAGAGGCAGGCGGATTTCTGGGTTCGAGGCCAGCCTGGTCTACAAAGTGAGTTCCAGGACAGCCAGGGCTAGACAGAGAAACCCTGTCTCGAAAAACCAAAAAAAAAAAAAAAAAAAAAAACACTGGCCGTTCTTCCAGAGTTCAACTCCTAGCACCCACATAGCTGTTCACAACTGTCTGTAACTCCTGTTCCAGGGGATCCAACACCCTCACACAGACATACATACAGTCAAATCACCAGTGCACATAAATACATAAATAAATGGGCTGTTACTCTAGCCTAGGCTGGTCTGGAATTCCCCATGTAGCCCAGGTTGGCCTCAAGGTGATAATAATCTTCCTGCTCAGTGTCCAGAGTTCAGGGAATAGGGGCAGATTCCATGTCTTCCTCATTCACTGTTGGTTGTTTTCCTGTGTTCCTCACTTGAGGGAGAGGTGAGGAACCTTTCAGGTGATTTTCCATAAGGACAAAAGCCATGCTCCTGATTCCATCGCCCTGGGCTAGGGGTTCCAGCGTCTGACTAGGGCAAGCCCAGACATCTGGACCACAGCGCTGACCACCTCCCTTCCCTACCCAGTGACTCCCTAATTAGGTCAGGTTTGAAAAGTGTTTCCTTTTAACTGTCAGTTTGAAAGGAAAACTTCCAATTTTTATGTTAGCTGATTAGTTTGTATCATTTATTTTACAAAAATATTGGGGGTCCTTGAAAGGAGGGAGTTTGGAAAAAGCTGTTCAATGAATCTAGAGTCTGCATATGCAAGGTGAGCTATCCTAGATGCTGGTCACACATGAGGTGGACATAGCTGCTGAAATTCACACTTACAATGCTTACTATGCCATACTGGTAGTCCCAGGCAAAAGGACTGTATAGGAGGCCAACCTGGGCTAGCACACCCCTGATCCCAGGCAAGAGGACCGTGTGTATGAGGCCAGCCTGGGCTACAAAGTGAGAACCTGCCTCCAAAAAGACAAACAGACAAACAAATAAAAGGTGTTAGGATGGCAAGTTATGTCCTGTATACTTTATTACCATCAAACACAGGGACTAATAGGGCTGGAGAGATGGCTCAGAAGTTAAGAGCATTGGCTTCTCTTCCAGAAGACCTGGGTTCAATTCTCGGCACCCCCTGACAGCGCACAACTGTCTATAGCTGCAGTTCTAGGAGATCCCTCACCTTCCTTTGGCCCCTATGGATACCAGGCATGCAGGTGATACAGCCAAATAAAGATAGGGATAGCTGGGTGTGGTGGTGCACGCCTTTAATCCCAGCACTCAGGAGGCAGAGGCAGGTGGATTTCTGAGTTCGAGGCCAGCCTGGTCTACAAAGTGAGTTCCAGGACTGCCAGGGCTATACAGAGAAACCCTGTCTCGAAAAACAAAAAAACAAAAAAAACAAAAACAAAACAAAAAAGAAGATAGGGATTAGGGAGATGCTTAGTGGGTGGTGTTTGCCACTCAAGCATGAGCACCTGGGTTTGGGTTTCTGGCGTCCCTGTGAAAGTCAGGTGTGGTGTGCGCCATTGTGACCCCAGCACCGAGAATACGCAGAAACAGCGAGCTCTAGGCTTAGTGTCTCAGAAATCAGCATGGGAAGGAATAGAAGAAGATGCCTGTCAAGCACTTCTGCTTCTCTATGTGCACTCGTGGAGGACACACGGACAGGCAGGCGGACAGAGAGGCAGGAGCAGGGAGAGGTCCTGGAGCTCGGACCTCTTGCCTCTGGGATCTTTTGAATTCAGAGACTTCAAATTTCTGTCCTTAGCATCAGCCAGAATGCTAAGCTACAAGCAGAAGTGCTGCTAGGAAGTCAGCAGTAGAATGTTCTAGAATTTCAAGTGTCACCGTTGTTCAGTGTGCACCTGCCCTGGTTCTCCCAGCTTGGGCTCTGCTTCAGGGAAGTGGCTTTGGTCCCTGTGACAGATGAAGGTGTCTTTCCTAAGGAGGAGTGGGGTTTCATCCCCAGCTCTGTTGANTGGCTGCACATTCTTAATCTGGAGAAAATTCACGTGGGGATGGACGGCTCAGCTGGTAAAATGCTCAAGAGGGAGGTGAGAGTTCAGATCCCCAGCACCCAGATAAGAAGCCAGGTGCCACATCTGGTCTCAACACAGGGAAACCAGAGGCAGGAGCCTCTGAGCCATGCTGGCCAGCTGCATTAGCAAACTCCAGATTCAGTGAGAGGCACTGTCTCAAAACTTGTAAGGTGGAGAGAGAGAAAGGAGGGCATGTGCACCTCTGCACACGGGTACACACACTTCCTCCCTCTCCCCCTCCCCTCGCCCTCCCTCTCCCCTCCCTCCTCCTCCTTCCCCTCCCCCTGTCTCCTCCCGCCCCCTAGTCCCCTCTAGCCCCCTTTCCTCCCTGTCCCCCTCCCTCCCCCTTCCCTCCCTTATCCTCCCTACCTCCTCCTTGCCCTCCCCTCCCCTCTATCAAACAGGAAGTTAAAGTCCCACCTGGCTTTGCTTTCCTGGTCCTAGTTTCTAGCATTAAGCTGATCAGGCTTACAGGGCCTGGGCATTACACGTATAATGGTTGCGAAGGTGCCATAGGCCCTGTAGGTTGCAGGATCAGAGAGCGCTTCTTCTGTGGCGGTCAAGATGCAGAAGTGTTTCTTCCCCGTTATCCTAACTGGTAGGTTTTCAGGGGCTCAGTGCCACAACTGCAAGGCTACCATGTGCTCAGGGCACAGCGTGCTACACGCAGGCCCAGCATGCTCCTGGAGGTGCAATGCTGAGTCCTGAAGGCAGTGATGGATGTACTAACAGGCGGCTTGTCACCCTGGTCTTTATTTCACAGAGAAGGAAATTACCACCAGAACCCTTCGCCAAAACCCTGTCCAAGGCTGACAAGCGAATGAACTTACCAGAGGCCTCACATTTACCTGCATCCCCACAGGAAGGGCCCCAGGAAGGGCCCCAGGAAGGGCCAACAAAGTGGGGGCTCCTCCAAGATGCTTCAGCTTTCCGGAGAAACAGGCTTTCTCCTGCTGCCTGGTCCTTCTGCTGGCCCCCAGAATTAGATAGGGGCTTGGCAGGGTCACATCAATCATGACAAACCTTGAGTACAGCCCCACCTTTCTCTGTGGAGTCTGGAGTTCTCAAAGTATCTTCTGAGCTGGAGTGGCGAGGCCCACAGGCATGAAAGCATTTCCCCTCCCTTCGATCCTTCTCACTCCAAACCTGTCTGAGTGTGTTGGAAGTATAAGCTGGTTGCTAAGCCAACAGCAGGGGTCATTTGAGGGGGGTAGATCCAAGAATTCACAGATATATTTTCTCAAGGAAGGCCAAAAGGGAGTCCTCTCTCTGAGCTAGACACATGTCCAGAATCAGTCCAACATTTACATAGCGGCCTCCCCACAGTTCCTGCTACAAACCTCAAATGAGAAAATGGCTCCATCAGATTGGCCTGTAAGCAAACCTGTGGGGCATTTTCTTAATTTCTTTCTTTTCTTTTCTTTTTTTTTTTTTTTTTTTTTTTTTTTTTTTTTTTGTTTTTTTGAGACAGAGTTTCTCTGTGTAGCCCTGGCTGTCCTGGAACTCACTCTGTAGACCAGGCTGGCCTCAAACTCAGAGATTTGCCTGCCTCTGTCTCTTGAGTGCTGGGATTAAAAGTGTGATCACAGCCGGGCGTGGTGGCGCACGCCTTTAATCCCAGCACTCGGGAGGTAGAGGCAGGTGGATTTCTGAGTTCGAGGCCAGCCTGGTCTACAAAGTGAGTTCCAGGACAGCCAGGGCTATACAGAGAAACCCTGTCTCGAAAAACCAAAAACAAACAAACAACAAAAAAAACAAAAGTGTGATCACCCCTGCCTAGCTTGATTGCCTGATTGAGAAGGCACAGCCCACTTTGGGTGGCATCATCCCTAGGCTGGTGGTCCTGGGTGCTATAATAAAGCAGGCTGAGCAATCTGTGAGAAGCAAGCCAATAAACAGCACACCGCCATGGCCTCTGTTTCAGTTCCCTGCTTGCATTTCTGCCTACTCTTGTCTTGGTGATTGACTGTGATCTGGATGTGTAAGCCAAATAAACTCTTTCCTCCCCAACTTGCTTCCGGCTGTGTTGTTTATCCCAGCAAACCTAAGACATCAGCTCTGCTTAGGTCACAGCTTTGTCCTTGGTGATCTCTAGACTCCCATTGCCTTCCACAGCTCCGGGTGTAGCTCCCGGAGTCCCCTGTCTTTCCCGCTGCCCACAGCTCATTTTGAAGCTAGCTTCCGTTGCTACTATTCCTTTCTTGCACTAGCCAGCATCCTCTTTTGTAGCATCATAACTGGTTTCCATGGATACAAAAGGCTGGGGTAGACCGGTGCCGATGTACGCGTAAACTTCAGAATGGAAGGAAGCGCTATTGATTTTGCCTGTTGCTGTGCCCCATTCATTGTGAGCACACCCCCTGGGGACTTCGGGATGGGTATCTTCGACTCCCTGGTTCCTAACCATATGCCAGCCTGCCTGGCTAATGAGTGGTGGTGCCCACCCCAATACCCCCGATCCCCATCCCCCTCCTGCTTCTGGCTTTCTCTCAGCGTTGGCATGTGTGTGGAAATGTCAACAGGTAAGGGGAGATGTGCTGTAAATAAGCAGATGGTCCCCACAGGGTAGATGAGATGGGAATCCTAGCAGGCACGGTCACAGCCAGAGTTTTGACCAATCTAGATGTGTCATTTGCACATCAGAAGAGGAATGTGCATGCCAGGCTGTTGTACACACACTCGAAACCCCTAGGGGACATCTGTTTTCTGCTGTTTGTCTTTTGCTCAGGCTTCTGGTCACAACAGAGACAGAGATGTGCTGGAGGAGTAGCTGTGACTTCTACATCTGAATCTGAAGGCAGGAGAGAGAGACAGAGACACACAGAGAGACAGAGAGAGACTGGCTTGAGCTTTTGAACCCATCTCCAGTGACACACTTCCCCCAACTAGGCCACACCTCCTAATCCCTCTCAAGCAGTTCCAGTCCCTGGTGACTAAGCATTCAAGTATATACTCCTCTGGGGGCCACTCCTACTGCAATCAACACACTGCACCCACCTCCACCCCCAACCTTCAGAGTCATCAAAGGTCTGCACGCTTTATAAGAGATGGCACTTTGAAGGTTGGCAAGGTGGCTCAGGGGTAAATGCACTTAATGAACACACACAAGGACTGAGTGTGAGTCCCCAGAACTCACCTAAGCGCTGAGGAGGGGGTGCAAGTGTGGATAGTCCCGGTGCACCTTTGAGGGGGGTGTGGCGGGGGAGTCCCCTAAAGCTCATAGATCAGCTAACTGTGGCATGTATAGATGTGATACATGAAGCCACTGCATCCGTGAGTGGGGGTAGCCTGGTTTACACAGCAAGTTTTGTAATAACCAGGGATACATAGTAAGATCTTGGTTCCAAAGATGAAAATGAAAATAAATAAAAAAAGATTGTTGGGGCCTGAGGAGCTAGCTGTCACCGAAGCATGAAGCTCCAGAAATCTGAGGAGCCGGGTACTGATTCTCGGCACCTACATAAGTAGCTGTGTGGTTGCAGCCTCCTGAGCCCAGTACCAGGGAGGTAGCTGGTCAGCCAGTTTAGCCAGATCTGGACATCCCAGGTTCAGTGAGAGATCCTGTCTCAAAAGATAAGGGGATATTAGGAGGAGCTTAAGAGGTGGCTCAGCAGTTAAGAGGACTGCCTGCACTTGCAGAGCAGCCAGGTTCAATTCCTGACACCTATGTAGTGGCTCACAGTCACCATAAACCTCTTGAAGTAGAGTTATAGGCAGTTGTGAGCTGCCTTGTTCGGATGCAATGACCTGAACCTGGGTCCTCTGCAAGAGCAGTCAGTGCTCTTAACTAACGAGCCATCTCTCCAGCCCTGACCAATCAGTTTTACGTGGTGTAATGCACATACAGGTGTATGTAGAGGTCGATATTATGTGGAAGTAGCTACTGTGCTGGGTTAGGCACACACTGGTGTCTTGGAACATGGACAGAGGGGACCACCGTGTCCTTCCCACCTTTCCCTGTTGGCTGTTTCCCAGGTTCCTGCTGTCATCCTCTCCTCAGGCTCTGCCTCCTGCTCTTCAGGAATTCCAGAGACCGCTCTGCCTTTGTCCTGGCGGCTCCCACTCCTTACAAGGCTCTCCTCCCGCAGCTGCTCTGTGGCTTAAGGGCCCTCTCTTCCTAGGTCCTGTGCCATCTGAGTCCCTTTTAGGCCACCAGCCGTACATGTCAGCACTGCCCCCTCCCGAAGCTTCCCATTCTTCTTGCTATGTTTTTTCTCATTCACAAACACCACAGCCCGTTATACTATATATTTTAATACCAGAGCCTGTTGGGCTATATATTTTATTTACTGTCTTTCCACTGAATGTATGATAGTTAAGACAGAGATTTAAAACATCTCCTTTGTCCGATGCTTTTCCTGCAGTTCCCAGATCAGCCCTGAAACATACTTGGTACTTGGACAAATACTTGTTGAATTGATCGATGCGCGCATGCAGACACACAGAGAATCGATTGGGGTCCATTGCTCAGATCACCTGGGCCTCTCCCGAGTGGTCAGTCTTCTTACGGTGTTGAGAAACTTGGTCTGCATTGCATGGAGTACAAGGTGCTTCTCTCTCTCTCTCTCTCTGTGTGTGTGTGTGTGGGGGGGGGGTTGTCCCCTAAGAGGTCATCTGGCAATATATGGAGATACTTGAGGTGCCTATGAGAGAACCACATGACCTATGCGCATGCGCACACGTGGTGGCTAGAGACCAGCGATTCTTTCCAGAGCCCATACAATGCACAGAATATGCACCATAGATTCTTTCCAGAGCCCATACAATGCACAGAATATGCACCATAAGACAAGATTATATGAACAACAATGTGAAGGTCTAGAAACTTCGGTACAGCCTTCTCACATTTGGGGTCATCTAATGTCACTTAACGGGATGTAAGCTTCTTGGGGACAGGCTATTCTTTTTTTTTTTTTTTTTTTTTTTTTTTAAAGATTTATTTTATTTATTATATGTAAGTACACTGTAGCTGTCTTCAGGCATTCCAGAAGAGGGCGCCAGGTCTCATTAAGGATGGTTGTGAGCCACCATGTGGTTGCTGGGATTTGAACTCATCACCTTCGGAAGAGCAGTCGGGTGCTCTTACCCACTGAGTCATCTCACCAGCCCCAAGGGGACAGGCTATTCTTGATTGACTCGTCCCCCAAATTCATACCTTGAGGGAAGTCCTAACACCCAGTGCCTGGGAGTGTTAGAAACTAGGATCTTTTTTTTTTTCTTTTTGGTTTTTCGAGACAGGGTTTCTCTGTATAGCTCTGGCTGTCCTGGAACTCACTTTGTAGACCAGGCTGGCCTTGAACTCAGAAATCCGCCTGCCTCTGCCTCCCGAGTGCTGGGATTAAAGGCGTGCGCCACCACCGCCCGGCAGAAACTAGGATCTTTTTAAGTAATTAAATTAAAATGAGGTCACTGGAGTGGGCCCTAGTCCAAACTGAACGGCGTCCTTACAAAGCGGGAAACTTGGACACAGGCACAGACAGAGGGAAGGTGGTGCAGAGACACGCAGGGAACTGCAGGCAGAAGCAATCCAGCTAGAGGCCAAGAGACACCAGGCAAGCAGCAGAAATGGAAGGCTCAGGAGGAACCGTCCTGCAGACCAGAGGGAGCACAACTGTGCCAACACCTAGACTTGCGTTTTCTGCCTGCAGAAACTGGAGAGAAGCAGTTTCCGAAGAAGCAGTTTCCGATGCCTAAGCCGGGGGATTCTTAGGTCTCTCCCCTCATGACTCTTCTCAGAAATGTTTTTTTTTTTTTTTTTTCGAGACAGGGTTTCTCTGTGTAGCTCTGGCTGTCCTGAAACTCACTCTGTAGACCAGGCTGGCCTCGAACTCAGAAATCCACCTGCCTCTGCCTCCCGAGTGCTGGGATTAAAGGCATGCGCCACCACACCCGGCCCAAGTTTTTTTTTAAAGAAATTACATCTACCTATCTATCATTTATCTATCACCTACCTGCCTCTGCCTCCCAAGTGCTGGGATTAAAGGCATGCGCCACCACGCCCGGCTCAGAAATCTTTTAAAAAGTTTTTATTAGCATATTCTGTTATACACAGTCTTGTATCTCATCACGACGTTTCCATATGTGTACATAATGTGTTTTGATTATTTTCAGCCCTTCTTAGTCTCTTGCTCTCGAGTTCTCTCCCAATTATCTCCTTCCTTTTGCAACTATACCTCCTTCCACCCCTCTCTCCCTCTCTCTGTGAACCATTGAATTTAACTGGATTTATTTACAGTAGCTGGGGTGAGGGGTAACTTACCAGTGGCTACACTACTAAAGAACATGTCTGTCTTGCTGGGCATGGTGGCTCACGCAGTTAATCCAGGCACTTGGGAGGCAGAGGCAGGTGGATGGATGTCTGTGAGTTCGAGGCCAGCCTGGTCTACAAAGTGAGTCCAGGATAGCCAAGGATTGTTACACGGAGAAATAACACAGAGATTGTTATTTCTGTCTTGAAATACCAAAAGAAAAAAGAAAAAAGAAAATGTGTGTCCCAGTAACGTCACTACCTATAGATTCAGGGAGGGGTGGGACCTTGTGAAGCCCCTTCCTTTCCTATCATATGGAATGGGACGGGCCCAAGTTTTTTTTTTTTTTTTTTAGTTTTTCGAGACAGGGTTTCTCTGTATAGCCCCGGCTGTCCTGGAACTCACTCTGTAGATCAGGCTGGCCTCGAACTCAGAAATCCACCTGCCTCTGCCTCCCGAGTGCTGGGATTAAAGGCATGCGCCACCACACCCGGCCCAAGTTTTTTTTTAAAGAAATTACATCTACCTATCTATCATTTATCTATCACCTATCTATCTATCATCTATCTATCCTTGTATCTATCATTCTATCTATCTATCTATCTATCTATCTATCTAATGCGTATGAGTGCTTTGCCTACATAATTATGTCTGAAAACCATCTGCATACCTGGTGCTTGCAGAAGCCAGAAGAGGGCATCAGATTCCCCGGAACTGTGAGCCATCATGTGTGTGCCGAGAACCAAACCTAGGTCCTCTGCATGAGAGGCTGATGTCCTTGACTGCCGAACCAGCCATCTCCCCAGCCCTCAGGACATCTATTTGAAAATTCTTTGGTATACATATAATTTTACCATTTACCAAAGACAAAAGCATATTTGTGTAATTTTGCTTTGTTTTTTTTTGTTTTTGTTTTTTGAGACGGGGTTTCTCTGTGTAGCCCTGGCTTATATTTGTGTAATAATGATACAACTGTGCTTATTTTCACATAAAGAACCCTTGGCTGGGTGTTTGATATTGCAGGTTGTAGCCTGTCATCAGTACCCTTCAGAGTTTATAAACATATCAATGCTGAGAGCCCTGCTTGTCATAAGTACATAGTACAAAAGGACAGAGATATGTTTGAGTTGTCTTAGTCAGGGTTTTACTGCTGTGAACAGACACCATGACCAAGGCAACTCTTTTTTTTTGGTTTTTCAAGACAGGGTTTTTCTGTCCTTTTATAGCCCTGGCTGTCCTGGAACTCACTCTGTAGACCAGGCTGGCCTCGAACTCAGAAATGCGCCTGCTTCTGCCTCCTGAGTGCTGGGATTAAAGGCGTACGCCACCACGCCCGGCTGACCAAGGCAACTCTTACAAGGACAACATTTAATTTGCGCTAGCTTGCAGATTCAGAGGTTCAGTCCATTATCATCAAGGCAGTAACATGGCAGCATCCATGCAGGCATGGTGCAGGACAAGCTGAGAGTTCTACATCTTCATCTGAAGGCCGCTAGGAGAAGACAGGCTTCCAGGAAGCTAGGACAAGGGTCTTAAAGCCCACACCCACAGTGACACACCTACTCCAACAAGGCCACACCTCCTAATAGTGCCATTGCCTGGGCTAAGCATACTCAAACCAGTACATGGGGTCATTTCAGAAATGGTTGAAAACTCCACCCTAATCCAGAACCAAAATATATTGAACACTTCTTTCTTATGGAATTCAAGTCAGTGACTCAGACAGCAGCTTTCAAAACCAAACACTCTGACACAGTCTGACCTAAGGCCACATGAATGTGATGCTTTTGTGCTTAGGAACCACAGCAGGAGATTTTGAAAAGCCCAGTTTTCTGAATTAGACTGTTCTGTCTGTGTATGGGTAAGAACCTTTGTATGTGCAGTAAAAACATTGTCGCTCCCAGTGCCCGGGCACAGACTCTGAGCTGAGGGGTCCTAGGCGGAGTGCTTTGGCTTTGGGTGTCATAATGCTTGTGTGCTCAGAACCAGGGCCACAATGGGTGCTGGGAATTGAACTCAGGACCTCTGGAAGAGCTCTTAACCACTGAGCCATCTCGCCCCACAGTGGAGTTTCAACGTGTGTTGTGGGCAAACGCTTTCAGAAACACCTCAGACTCACTGTGCAATTGAGTTCATTTTCCCGGTCACTGACTGTTCAGAAAACTTTTGCTGCTGCCAAGATGATCTCCCTCCCCCATGTTTAGTTACAGGGTGCTACAGAGCTTCATGTACATAGTTTAAGAAATTAGGGGTTGGAGCTGGAGAGATGGCTCACTGGTTAAGAGCACTGACTGCTCTTCCAGAGGTCCTGAGTTCAATTCCCAGCCACCACATGGTGACTCACAACCATCTGTAATGGGATCCAATGCCCTCTTCTGGTGTGTCTGAAGACAGTGACAGTGTACTCACATACATTACATTATATTACATTACATTACATTACATAAAATAAGTCTAGAACAAAGAGAGAAAGAAAGAAAGAGAGAGAGAGAGAGAGAGAGAGAGAGAGGAAGGAAGGAAGGAAGGAAGGAAGGAAGGAAGGAAGGAAGGAAGGAAAAAAAGAAAGAAATTGGGGTTTGAGCTTCCAAGTTTCTTTTCCTTTGTTATAGCTGACTAAGAAAACTGACACCAGGGCACAGCCAATTGCTAAATCCAAACTTGACACTAAGAGCTTGCTGCCTTGTAACAATTAAATTAGTTTCTTGTGAAAGAAAGACGCTTTAGCAAGAGGGTGGTTAGCAGGAATGGAGGTGATGCCAGGAAGTGTATTCTTTGGCCTGTCAGGGCCTCATCCTGCAGAGACTCAGCTAGAATGCCCATAGTAAATGTTGGAGGCCGCCAGTCGCTGGTCCAGTCGTAGGTTCCTGTAGTGGGAAGATGACACCATCCCCAAATGGTTTTTTTGCTAATATTAACTTGGGTTCTGTTTCAGATCAATGAAAGAAAACAAAACAAAAGAAAGAAAGAAAGAAAGAAAGAAAAAAAGAAAGAACAAGAACCCGGGCGTTTTTCATAAATCCCACTGAACCTGACCTCACTGGCACATCGTGCCCTGACAGAGGCCATGTCTGGTGGCTGATGACATGGCCCTCGCCCAGCACAGATGCAAGGAAGGCTTTCGAGAGCATCTGGCTTACCAAAGGAGACACTTGTCATGCAGAGTCGCCTGGAGGGTTCTGCGGCTCAGAGGAAGGACAATGTTTTCTGAGACAACTGCCTCTTTATAAATTATAACGCCAGTCTCAGAGTAAACCAGGATCTGGGTTTAAGGGAGGCTCACCGTCCCGGGACCAAGATTAATGTTGTCTGACAAGTTTTTGTGAAGATCTTGTGTAGTCTGGTTAGCTGGGCTGGGTCTGCTGAGATAATGTCTTTTCACATATAGAAGATGTTATTGATTTCCTGTTAGGATTATCCTGACAGTATGCAGCCTGTATCTATGGAGCAGAGACAATCTTCCATCGCTGGCTTTAAGGGAAGAGAATGGTTATCATATCTCTCCCCATAAAATATAATTTCTCCCCATCTTCCAGAATCCTTTCACACACACACACACACACACACACACACACACACACACACACACACCCCTCTGGGAATTTCCACTTGTAATCTGTGAAAGCGAATTGATTTTTTTTTTATTATTATTTTTGCATGCGCCAGGCTTTTTATCTTTGGCTCTACATTTTCCCATTGTTCTCTGGAGTCTGGCGTTTCTAGGTTGTTATTGGAGATATCTATGAATACAGAAATAAATAACCCGCAAAAGAATCCTCAGTCGGATTGAGATACACGCAGCTGCTTACATGATGTTGGATGTCAAGTTCTCCGACTTGGCTCTGCTGGGGCAGCCCTGCTTTGCCCCTCTGTGTATCCCAGCAGGACTGAGGTGCCCAGGGCTGGGTGAGCGGGGTGCTTGCCCGCCAAGGCTCTTAGTGCTGTGTCACAGCGATTCTCAGGATAACCTTAGATATGGAGCAATCAGACATGGATGTCACATGCCTGTGACCTCAGCACCAATCAGGCAGAAGCAAGAGAGTCAGAGTTCAAGGTTGACTTGTCTACACGTGAAAACCTGTCTCAAACAAAACAACCGAGCAAGGGCTGTGGAGATGGCTCGGCTGATAAAACGGTTGCCCCTTAGCCGTGAAGGCCTGAATATTATGTCTACAACTCACGTAAAAAAACGGGACTTAGTGCCAGGTCCTTGAAATCCCACTGCTGGGGAGGTAGAGATCAAGCGCCAGCCGGTTAGCCTAAGCAGGGGGGCCTCCTCCCCTCTCCTTTATCGCCCTACCCCCACCCCCATAGGGTTTTCCTAGGCAGTTCAAGTTGGCCTAAACTTCCATTATATAGCCCAGGCTGGCCTGGGACTTGTGATTCTCCTGCCTCTACCTTCAAATGTCTGGGATTACAAGCGTGTACCACTATGCCTGCCCCCCCCCCTTTTTTTTTTTGCGTATGGTTTTGAAATGGTGGAGAACCACACCAAAGTTCCATCCCAGCTATAGCCAAGACAGAATGTCCAAAAGAAGGCCACAGGAAGCTAATGGTCCTTGCTCAAGAAGCACGCAAGCACACAAAGCTCTCTGCACTCCTATCTAGGTTTGCTAGACTCGTGCTCACTGCTAGGGATAAACCCAATTATCAAACTCACTGACTCAGAAGACGGGACCTCAGAGTAGCAGAGTCTGCCACTTTCCAAGCGCCTATCAGGCAGCTGCTGCGCATGCGCGCGCACAGCCTCTGCTCCCTGCCTTATCTGTCTGTTACTGAGTACAGAGGGATGACAGTTTGGATACTTTTCAGCGGATGTGGGCCTTTGCCGGGTCACATCTGGCCGGAGGCTGCTTGCTCCGTGACCTCATGAAGAAATCAATTCCAGTCTCCTTCGGCCGACCTTAGGGCTGTCTTCGCAGGCCAGCCTTTCTCTATCGTAATTAGATTTTGGTCTGTGATTTATACAGTCCTATTTCTTTCAGAAGCTATCACCAAGGTCCCAATGAGGCAAGGAAGGGAGATCTGTAATTATGTTCAGCCTAGAGTCGGCAAAGAAAGAGGGGACAGCTGCTAGCCAATCTTGTCCTTCTGTGCCTGGGACTGCAGATAACCCTTCTGGCCATGCTAGAAACTTGAAGAGGAGAAGTGTCAATAAGTTAGACTTTGCTGGTGTGGGTCATCATGGTATCCACGAAGTCTCAGAATTAAGTTAGAGTCTTTCTCTAAAGGTGTGTGAATGTGTGTGTGTGCCAGAGGTCACCTCGAGGGTCATTCCTCAGGTGCCCCTCTTATTTTTTGAGACAGTGTCTCCCTTAGTCTGGGGCTGTCCAATTCAGCTAGTGAGCTCCAGGTACCCTCCTGTGTGTCTCCACTTCCCTAGGCATTACAAGAGCGTGCCTGGTCTACAGAGTGAGTTCCAGGACAGCCAGGGCTATACAGAGAAACCCTGTCTCGAAAAACAAAACAACAAAAAAAAAAAACCCAAAAAACAAAACAAAACAAAAACCCAACAACTTGGGCCCGTCCCATTCCATATGAGAGGAAAGGGAGGGGCTTCACAAGGTCCCACCCCTCTCTGACCCTCAGGCTGTGGAGATAGATGCACAGCCTTCAGGCCCCTGACTGTTTTTTGTTTTTTGGGGTGGGGGGGGAAGGCAGTTCTTGAAATCCTGCGCGGGATTGAAGCTTGCACCTCTCCTGGGGCCCTCTGAAGATTCCACAGCGAGATACCTAAGGCAGGGTGATCCGGTCTGGTTATCTGTCCCTTCCAGGATCTGTCACGGATGTCGTGTTTTGGGTCGGTTTCCATGGATATTGGCCTTGTTATCCCGGTTTTCTGCACGCAGAAGCTGTGCTTTCGTGGGCTTTGCTCACTGTGCGAACTAATCTGTGCAAAGCTCTCAGGATAAACCTTGTTTGTTTGTTTTAAATTCTTTTTTAATGGCGATTGAAGGATTACAGATCCTGGCGGGGGGAGGGGGGAGGGAGGGGCAGGCGGGGCGAAGGGCGGGACGGAAATAAATTTACATATGCTTGTTTAATTATCAAACATTTGCATCTTGTCTTCAACTCAAAGTGTAAATTTGCACCTCAGTTTAAGTTTGGAGAGTGAATTGGCTGTGCCTGGGGACTCTTCTTCATTTCCTCCACCCTGAGCAGCGTAAGGACTGGCGTCCCTGGCCAGGATCACTGCTGTATCCACCCCTCAAAGCCTCACAGAGAGGGTCCGGGCACATAGAGAGCTCTCCACACGTCCTGGATGAACGAGTGGATATTTTCCTTTTTTTCCTTCTCTCACTCAGCTGAAAAGAGCAATTAAGTTTAAGACGCCTTGTTTAAGACAGGGCTCTTCTGGTTGTAAAAAGTAGCGGGGGTGGGGGTGGCGGATCACTCAAGGAACTGGGGTTGGGGGTGGGGAGGGACCTGCGACGCTGAGTGTGCTGGAGAACATCTTTAATCCCAGCACTCCAGAGGCAGAGGGAGGTGGATCTTGATGAGTTTGAAGTCAGCCTGGTCTACAGAGTGAGTTTCAGGACAGGAAGGGCTAGAAGGGGAAACTGTCACAGACCAAACCCCAAAACCATGTTCCCTCACCAACAATAAATAAATAAAATAAATAAATAATCAAACAAACAAAAGAGGAAACAAAAAAAACTGAAGCCCCGAGGGTGGTGGCGCTGGATGCAGGGCTAGGACCCGGGGAGCCGCCCATCCCACCCTCCATGTTTCTAGCCTTCTCTCCTGATTCTTACTTGTCGGTAAGAACTCAACGCCTTTTCTCAACATCAGCTTTTGAGCATCAGTCCTAAACTAGCTCATGCTAGTTTAGACAAGGGAGCCAGGAAGAGTCTGATTTACTGGAGAGACCAATTGGATGTTATAATTTGCAATAGACACAGGGGTGTGTTCTGGACCAAGGTGACTTCATGTTGGCCTGAACATTCAGGTTTACCTTCTGTTAGAGGCCGGTATTTCAGCGGGAGGGGGAAGAGTCAACACCTTTGGGGATATGGTTCAGTCAGTAGGGGGCATGTTGCACAATCTCGAAGATCTGAGTTCTCCTCCCTAGTACTCACTGGGTGTATCAGCATGTACCTGTAATCCCAGGGCTAAACAGGTGGATCCCTGGAGCTCATAGGCCTGCCAGACTACTTAAGATGGTTCATTTGGAAACCCTGCCTCTACAAAGATGGTAGAGAGTGACTGGGAAGACACCCCACTCTGACCTACACATGCGCGCGCGCGCACACACACACACACACACACACACACACACACATGCACATTCACATGCATGTGTGCACATTCATTCGCACACAGAGAGACACACATGCAAGTGCACACACTCACACACAGAGACACACACGAGGGCACACACGAGGGCACACACAAACACAGGTGTGTGAAAGCATTCCACACATGCACTGCCAAGTCAGGACCCCCACGTAAAGCCTCAGAGAAGATATCAATGGTTTTTCCTGCTTGATAGTCTGTGGGGAAGCTGTGTGGGCAAACCCAGCTAAGATGACCCAGGACAGTAATGGTCATCTTAACTCAGGATGGCTGGGACTGTCAAACTATGTCCAGACAATGCTATGGAAATGTCAAATTCCAACATGAACTTTCCATTTTTTCAGCCCACAGGGCAACACACAGCCCACAGATGGGCCATCTCTGGTTAAAGATCTGTGGGTCAGGGGGCTGGTGAGATGGCTCAGCGGGTAGGAGCACCCGACTGCTCTTCCGAAGGTGATAAGTTCAAATCCCAGCAACCACATGGTGGCTCACAACCATCCGTAACGAGATCTGGCTCCCTCTTCTGGAGTGTCTGAAGACAGCTACAGTGTACTCACATATAATAAATAAAATAAATCTTTAAAAAAAAAAAAAGATCTGTGGGTCAATCCCATAGAATTAATAGTTAATGTCATAAGCCACAAATGGCTCACTGGAAGTTCCTGTTAGGCAGGGTATGGGGTGCACATTTGTTGTGTGACAAAACCTTTCCTGAGGAGATACAACACACCACCTACTAACCACAGACAGGGAGCCCTTGACTGAGCAAAGTACAGTTACCACCAAAGTCTAGTGAGTTTTATTGGGGTTACTTACAGGAGCAGAAATTACTCAAAGACAGCTGCATCATTAAAGCCCGTCCCAGCACAGGCGAAGCTCACAAAGCTGGGGACCTGGAGCACACTGTGGCTTGAAGGCAGCTCATCAGGCTGGAGAATGTCCTTTCCAGGTACCTCGGTTGGTCTAAACCTTTTCTAGGCAGCTGCTCTGGTCTGAGAGTCTTCTTTGCAGCTCAGCTTCCTTGTCTCTGACAGAGACCCAGTGAGTCTGGTCAGTTTCAGGGACTTCCTGAAGCTCCTGAGTTGTTCACCTTCCTCCTTAAGGAGCTTCTCTACATTATGGATCATTTTTAATCTCTCAGGAAACTGCTGTACAACAAACAGCATCCAGCAGCTTTTTGCTCCACACTCTGTTGACACAAAGTACCTAATTCTGTTTTTTTGTTTGTTTGTTTGTTTGTTTTTAATTCTTAATTCTTTAATTCTTAAACTGGTATAATTTAAACCCAGTGTATTCCTAAATAATAGGGTCTGGTTTCTTCTTCTTTTTTTTTTTTTTAAGATTTTATTTTATTTTATTTTTATTTTTTTTTATTTTTTATTTATTTATTTATTTTTTTTGGTTTTTTCAAGACAGGGTTTCTCTGTATAGCCCTGGCTGTCCTGGAACTCACTTTGTAGACCAGGCTGGCCTCGAACTCAGAAATTCGCCTGCCTCTGCCTCCCGAGTGCTGGGATTAAAGGCGTGCGCCACCACGCCCGGCTTATTTTTTTTATTTATTATATATAAGTACACTGTAGCTGTCTTCAGACATTCCAGAAGAGGGAGCCAGATCTCGTTACGGATGGTTGTGAGCCACCATGTGGATGCTGGGATTTGAACTTATCACCTTGGGAAGAGCAGTCGGGTGCTCTTACCCGCTGAGCCATCTCACCAGCCCCGTTTGTTTTGTTTTTGAGACAGGGTTTCTCTGTGTAACCCTGGCTGTCCTGGAAAAAATACCTAATTCTGAATCTTGATTCAAGCTTTAAACAAAAAGCTCAGCTGGGTGGTGGTGGCACACGCCTTTAATCCCAGCACTTGGGAGGCAGAGGCAGGCAGATTTCTGAGTTCAATGCCAGCCTGTTCTACAAAGTGAGTTCCAGGACAGCCAGGGCTACACAGAGAAACCCTGTCTCGAAAAACCAAAAAACCCCCAAAACCCAAAAAGCTCAAATTTAACTATCTGTTTGAGTGCAGGTTTTTTCTGAGGCCAGAGAGTGGTTGGAGTTTGGGAGCCACCCAGTGTCCTGGGAACTGCTGATCTTGGGTCCCCTGGAAGAGCATCAGTGCTCCTACCTGCTGAGCCATCTCTCCAGCCCTGCTCATGGCTTTCAATAAACAGAATCTTGTGTTGTGGGTTTTCTGTTAAGAAAGCTGTACTGCACATTGTCCAGCTTTGGATGCTCTGATTCCAATAACCTGCATGGGCAGTGAGCTTGGACCCTCTGTGTCCCCAGAGGAGTGTCAAGAGAGGTAGAGAAGCCGGGCGTGGTGGCGCACGCCTTTAATCCCAGCACTCGGGAGGCAGAGGCAGGCGAATTTCTGAGTTCGAGGCCAGCCTGGTCTACAAAGTGAGTTCCAGGACAGCCAGGGCTATACAGAGAAACCCTGTCTCGAAAAANAAAAAAAAAAAAAAAAAAAAAAAAAAAAAAAAGAGAGGTAGAGAATTCATTATTGATTAATAGAAGAATTGTTGTTTCTGTTTCTTTCTTCTGTTTCTAAGATGTGGGAGAATTTGACTAGAGTGTTTAATTAATAGCTAAACAAGCAAAGCAAAGCAAACACATAAACACACACAATGTTTGTGTGTCTCTCTTTCTCTGTCTCACACACACACAAATGCACGCATGCATGCACACACATGCATGTGCACACACACACCTGCACACATTCACACACACACCTACATTTATGCATGCATATACACACAATGCATATACACATACATATACATACAAATACACACACAGCTATAATTAAGTTTACTGCTCTGTTTTATTTGTTTGTTTGTTTGTTTGTTTGTTTTTCGAGACAGGGTTTCTCTGTGTAGTCCTGGCTGTCCTGGAACTTACTTTGTAGACCAGGCTGGCCTCAAACTCAGAAATCTGCCTGCCTCTGCCTCCTGAGTGCTGGGATTAAAGGCGTGTGCCACCATGCCCAGTTTACTGCTCTGTTTTAGACCCTTTGTGGCTTTTCTGGGATCTATTTTAGGCCCACAGGCTCAACTGCTCTATCTTTATGTGTGTGTGTGCACGTGTGTGTTTCCACCCTGTGTAGGCTCACGTTCCATAGACAGAGAAGATGGCTGTCTGATTCTGTCCTTTTATCCTGCGAAGGTTGATGCTCCGTGAGTGCTACTTTGGAGATAATTAATGTGTCCCATTTTGGTGCAAAAATATACCTTGTCCCAGGTCACATGACAAATGTAGCCATAAAAAGTTTAAAATGCTATTATTTAAAATTTATTTTCTCATAAAAAATGGTTCCTGAAGTGATCATAATTTGAATAACTTACTCTATAGTTATAACACATTATGTCCTGGCTGGGGTCCAGGCTCTGTAATCTGGAGCAGGGAAAGATCTCAGTTTTAGGACTGAGTAGCTGACACGCCCTCGCCCTCGCCCTCGGTGAGGTGCTGGCTGAGCGACTGCCTGCTCCTCTGAGTCACAGATGCCTGTTGGGGTCTGATCCAGCTTCCTGCTCACAACAGTGTTACTTCGGAGAGTGAGTGCACAGGACTAAAGTGGACTTTAGGGGGCAGGAGAGATGGTATTAAACACACTGGCTCTTCCAGAGGACCAGGGTTCAATTTTCATCACCCGTGTGGCAGCTCACTACTGTCTACAACTCCACCCAGGGTTTCTGGCATACTTTTCTGGACTTTGAGGGCACCAGGCATGCATGTGGTGATCGGATATATACGCAGACAAAATGCCCATACACATAAAATAAAAGTAAAAAGGACAGTGGGTTTTAGTGTGCTGTGGTGGTGCATAGTTATAACCCTGGATGGAGCCAGGAAGTTTGGAAGGTTGGACTCTCCATGGCTATACAGTGAGTTCGAGGCCTGCCTGGTGTATACGAGTTCCTGTCAAAACAAAACAAAAACAAAACAAAAACAAAACAAACAGTAATAAGCAGTTAAGCCATTTAAAAATTGAGTAGATTCTAACTCTTAGCTTAAAGGTAAAGATGAGGGTTAGAGTCCTTAGAACTACTGTCTCCTTTGTGCTTTAGAGACAATTTATTTATCTATTTAACTTATTTGTTTATTTATTTATTTATTTATTGAGACAGGGTCTCACTATGTAGCTCTGGCTGGCCAAGAACTGGCTTGTAGACCAGTCTGGCCTTGAACCGGCAGATGCATGTTGCTCTGCCTCCAGAGTGCTGCTGGCATCGAAGGGATACACCACAGCCTCCATTAGTCTCGCTCAAGTAAGGAAATTAGGACTCAGAACGACGTGCCCAAGACACTAATTTAGGTCAGTATGTACCCTTCTTGCAAGGACACACTTTCCCCTTTATGGTGCACAATGTCTCAAACCCACGATGAGGTGCTGGGCGGAGAGTCCTATTCTTCCACACTAACAGGCTCAGAGCTTTGTGACATCTGCTCCAATGCCAGCCTGCAAGGTAAAGACAGGTTTCAGGAGATGCCCTGTAGTCCTCAAGCCAGGGATTCACCATGCCTGTCCCCAACCCAGCGTCCTGCCATAAATGCTCTCTGCCTGGTAAGATTTTGTTTCTTCACCGCGTGGGCCAACTGCTTTGGTACACCGGAGCCCTTGTTAAATGGGTCAGGTCCAGACTGTGTGACACACATCCTGACCAGATCTCACACGGTTCTTGTGCATGTTAGAGAGTATCATATAAAGGAGCATAAGCCATCTAAACTTCTCTCCACTCCTATTCTCCTCTCTCTCGCCTCTGCAGGTGTCCTGAGAGCTGCTTCCTACAGCTTAGGCGTGGTTTTCTGAAGCTTGGGCGTGGCTTCCTGCAGCCCAGGCTAGTAGTAGCTCAACGGGGTCCCAAGGCTGGGCGCGGTGTGGTGCCTCTGGGGTTGTAGACTGAGAACCTGGCCAGATCTTCTGGATGCTTCCTCTGTGCTGAGTGGACAGTGAGCTATCTGGGGTCAGTACTGGACACCCTGTCTCTTGTACAACCACAGCCCCGAGAGGCAGAGTGAAATGTGTGACATGACATTGACCTTGGTGTTTAGGCAGATCCTTCTCTCTCGGAGAGTACTTCAACATGTTGGCCTGGTACGTTCTGAGCGCTGTGGAGTTTTGGCAGAGTGGCCAATAAGTATTTTTAGTTCCTTCCTCCTTAGTCTTTGCCAGAAAACCACCGTCATTACTCAGGAGCAGGAGACATTTCCTCCCAGACCTCCGAAGAGTCCAGGCTCGCCCTCAGAGGCCCGCGGAGGCACCTTGGCCCCAGGCTCGCCCTCAGATGCCCGCGGAGGCACCTTGGCTCCAGGCTCGCCCTCAGATGCCCACCGAAGCACCTTGGCCCCAGGCTTCAAGCTGTTCTGAAATCAGAGACATGCTAACATCTACAGCAAGGCAGAACACCATGTACTTTTTAATAGAACAGCCTGTGCTTTGCCCTTTCATTATTAATTCCTTTAAATCATGGTAAAATGTAGGCTTCAGAAAACTTAGTATCTCGGCCACTTCTCTGTGGCTCAGTGGCACCGGGTATGTTCAGTTTGCTTGGCACCCATCCCCACTGGCTTACTTGGAAACTCATCATCTGGTCAAACTATCCTCATCAAACACTCAGTGTCCCCCAGTCCTGACCCTAGCAGGCACCATCCCTTCTTCTTTCATTTTTGAAGAATGTTCTCCATGTATATAGTTAATATGACATTACCTCCCTACAATTTCTTTCGTAAGCCACCAACATATTCTTGATGACTTCTCTTCCTCCTCCTCCTCCTCCTCCTCCTCCTCCTCCTCTTCCTTTGATAATCTGTTAAGTCTTCTTAGTGCTACCCACCTGTAGGTCAATGTAGGGACATCCACCAGAGCATGGGGAACCTACCAGCGGCCACTCCTCAGAGGAAATTACCCTTCCACCCTCCCTCTTCAGCTGCTATGGACTGCCAATAGCTCCGGAGTAAAGGGTGGAGCCTAGAGAACGCCCCTCCCATCTCATATTCTCTCTCTCTCTCTCTCTCTCTCTCTCTCTCTCTCTCTCTCTCTCTCTCTCTCTCTCTCTCTCTCTCTCCCATTGAGATAGGCCACCTCAGTAATCTGGAGCTCCCTGCAAAGCCCAGGCACCTCTAATTTATAGTAATCCTCCTGCTCAGCCTACTTGGTGCTGGGGTTATAGGTATGCCCCACCTGCCTGGCTGCTCTGCTGGGGGTTGAGCCCAGCTCCTGTGGCTTGCTAGCGCCCCCTTATGGTCCTTCACTTCTGCTTTCTGTTCCTGCGACCCTGACCCCTTATGGGTGGAGGTCTGACATCCTGAACTTGTTTTCTTTCTCTTTCTTTCTTTCTTTCTTTCTTTCTTTCTTTATTTCTTTCTTTCTTTATTTCTTTATTTCTTTATTTCTTTATTTCTTTATTTCCTTTTCGAGACAGGGTTTCTCTGTGTAGCCCTGGCTGTCCTGGAACTCACTTTGTAGACCAGGCTGGCCTCGAACTCAGAAATCTGCCTGCCTCTGCCTCCCAAGTGCTGGGATTAAAGGCGTGTGCCACCACGCCCGGCGAGCTTGTTTACTTTAGTCACTCATCCGATGATAAAGAATGCTCAGTTAAAGCACAACCATATATTTTTTCCCTTTTAGACAACCACTTTCTCACGAGTCCTGGGCTGTCTCTGCACAGGGAGGGCAGGCTTGCTCTGATGACAGCACCAATGTTGATGAGGAGAACCAGCTACTCTTTGCTTGGGTTTGAGGTCTACTCCACAGGAGAGATTTAAAAGTAACACCCATATTTCTTTACTCATGATTTTCACCTTATCTTGACCTTTTATTTATTTTTTATTTTTATTTTTTTTGGTTTTCGAGACAGGGTTTCTCTGTATAGCCTGGCTGTCCTGGAACTCACTCTGTAGACCAGGCTGGCCTCGAACTCAGAAATCCACCTGCCTCTGCCTCCCGAGTGCTGGGATTAAAGACGTGCACCACCACGCCCGACCTGACCTTTTATTTTTAATCTTTAAAAAAATATAATTACACCATGTCTGAGCTCCTTCTCTGGAGTCTAACCCCACTATGTACCCCCTTTCAAATTTATGCCCTCTTATTCTTTAATTATTGTTGTTACACACATATATATGCAAATCAATTCAGCTGCGAGTCCATTTAGTGTTGCTTATATGTATATTTTTAAAGGCTGACCGTTTGCTATCAATATGAGCATTTAGAGGGTTATCTCTGGGGAGGAGGAATTCTCTCTCTCAGCAACCTTTAATTGGCAGTTCTTTGCCTAGGGGTGGGGCCCTGTGAGAGTTCCCCCATCCACGTTGGCATGACAACCAGTGTTGTCATTATTCAAGTCTTGCTTAAGCAGCCATATTGTGGATAGTTCATGGGTGTCCTATCGAGAAGGCGCGACCTCACAGAAGACTTCCTGGTCCTCTGGCTCTTAGAATCTTTTCTTACCCCGCTCTTCTGAGATGTTCCTTGAATACAGGAGAGATTTCCTTCCTGGGGCTGTAAACCTGGTCAAACGCCCATGCCTTAGGAGGTCATAGGCCCTAAGGGAAGCAAGCTTACTACTGCTGATGTCAAGCTGCCTTCTCAATATTTATGTGTCTTCCTATAGGTGACTGTGGCTCCCGGTCTCATGCGGAGAAGCGTCTCGTCTGTGTGCCGTGGACTGTAATTAATGCAGAGACTCATAACATGTCAAAGTACTGAGAAGTGACCGTTGAGTGCACAGCTGTAAATGGGACATCTTTATCAACCCCACAAGACTCAGGGAACACCGAGAAAGACGGGGAGGGGCACTGGGAAACACGAAATTCTGGACCTGTCTGGATGGTGGACTCGTGACTTTGCCTCAGCCCATGGCTACCTGTAGAAGACCTTAGTAAGTCTACAAGGTCAATCAGCATTTCAGTAGACAGCACCAACTGAACCCAGCGTGCTAAGAAGGAGCAGGGGTGGTTAGGGGGCTCAGGTGTTAAGAGCATTTGCTGCTCTTGCAGACTGACTGGGTTCAGTTTCTGAATTCACATGCCGGCTCCAGTGCCAAGAGGTCCAGCGCCCTCTTCTGGCCTGAATGAGCACTGCATGCACAAAGTGCGCTTACATGCAAACTAACACTCAAACACACTCAACACTCAAGTTAAAAAAGCAAGAGACTTAGAGAGGACGTTAATGTGGGAGGGTGCATATTGGGAATACCTGAGGGGAGTTAGGTGGGAAATTGTGGTGGGTAAGGTCAAGATACAAAGTGTTTGGCTGGAGAGATGAGTCCTGGTTAAGAGTGTGTACGGCTCTTGCAGAGGATCAGAGCTTGTTTCCTAGCTCCCACTATCTGCCTTGTAATTCCAGATCCAGGGGATCTGACGCCCTCTTCTGGCCTCCGTGGATACCTGCACTCATGTGCACAAACAACAGACACACAAAATTAAAATAAAAAAAGATTCATTGTACACATACATGAAATTGCCAAAGAACAAACAAAAGACAGTAAGAAAACATCAAAACGAATGAATGATTGATTGAACAAACCAGCAAGCCAAAGACAGTCATACCTTTGCAGCTGCACAGATGGAGGTGACCCAGAGAGAGCCAGCCATCAGGGCAGCTTCGACCACAAGGCAAGAAGGAAACCCACAGCCTTTGGGTTCAGATCTTCTACAAACATAGACACACCAATTCCTGCTGTGTGGGAAGACTTCCTGTGCCTTCAGCATCTTCAGCGTTGGTCTCTGCATAGATCTCAGTTTAATGGCAGTGCCTTCCAGACCGCAAGGGACTGGCTCCCTCAGAAAACTCTCTCCAGCACGAGGCATAATAGCCTGAAGGATCTAGTTCAGTAGACACAGGGTTCTTCTGTAATGCACTTTCCAAACGAAGTGCACACTTTGGGATTAATTAAACTCTTTTCTAGCTGCCTGACAGTGTAACCTTTCTTTTATGCTTCTTAGGGGGGTACACGAGTAAAAAGTCAAATCTATTATGTTCATGACTCGGAGGGAAAGATCTGGAACAAAATTACCTTACACACTGTTTTTTGCTTTCAAAAAAAAATTTTTTTTTTTGACTCCCGAATCAAATAGCTGTCTGGTCTGTGTGTTAGCTGAGCCACGCGTCCAACCCAGGAGAGGAGTGGCTTGGGATTTCAGCAATAGAAGCCAAGGAGAGGTATCAGGGATGCCAGCACAAACCCCTAATTTCTTGGCACAGTAGGGGGGCAGTACAGAAGAGTATGTGAAAGCCGCGTGCTGACTGCCTGGCTGTGGCTCCACTCTCCTTCCCGTCTGTCCTGTTTTTGAGTGCATGACATTTAATTAATTTTACAGTTAACTCCTTACGCCATTCCATTTTTGACAAAGTGTCACTTTGATCTCTCGGCTGGTTGGGGGTAAACTATGTGTATCAGTCATTACCCTGGCTCAGGCCTGAGCAGGGACATCTGCCACAGCAGGAGATTTGAGGGACAGCAGCAGGCAGGATGCAGAGACAGGGATTCCGTTTATAGACAGGTTCCTGGAAGAGGCTCAGTGCAGAGCTTGGCTTCCCATCCAGGCCCCTCCGTCAAAGCTCCCCTGTCCTCCTCACCTCAGCCACCATCATCTTTGGGGGAAAGAAATGCTTGCCTTTTTAAGATTTTTTTTTAACTTTATAGTAACAAAATTAAATAGAAAAGGAGGTCTGTGCACTGAACTCAGTGGTAAGGGGGCTTGTCTAGCACTCAGAAAGCTCTGAATTCAATCCAGAGCATTGATTATATATCAATGCTCTGGATTTTATATATCAATGATCTGGATTGAATATATATATATATATATATATATATATATATATATATATACACATATATATATCACATATATACACATATACATATATATGTGTATATGTGTGTATATACATATATCACACATGAAATTGTTATAGAATAAACAAAAATAGTAAAAAGATAAAAATGAATGAATGAAGCAACAAGCCAAAGATGGTTTTACCTCTGCTATATGTGTGTGTGTGTATACACCTATACATGTGTATATATGTATATGTCAGGCTTTTCTAGAGGAGCAGGACCTACAGAATAAACTCTCTCTCTCTCTATGTGTATATTCAGCTAGTCCAACAATGGTTGTCTAGCAACAGAAAGTCCGAGAATCCAGTAGTTGTCCAGTGTATAAGGCTGGATGTCTTAGCTGGTCTTCAATCTACACTGGGATGCTGGGGAAGGGATGGACTTGCCAGCGATAGTAAGAGCAAGAGCAGGCAGGCAGAGAGTGAAGCTTCCTTCTCCCATGGGCTGTATATAGGCTGCCAAAGAGGTGTGGCCCACCTCAGAAGATCTGGATTAAAAGTGGATTTCTCACCTCGAAGATCTGGAATATGTATGTATGTATGTATGTATGTATGTATGTATGTATGTATGCATGCATGTATGCATGCACATGTATGTATGTATGTATGCATGCATGTATTAGAACTCTTTTTAGCTAGGTGTGGTGGTGAAAGCTCATGAAATCTTATTCAGATTTTGAGGTATGAGCATGAAGAGAAAAGTTTTAATTAATTAAAAAAATCTAGCTGGGCGTGGTGGCGCACGCCTTTAATCCCAGCACTTGAGAGGCAGAGGCAGAGGCAGGTGGATTTCTAAGTTCGAGGCCAGCTTGGTCTACAGAGTTGAGTTCCAGGACAGCCAGGGCTACACAGAGAAACCCTGTCTTGAAAAAAACATAAATAAATAAATAAATAAATAAATAAGATCTACTTTATGTGTATGAATGTTTTGTCTGCATGTATGTTCATGTACCACGTGTGTGCCTGGTGCCTATAGAGGCCAGAAGATGGCAGTAGATCCCCTGGAATTGGAGTTACAGACAGCTGTGAGTGCATGCAGGTGCCGAGGATGGAACGAGGACCTCAGGAAGAGCAGCCAGTGCTCCTAACCACTGACCCATCTCTCCAGCCCTGAGAAGGAAATGTGGAAAACAGACTTTTCACTCCAGCTTGCTCTGCGGTGTGACTTCCGGCCTGCTCTGCGGTGTGACCTCAGATGCTTCTTTTGCTGTGTTTTGCTGTGTTTTGCTGTGTTTTGCTGTGTTTTGCTGTGTTTTGCTTCTAGGACACCAGAGTTGCAGAAACTTGCTATGATGCCTGGGGAATGAGACCTCGGAGTCGGCCCAGAACACACCCAGACACCAACTTCTCAACGCCAAAGAGATTTATTACCGAGGAGGGAGGAGGTGGGGCAGGGTAGGAGGGTGGGGTCGGGGAGAGGCTGCCTCTAGATCCATCAAAAGACAGTAGCAGGAGTGACTGTAGGACTGGTTTTTGAGGAGGAAAGGGTGAAGTCTGTGTTAGGATGAGTTGGTAAATCCTGATTGGACAGGTCAGTCAGTGTAGCCAAATAGAGCGTTTGGATTGCTGGACCTTGATGTTTCGTCTCAGGAATGAGTCAGTGCTCATACAAGGGAGTGGACTTGAGGGCTAGCCTTGGGAACATAATCTAACCAGAGGGAAGAGGGAAGGGCAAGCCTGCCTACACTATGCTCGCCATGCTAGAGCCTCTTAGATTTTTTTTTTTTTTTGGTTTTTTCGAGACAGGGTTTCTCTGTATAGCCCTGGCTGTCCTGGAACTCACTTTGTAGACCAGGCTGGCCTCGAACTCAGAAATCCGCCTGCCTCTGCCTCCCGAGTGCTGGGATTAAAGGCGTGCGCCACCACGCCCGGCTAGATTTTTTTTTTTTAAATTGAAAAGATTCTTATCTCATACAATACAACTGGACCATAGTTTCTTCTCCCTCCTAGATCCCCCCTCTCCTCCCCCAGACCCCCCTTCCCCTCTCACAGATCTCCCTATCCCTTCCCCCAGACCCCCCTCCCCTCCCCCAGGTCTCCCTTCCCCTCCCCCAGATCCACTCCGCCTCTGCCTCCCTTCAGAAAGAAGCAGGCCCCCAAGAGACAATAATCAAACACCACAAAGCAAGATAGAGTAAGACGAGGCAAAACCCTCACACCGAGGCAGGACGAGGCTATCAACAGGAGGTCAAGAGTCCAAGGAGCAGCCACTGTCTTGTGCTTTCCTAAGGATCCATGACTCTCTGAAGAACGATACCCCAGACTCAAATAGTATTCAAAAGCAAAGAACATTTCATTCTGCAGGAGTCCAGCATGCTGGGGCCTCCCACTACCAAGATGGAGACACCCACGTGAGCTCTCGGGCCTGATTTATAGCACATTAGGGGACCTTTAATCTTAACCTGTCCCCTCTACCTCTAGAGGTGACAACCATTGCTGGGGTGTTCGGGGCTGGAAACTGTTGCTGGGGAAGTCTGGAAACGGCTGCTGACCCATTGTCTCGTGGTGGGGGTGGGGGTGGGGGTGGAGGTGAGGGTGGGGTGGGGATGGGGGTAGGGATGGGGGTCGGGGTGGGGACAGTTTCTGAGGCCTGGACTCGCTTGGACTTGCCCAGTTCTTGGAGACAGAGATTAGGACCTTGTCTCCTGAACTGTCTGTTTGAAGCCTGTCATGGAGTCAGCCTAGCCTGTCTCACTTTAATTACTGTTTTTAAAAGAAGATTACTTTTTTCCAATGTGTCTGTATGTGTCCCTGAATGTATGCATGTGCCATGGGCATGCTGTTCCTGAGGGGGCCAGAAGAGGGCACCCCTGACTGTAGGTGTAAGCAGCTCATTGTGGATGCTGGGAACCAAATCAGGATCCCTGGTAAGAGCAGCTAGGGCTCTTATATGCTGAGCCATCTTTCCATCCTCCCCTCAACTTTTTTGGGAGACTCTTGTAGCCCAGGCTGGCCCTGAACTTGCTATGTAGCAGAGAATGACAGTAAGGTTCCGTGTCTCTCTGGCCTCGACCTCCTGAGTGATGGAATCGTAGACATGGGTCATGATGCTAGGCAAGGACACTCCCAAGGATAAACATAGCCCGCTTAACCTTAACTCTTCCGTAGTCCCTTCTGCTGCTCTCTGATTCCGCCTCCACAGCGTGACTGATGAGTTTTGGATGCTATTGTTTGACACTGAAATAGATGAAGATATAGCTTGGGTACCCACCCCTTCCTCTCGGCTCCCCTTTCTCTTTCTCGCTGCCTCACGAAGGCCTGACTCATGCAACTCATCTGCCCTTTCCCTTTTATTTTTATCGCCGCTTTATTGAGATATAATTTACATACCATATACTTCACCTCGTGAAAACGTACAGTCGAGCAGTTTTACGTGTATTCTCAAAGGCTCACATCCACCTCTACACTCAGTCAGCACAAAAATCTGGAGTATTTCTGTTCTTCCTCACCCTGCTGCTGCTCCTGCCTCCCTCCCTGGCACACTGTCCCCGGGACCCGGGACCTGTCAGTGTCAGTCTCTCCTTTTGTAGACATCTGTGGGTGAGAAAGGGGACCTGACCACGGCTTTGGTTTGTATGCCTCTAACTATTAATGATTTTGAGCACTTTTTCATGAACCTATGAACCTTCCGAAAATGTCTATGAAAGCCCTTTCTTTACCTAGCCCCGGCACAGTTGCACACACCTTTAATCCCTTGCGGCGTGGCTGCTTTAAGGTCACCCCATGTTCCTGCCAATAATTCCTCACCAGAGCTTTGTCAGGAAGCCTAATAAACTTGTGGGTTCCCCAGAGTGAACTCTGGAGGAGTCGATAGCAGTGTAGGGGGAAGGACTGAAGTCATTTGTATGCCCTTGGGGACAGAATTTTAGCATGCATGCTAAGTTCCCCGATCTATAAATGAGGGTCCTACTAGCCAGATCTTTTTTAATTTCTTCCATTTGAGGACATTTATAAATTTAGTTAACCACTTAATTAATTTTGAGACACCATGGATGTATGTAGCCCTAGCTGGCTTAGAACTCACTGTGAAGACCAAGCTGTCCTTGACTTCACAAATTGGTGTCTACCTCTACCTCTGCATGGTGGTATTAAAGGTGTGGGCCACCACCAGGCTTCGAGAGTTGATTTTTGTTATATGTACATGCATGTGTGCCAGGTGTGCGCAGGTGCCCCCAGAGGTCAGAAAAGGGATGCCCTGAAGTTAGACTTAAGGCAGTTGTGAGGCTCTCCTGAAAGGAGTGTGGGGACTCCACCTCCCTTCCTTTGAAAGAGCAGTGGTTGTTCCTAATTGCACAGCCATCTCTCCAGCCCCAGTGACATTCTGTTGTGTTTAGCTTTTGATGCAGTTGCAGTAAGAGCTACTTTCTCAATTTTGTGTTTTTACTGCTCATAGACATGTAACTGCACTCCACTGTGGTGGTTGTTTTGCATTTTTGAGAGCAGTTCTTGTTAAGTAGCCCACGCTTGCTTGGACTGCATGACGTTCTTGTTTCCTCCCTGTGAGAACGGTGACCGCACTGGTACATTGACAAAGGTTGGCATGGTAGTACACACCTCATGCCTGCAAGCCTAGCACTCGCTAGAGAGCTTCAGACTGAGTTCTAGGTCTGGAACCCAGACTGTGGTAGATGAAAGAAGCTGACTCTACAAGTGTGACCTCCAGCATTTACACACGCAGCATGTAGGATGCAACACAAGTGCATTCACCCATGTGTGTGTGCACACAGAAGCACACACATGTGCATGTACACATGCACACACATGAACACACACAATACAGATATACAAAATTAAATGAACAGATGAAAACCTTGAAGGGCTGGCAGGTGGAAGTGGAAGGTGGCAAGACGACTCAGTTGAGAAGATTGTGCTCTGATTGCAAAGGACCTGAGTTCAGTTCCCAGCACCAACACCAGGTGGCTCCCAACTTCCTGTAACTCTAGCTTCCAGGGAATACAATTGGCTCTTTTGGCATCCTGGGCACGCGCGCACACACACACACACACACACACACACACACACACACATTTGAAAAGTAAACATAAAAGCCGGGCGTGGTGACACACACCTTTAATCCCAGCACTTGGGAGGCAGAGGCATGCAGATTTCTGAGTTCGAGGCCAGCCTGGTCTACAGAGTGAGTTCCAGGACAGGACAGCCAGAGCTATACAGAGAAACCCTGCCTCAAAAAACCAAAAAAAAAAAAAAAAGAAAAGAAAAGAAAAGTAAACATAAATCCTAACAAAGGAGGTGGATGCCGTGGGAGACGGTGGGTGCCGTGGGAGACGGTGGGTGCCGTGGGAGACGGTGGGTGCTGTGGGAGACGGCTGAGAGGGTAAGAACACTGGATGATTTCCAGAAGACTTGGGTTAGATTCCCAGCACACACCTGGTGGCTCACAAGCATAATTCCAGTTCGAGGAAATCTAATGCCCTCCACAGACACTACATGCACTTAAAGTGCATATATTCATGCAGGCAAAATGCTCATACACACAAGATAAAAATAAAGTAAGTCTTTAAAAATAAAGGGGTGGAGTGGGTAGTTCAGAAGTATAATGTTAGCATGCATGAGGGGCTGAGTTTGAATCCCAGTACTATACATGCCCACAAACAATCACAGCACCTGTGAAAAGACATAGCTGCTTTGCTATGTTTTCCTTGACAGTCCTAGTTAGAACTCATGACATACTGCCCAGGTGAGCAGCATCTCTGAGCTCCTCCTGGTTTTAGATGACACACTCCAGTTTGTCACCGCAGAGTGTGACATTCCATGTGTGCAGTCTTTGGCCTCCGGTCTGAGGGGTGGGGCTCATATTGATGGCCATTGGATTTGTCAAGTGCCTTTTCTGTAGTGGTTGAGATGGCTGTACACTTTTATCCTTTATTCAATTAATATGGTGTATTACACTGATTGATTTTCATATGTTAAACCAACACTGCATTCCTGGGATAAATCCCACCTGGTCACATAATCCTTTTTATATGGATCTCATCCAGCATGCTAGCTCTGTGTTGAGGATATTGGTGTGTAATTTTGTGAGCTTTTGTCTGGTTTGGGACCATAAATATTGGTCTTATGCACTGAGCTGGGGCACAGTCCTGGTGCTTTTGTTTGGAGATGTTCATGACAGGTGTTGCTACATTTAAAAAAAAGTTTGGCCGGGCGTGGTGGCGCACGCCTTTAATCCCAGCACTCGGGAGGCAGAGGCAGGTGGATTTCTGAGTTCGAGGCCAGCCTGGTCTACAAAGTGAGTTCCAGGACAGCCAGGGCTATACAGAGAAACCCTGTCTCAAAAACCAAAAAAAAAAAAAAAAAAAGTTTGGTAGAATTCGTTGAATTCTGTACAGTGTGTGAGCCTCTCTGTGTGTATGTGTGCATTCCTGCATGTGTGTGTATGTGCATATGTGTGCCTTCCTCTGTGTGTGTACATGCATGTGCGTATGTGTGCATTCCTGTGAGTGTGCGTTTGTGTGCATGTGTGCATGTGTGAGTGTGTGTGTCTCCCTCCTACTCACCTCTCTATGTGAATGTCTGGAAGTCAGAGGTTAAATTGGGGTGTTTTCCTCAGTTGCTTTTTCCTCACTGAACCCAGAGTTCTCCATTTTGTCCAGACTGGCCAGCCAGCTTCGGGAGCCTGCCTGTGTCTTCCCCATCACCCCTCAGTGCTGGGCTTGCCAGCCACACCAGTGGGGACTGGGAATCTGTATCCAGGGTCTCAGGCTCTACAGACTTTTCCCGTGGTACATCCCCTCTCTTTCCTAGTGTTTGACATGGACTCATTTGAATTATTCTATCAGTTGGCCCATTATTGTTATTATCATTTGGTTCCAGGGATCAGGCTCAGTGGGCACGCACCAGCTCAGTGGGCACACACCAGCTCAGTGGGCACACACAGGCTCAGTGGGCACGCACAGGCTCAGTGGGCACGCATAGGCTCAGTGGGCACGCACAGGCTCAGTGGACACGCACCAGCTCAGTGGGCACACACAGGCTCAGTGGGCACATACAGGTTCAGTGGGCACGCACCAGCTCAGTGGGCACACAGGCTCAGTGGGCACGCATAGGCTCAGTGGGCACACACAGGCTTAGTGGGCACACACAGGCTCAGTGGGCACGCACAGGCTCAGTGGGCACGCACAGGCTCAGTGGGCACGCACTAGCTCAGTGGGCACACACCAGCTCAGTGGGCACACACAGGCTCAGTGATCACACACAGGCTCAGTGGGCACGCACCAGCTCAGTAAGCACACACAGGCTCAGTGGTCATGCACAGGCTCAGTGGGCACATACATGTTCAGTGGGCACATACATGTTCAGTGGGTGCGCACCACTGACTGCATCCCATCCCAGTAGCTTCCTCCCCTTTTGAAAATAACTTCTTGCTGGGCAGTAGTGGCACACACCTTTAATCCCAGCACTTGGGAGGAAGAGGAAGGTGGATTTCTGAGTTCAAGGCCAGCCTGGTCTACAGAGTGAGTTCCAGGATAGCCAGGGCTACACAGAGAAACCCTGTCTTGAAAAAAAAAAAGAAAGAAAATAACTTCTTGCTTTTCTTCTTTTATATTTTGAGGCAAAGTCTCACTGTGTATCCCTGGCTGGCTTGGAACTCACACTGAAGTTCAGGATGGCCTCAGACTCATAGAAGTCTGTGTGCTGCCTCTGGAGTGCTGGGATTTTCGTTTTTTGTTTGTTTGTTCATTTTTGTTTGTTTGTTTGTTTGTTTTCGAGACAGGGTTTCTCTGTATAGCCCTGGCTGTCCTGGAACTCACACTGTAGACCAGGCTGACCTCAAACTCAGAAATCCACCTGCCTCTGCCTCCCGAGTGCTGGGATTAAAGGGTTAGGCGAGCACCACCATATCCTCCATCACCACAATCATCTCCTCCTCCTCCTGCTCCTCCTCCTCCTCTTCCTCTCCCTCTTCTCTCCTTTCTTCTTCCTTCCTCTTCTTCCTTCCTCTTCCTCTTCTCCTCCTCTTCATCTTCCTCCTCCTCTTCTTTCTTCTTTCTTCCTCTTCCTCTTCTTCCTTCCTTTTCCTCTTCTTCCCCTCCCCCTCCCATTCTCCCCTCCCCCTTCTTCTTCCTTCCTCTTCTTTCTTCCTCTTCCTCTCCTCCTCCTCTTCTTCTTCCTCCTCCTCCTCCTTCTTCTTTTTTTTTTTTTGGTTTTTTTGAGACAGGGTTTCTCTGTATATCCCTGGCTGTCCTGGCACTCACTTTGTAGACCAGGCTGGCCTCGAACTCAGAAATCCACCTGCCTCTGCCTCCCAAGTGCTGGGATTAAAGGCATGCGCCACCACGCCTGGCCCCTTCTTCTTCTTCTATACTAGGATGGTCCTGACCTTGCCATTTTTCAGCCTCCTGAGTAGTTAGGACTACAAGCCACCCATCTGGCTCATTTTCTAACTTGAGGTAATAGGATTAACTTTTGATTTCTTGGCTGTCGCGGGTCCAGGGCTTGGACATCTTTGCAATGTGGAAGGCACTGTTTTATCTCTTTTCCTTCATGATCACAGCTCTGACCGGCAGTGCTCTGAGAACGGGAAGATCGGGGATTTTGTTTATCTGCTGTCCACCACCACAATCAAGTCTTGGCCACCGTGGGCTGAATAGAGTTTTCCTTTATGTCTCCTTGAGGATTGTTTTGCCGATGGCTATGACACTTGTAGGAACCCCCACAAAAAGTTAATAAAGACAAGAAACTCAAAGCCAGCGAATGACCCCCACTAGGATGATAGCCTCAGTCAGGTGTGTGCAAGGCCTGCTTCATTCTGACCATCACCATTATCCCAATTGTAAAACGATTTCTGTTTTGTTCCACCAATCGCTTTATATAATAGTGCCTTGTGGGTTTTTGTCTCACATAGCTCAGGCTGGCTTTGAATTTATTACATAGCAAAGGATGACCTTGAACTCCTGACTCCTCTGCTTCTGCCCTCCAAGGGATTTGCTCACAGGTATGTACCGCCTCAGGGATCAGTTCCCATAGTGCTGAGGACTGAGCCCAGGAGCCTGTGCCTGTCAGGCACACTCTATCACTACAGCCGCACCTCTCAATGATGACCTGTCTTGTTTCCTTTGTTGCTTGACTCTGAGGATCTGTGTGAGCCTCTCTCTGTGGTAAGACTCACTGCTTTACCTACTCTTAATTCTTTCCAGAGTTCTTCTTCGCTGTTCCACCAAATCCCCACTTTTACCTGGATGTCTCCAGGGCTCTCGGCCACACGAGGCAGTTGCTTACACGGCCCAGGCTTGACTCTGGAAGCCCTTCTCCTGAATTCCTGCAGCCACCAGTGATCCAGCTCTCCCAGGACCAGTCACCTCAGCTCCTCTGGGCCCTGACATTTCTCTCTTTCCTAGACCTCTTTTCAAATCATTTCCTTTTCTGGGTTTCTTCCCCGTCACTCTGGAACTTATCTTACCTCTGTTTTTTTCTAACTCTTAAAGGAATAGCCCAGATCTTTCCAGAATATAATTTTAACGGAATTTAAGAGGCAATGAGCTCATATTGAAAGCGTGCCTGCAAATGCCCTAGAGAGAAAGGTGTGACATAAAATCAAGGAATTGATTTCATTGTTAATTTCTTGTGACTTTTCTCTGGTTTTGACTAATTATCCATTCTGCAGGCTAGATTAATTTTTGAATTTAATATCATCGTATAGAGTTCAATCAGAAAACAGGATAGTCAAGGTTAGGGCTGCTATACAATTAAGTTGTAGTTTTTCCTTCCTACCTAAAATGGAAATATTAAGAATTTACTTCCTTAACATTAAAATTAATCCAAATATTGATAAGTCTATCAGCCACTATTTAAGGGAGATAATGTAATGCACCATCCCCACTGAGTACTTATTAAGCAGGAGGCTGCTACCCCAGTGGGTATAATTTGTATTTCAATCAGGTGCTTCATGGGAAATATTTTGGTTTAATTCAACACTTTTTTTTAAAAAGGGAAAAACAAATTGGATGTGCAAATCTTCTTTGTAAGAGGGATAAATCATTTTCTTTTTTTTTTTTTTTTTTTATTTTATTTATTATATGTAAGTACACTGTAGCTGTCTTCAGGCATCCCAGAAGAGGGCGCCAGATCTCATTAAGGATGGTTGTGAGCCACCATGTGGTTGCTGGGATTTGAACTTATCACCTTCAGAAGAGCAGTCGGGTGCTCTTACCCGCTGAGCCATCTCACCAGCCCCGATAAATCATTTTCTGATGAGCAGTAAATCAAGAGATGAAGTTGTTGGGCCCGTGAGTCTTGAGGGCAGCCCGAGGGGTTGCCTGGTGCTGGCAGGCCTTGTGACATCTCACTTCACATTAGGAAGCCAGTGGTGGTTGGTCCAGATTTTTAACTTTGCACTGAGAATTCAGATCAGAGCCAGGTGTGCAAGCCTAAAATCCTAGCACTTGGGAAGTGGAGGCAGGAGGATCAGAAGTTCAAGGTCATCCTCAGCTACATACACAGTGAGTCTGAAGCCATTCTGGGCTACATGAGAACCTATCTCAACCTATCCCTCACTCCCAAGTCCCCTCCTCAAACAAATAATTCAGATCAGAAAATTAGGGCAGACTTGGGCCTAGTGGCTCATACCTGTAATCCTAGCATTTAGGAGAAGCTGTGGCAGGAGGATTGCTGTGAGTTCAAGACCAACCTAGACTAATGAGAGCATGTCTTAAAAAAAAAGTCAAGTCAGAAATAAATTAGTTTCATGTAGTGATTACACCCAACACTCACAGACTGCGGCAGGAGGATTGCCTTGATTCTGAGGCCTGCCTGGACTCCTTATGGACTCTAATACCAGTCTGGGCAATTTAGAGAAAATTTAAAAGTTTACTTTAAAAAAATGTAAAAACTGGAGGTTGGAGAGATGGCTCAGTGGTTAGGAGCTCTGAATGTTTTTCCAGAGGTCACAGGTTCAATCTCCAGCACCCACATGGTGGCTCACAGTACCTGTCACTCCAAGATCTGATGCCCTCACACAGACACGCAAGCTGGCAAAACACAAAGGGGCATAAAATTAAAAAAAATAAAAAAATAAGTATATTAATGGTAAATATCTTTAATCCCAGCACTCAGGAGGCAAAGGCAGGTGGAGCTCTGTGAGTTCAAGGTCATCCTGGACTACATAATCTGTCTCAAAAAAATAAGCAAATAACAACTAGGGTAAGGTGACAAAATCACCTGAACATTAAAAATGTTTGGCATCCATGTAAGTTGTGAGTTTATTTTTCTTTTCTCTGTGTGAGTGTGAGTATGTGTGGGTGTGAGTATGTATATGTGTGCATATGAGTGTGTACTTGAGAGTTTGTGTATGTGTGTGAGTGTATGAATGTGTATGTGTGAGTGTGTGTTTGAGAGTGTGAGTGTGCATATGTGTGTATGTGTGCATATATGTGTGAGTGTGTATATGTGAGTGTAAGTATATGTGAAATGTGTGAGTGTGAATATTTGTGGGAGTATGTGTGTGAGTGTGTACATGTGTGTGTGTGTGTGTGTGTGTGTGTGTGTGTGAGTGAATATGTGAGTGTGTGAGAGTGTGTGTAAGTATGTGTGTGTGTGGACAGGTGCATGTGAGGTTCTACATTGAAGCCAGAGGTTAATGTCAGAGTCCCACCCTATTGTTTTGAGACTGGGTTTGTTATGGAGTGTGTAGCTCACGGAGCTCACTGACTGGGCTTGAGTGGCTGGCGAGCAGCCCCAGGGATCTACCTGTCTTTGCCTCTCCAGGACTGGATCACAGGTGTTCACCCCGGTCTGCCATTTTGATCTGGGTCTCGGGGGTTGAACTCAAGGTTCTCTCATGTGTGATAAACCCCTGAGCAACTGAGCTGCCTCCCCCCACCTGCCTGCTCCCCCCACATTCCTTTTTTAAAAAAAAAACCATTTTTAGAAATTATTTATTTTTTTGTGTATGGGTGTTTTGCCTGCATGTGTGTCTGTGTGCATTTGTGTGAGTGGTGACCCATGAAGTCAGCAGAGGACATCAGATCCTCTGGGACTGGAGTTACAGATCATTGCGAGCTGCCACGCGTGCACTTGGAATGGAACCTTGGTCATTGGAAGGGCGGCCACTCTCTGAACCGCTCAGTCGTCCCTCCGGTCCCTTCCCTCTCTGTTCCGGGGTCTTACTTTATTTATGCAGGCTGTTCTTAGATTCTTAGATGATCCTCCTGCCTCTGTTAGGAACACAAGCTCCAAACACGCAGTTCCTGTGGTGTTAGGGAGTATTTTCACCTCTCTCTGTCAGCATTTGGACAGGAGAAGCAACTGAGAGAAACATTAGAGGCCTATGAAGCTCCTTCCTGGCTGCCATTCCCCCAGGTGTAAATAAAGTGTGGGAAGGCGCCCTTCCATCATCTGCCCCTGTGGAAATGGTTAAGGTTCCAGGCAGGGATGCTGGAGCTACTCAGGGAGCGGGGTGCGGACAGATGCCATCTGGATGGTAGTGTCTATCACTTAGATCTTGAAACTGACACTTCATAGGCCTCCCCCCCCCCTAATTTACAGTGCAGTAAAACTGGCAATAAATGTAGGTGCACTTCACCCTTGCAAGGAGGTACGTCTTTATGATTCCGGCGAAGCTCACACACACTCTTGGTTTTACCCTTACACTGTCCCGGGCTCAAGCATTTAATATTTAACAATCTGTATTCTATAAATAATAGATGCACCTGTCTTCCCCACTGAAGATCAGCAGCAGATTTTATTGTTGACAGGAGTGATAATATTCTCTCACCTTCTTAACTTTTTATGTTACTGTTAATTTCCCCTTTGTGGCTGGGAGCCTAGGGAGGGGTTTGCGCCATTCTGGAGAGAAATGAGCTGTAATAATCTGATTGGAACGGAGCACCGGGGAAAGCTTGGGTAACTCTACGACCATTGCAGTGATTTGAGGTCACAGACTCACGCCAACACTAAGCCTGGGAAGAAGCATCCTGATTTCCCAGACTAAGGAGCTGGCAAATCCCTGGCCCACACCATTGCCTGCTACCTGCAAAGGAGACCAACAGGACTGGGTTTGGCCACTGTCTTCTACCTAGTCTTTGGCAGAATGGGCGAAATGCAATTCAGTAAACTTTTGGAAAACATTAAGAAACAACCCTAGCCGGGCGTGGTGGCGCACGCCTTTAATCCCAGCACTTGGGAGGCAGAGGCCAGCCTCGTCTACAGAGTGAGTTCCAGGACAGCCAGGGCTACACAGAGAACCCCCGCCCCCCCCAAAAAGCTGGGCGTGGTGGTGCACGCCTTTAATCCCAGCACTCGGGAGGCAGAGGCAGATGGATTTCTGAGTTCGAGGCCAGCCTGGTCTATAAAGTGAGTTCCAGGACAGCCAAGGCTACACAGAGAAACTCTGTCTTGAAAAACCAAAAAAAAAAAAAAAAGAAACAACCCTGGGGGCAAGATGGCTCAGCAAGTAAAGGAGCTTGCTGCCCAGCCTGAGGTCATGAGTTCTAATCCTAGTACCCACACAGGGGAGGGAGGGACTGGACTCTTCAAGGATGTTCTCCAGCCTTCACAGCATATTCACCCCCATAAGTAAAATGTAATAAAAATAATAAAAAGGGAAACAGAACCCTGGCTCTCAGAACTCTGATCATACACTGTGAACCTTACTGTCTCAGCTGACATCACTCTGACAGTCAGTCCAAGTTCGAGGAAGGAGCAAGAAACTGCAGCACATCACCACAAGGTTTTTGGTGTGTTGGTGCGTTTCTCTCTATGGAGTCCTTATAAATGCAGCTCAACTACACTATGAAAGGTAGACCAATACATGCATGTTGTTAGCAAAGAATCCTTCATCACGTGTCCTTTCACATGCTTGTGTCTGCTTCAGTGAAAAATCCCTTTATGTCTTTGCCCCAGCAAAACACCATCCAACCGATTTTCCAAAGAACCCTTAAGATTCCACTTCACCTCCCAGGTCCTCCCATGTGGAGGCCAGGGGACCATCTTGGGTGTCATTATTCCAGTGTCATCCACCTTTTTATTCTTAGGGACACTGCAGAATCTTAGCTGCCTGTGGCTCTCCCGTTTGGTAAGGCTTGCTGGCCAGGGAGCTCCGGATCAACCTCTAGCCTCGCAGTGCTGTTTACAAGCACTCCCCTGGCTTTCTGACTTCATTTCTATTTTATGTGTACACGGGGTTTGTCTGCACGTATGTATGTGCACCCCATGTGTGCTTGATACACTGAGGTCAGATGAGGGTATCAGATCCCCTGGAACTGGTGTTACAGGAGCTTGTGAGCCATCGTGTGGGTGCTGGCAACCAAACCCAGGTCTTCAGGAAGAGCAGCCAGTGCTCTGAACTGCAGAGCTGTCTCTTCAGTTCTCTGTCTGGCCCTTTAAAAGATGTGGATTTTGAGGATCAGACTCAGGTCCCCGTCTTGTGAAGCAAGCATCTCGTTGACCGGAGCCATCTTCCCTGCTTTGAGTGGACCCACCTCTGGAGCATCTTCACATGGGTACCCTTGGTGCCCCCCTGAAGGAGGACCTGGAGCCTCCTGAGAGGATTTGGGGAGGAGGTGAAGGACCAGAGGCAGCTCAGTGAATGCAGATGAACACTGAGTGTCTGGGAATAATTTTTCCTTGAGGCCATGAGCACCTATGGGTAGCTGTGACCTCAGGTCAGCCCAGATGTTGTTTATACACGTGATTTCTCCTTTACCAAAAGTTAATGAGCCAAATAAGCACTTTCCTCTTTGCTTTCAGAACTTAGAATAAAAGCAGCCCTAGTGCTATTTTGGCTGAGTTGGGTAAATAAATGGGCCCCGTGGACACAAACGGGAAATACTGGCTGGTGTGGTACCCACCTGGTAGAGCAACTCTTTTTTTTTTTTTTTTTTTTTTTGGTTTTTCGAGACAGGGTTTCTCTGTCTAGCCCTGGCTGTTCTGGAACTCACGTTGTAGACCAGGCTGGCCTCAAACTCAGAAATCTGCCTGCCTCTGCCTTCCGAGTGCTGGGATTAAAGGTGTGCGCCACCACGCCTGGCTAGAGCAACTCTTAAAATCCCAGGGTTTGGGAGGCTGAGGCAAGAGGATCTGAGGCAGGGGATCAGGAGCTCAAGGCCTGAACTACAAATTAAGATCCAATTTAAGCAGGGCATGGTGGGGCATGCCTTTTGTCCCAGCACCAGGGAGGCAGAGGCAGGCAGATCTATATGTGTTTGAGGCCAGCTTGGTTTACAGAGTGAGGTCTAAGACAGCCAGGGCTACACAGAGAAACCCTGCCTCAAAAAAACCCCCAAACCAAAAACTAAAAACACTAAACCAAAACCCAGCCCCCACCTCTACCACCATAAAGAAGAAGGAGGAGGAGAAGAAGGAGGAGGAGAAGAAGAAGGAGGTGAAGAAGGAGGAAGAGGAAGAGGAGGAGGAAGAGGAGGAAGAGGAAGAGGAGAAGAAAGAGAGAGAGAGAAAGAAAGAAAGAAAGGAAGAAAGAAAGAAAGAAGAAAAATACCATGCTTGAAAACGTATGTATCTATGCAAATGAAAAGGAAAACTTAAAGCTTCCTTTGGAAGTCACCAGAGGTTGCTTCTGTAATTCATACAGCTTCAAACAAGGGCACTTCAATTTGGAAATGAAAATGAGGGCTGTCAAGATTGCTCATGGGGTAAAGGGGTCTGCAGCCAACCCTGATGACCCGAGTTCAATGCTTGGGGCACACACCTGGTGGAAGGAGAGAACCAAATTCTACAAGTTACCATGTGACCTCCACACATGTGACATGGCTTGCACACTTGAATATATACAAATGTAATTTAAAATAATTTTTAAGATGAAAAGGAGAGTGACTGGCTAGGAAAGTAGAGGTCGGCTGCAGGTTCCACAAAGGACGAAGAATACTCAGCGTGGTGTGCTCTGCACTTCTAGAGTCCCCGGCAAGTTCAAAGGAACTCTCTCAGGCATCGTCCCACTGGGCTTTCTGTTGCTGTGATAAACATGGGAGCGACACGGAGAGAAGGCATTTATTTTATCTTACAGATTATAGTCTGTCATCAAGGGAAGCCAAGGCAGAGCCTGGAGGCAGAGGACATGGGAGAGCACTGCTGGCTGGATCACTCCCCATGACTTTCTCAGTTTGTTTCCTGATATGAACCAGGACCACCTACCTGCCTAGGACTGGCCCACCTGCGGTGAGCTGCACCCACATCAATCATTCATTAATCAAGAAAATGTCCCATAGACCTTCCCACAGGCCAATCCGATGGAGGCATTTTCTCAACTGAGGTCCCGTCTTCCTAGATGACTCCAGCCTGTGTCAAGCTGACACCCCAACCTGTACAGATTTTTTTGATCTTCATGACAACACAGGAGATGCGGTATGGTCTGTATTACATAAATTTTAAACTTAACTTTTTCATTTGATTTGAGAAATGGATTTTCTGTATTTCTCAGGCTGGCCTCAAACTGATAGTCTCCTGCCTCAGTCACCAAAGTAGCTGGGTCTCTAGGCACGAGCCACCACACCTGAACCACCCACATCTCACATCTGACAGTGGTAGAGGCAGGCCTGGAAGGCAGGTCTGGATGGTGACGCCGCGCGCCTTTTGCTGGCTGCTCCCGAATGGCTCAGCCTGGCTGGAAAGCCCAGCAGAAGCTGAGGGGTTTCTGCTGATCCCACAGTACTGACGGCCAAGAAGGAGTCTGGAAACAAGCTCCCTCGCCTTCCCTCTCCGATTTCCTTTTCCCTCTTGTACAATTTACTGCTGACTGTGCGGTGTTTTGGCAAATGAGGCTCAATAGTGGCTTCAGTCTGTTGTCATGAACCTGGCAGGAGGACCCCAGATCTTGTTAAGTAACCCCTCTGTAGCCTCTAATTGTGTCCCCAGGGAAGCCCGGCTTGAGGGGAGGCAGGCTAGGAGTCCAGGGTGCAGGCTGTGAAGAAGTGTAGAAGTGTGTGTGTGTGTGTGTGTGTGTGTGTGTGTGTGTGTGTACTGTATGCAACTGCAGGGTGGGTGCCTCTGCTGTACCTTGGGTGCACGGCTGGCCTCCCAGTGCCACTCCAAGCCTTGGTGCCAACAAGATCCATGACTGGGGGTGGGGCTCGGGGTGGGCAGCGCTGCAGGTGAGGCGATGTGTTTCACAATGTTGTGTCGCAGTGGGAGCAGTTTCTGCCTTTTAGATTCAAGTTGCATTCCCTGCCTATGCCAGGAGCAGACTCATATGCCCGGATGGGATCCAGAGCGTTGATCGAGGCTCGCTTTCCCTCTTCCTAGGTTTGTGAGGGCAACTGGAAGCTGTTCTCAGCCCTGAGAAAGGGGCCTCCATAGGAAGGCAGGAACTCTCCCCCGGCTTTATCATTGACTTCTCCTCCCTGGGGCAAGCCGCTTCTCTTTCCCATGTTGGTTTCTAGCTCTGGATGGTGGGAAACGGCAGGCGACCTGTCTCCTTGGACTTCTAAGAAGACATTTGTGCCGGGCGTGGTGGCGCACGCCTTTAATCCCAGCACTTGAGAGGCAGAGGCAGGTGGATTTCTGAGTTCGAGGCCAGCCTGGTCTACAAAGTGAGTTCCAGGACAGCCAGGGGTATACAGAGAAACCCTGTCTCGAAAACCAAACCAAACCAAACAAACAAAAAAAAGACATTTGTTCTGTCCGGTCTGACTCAGCCCTTGCGGCTCACAGGGGACTCAGGAGAGGCAGTCTGACTGTCAAATTGGTTGGGTGAGCCAGCAGCCTGGGGGACGAAAAGAGGGGTGTGCACTGGTGAGTCCCGAAGTATCCCAATAAACATGTAGCATGGTTGTTACTCTCTGTCACAGTCAGTGCCAGGCTTTCCCGCATGGCAAACCGTCAGGTAGACTGGCTTTTAGCAGGTTCCCCCCACATTCTGGTTACAAAGAATCACCGCAGATACGTTAAGGTACGCCACGCCAAAATAACAGTTGGTTTGATCTCAGTCCCGCAGACACTGAAAAAAGCCAGCCTTTTATTTGACTGTAGTGTTTAGAAAACAACACTTGGCGTCTTTGTGGCGTCTCCTCCTGCACAGAACTTCACGTGAGGGAGAGCTTTTCCAATGTTGCTGTTTAACCATTAGAAACTGTTGTTTGGCTGTGCGATGCTTGCCAAGGCAAAAGGACACGTGCGCGTAGCCAGTTTGACGTTGGGGAGGAGGAGCTTGGCTGCGACTCCCTACTTGAGTGAAAGCAGTGAATATCCCGGTTGGCTTTTGTCAACTTGACACAAGCCTAGACGTATCTGTGGAGAGAGAACCTTAATTGAGAAAATGCCACATAAGATTGACCTGTAGGCAAACCTGTGGGGCGGCAGTGTCTTGGCTAATGATTGGTTTTGAGGGGTTCTGTCCATTGTGGGCGGAGCCACTACCGGGTTGTATCAGCAAGCCATGGGAAGCAAGCCAGGACAGTTCCTCCTTGGCCTCTGCTTCAGTTCCTGCTCCAGGTTCCTGCCTTGATTTCCTGCCCACACTTCCCTTGATGATGGACCTGTAATCTGCAATATGAAATAAGCCCTTTCCTCCCGAAGTTGTTTTTGGTCATGGTGTTTTACCACAGCAACAGAAAACAGTGCTGTGTGAATTCATGGTCAACTTTACTGAATTTATAACAACCATGGACACAAACCTCTGGACCTGTCTATGCAGTTGTTTAAAATATTTACTTTTATTATTTTGAGCGATGAGCATGTGTGAGCATGCACGCGCCTCCCGCCCCCCTCTGTACGCAGGCGCACAGATGCCCTCGAAGCCGGAGTTATCCCATTTCCTTGGCACTGGATTTCCAGGTGGTCGTGAGCTGCCCAACATGGGTGCTGTGAACTCTGTAAGAGCTGTACACACTCTTGAGCCGCGTTCCCAGCCCCAGTGTTTTCAGCAAGGCTTAGCTGAGGGGAGGTTTCACCTAACTGTGCGCGCCACCGTCTGGTGGCCTGGGGTCCTGGACTGAACCATTCATCTCTGTCTGCTTTTGACTCTGGGTGGAATGTGATCAACTGCCTAACGTTCTTGTCACAGAGCTTTCCCTCCAACCAGGGCCAAAAGAAGCCCTCTCCTCCTCCCTTTCTAAGTTGCTGTTGCCAGGTACTTTGATGCAGTAGTGAGAAAAAAATAATATACAGAGGCAATTTTTAAAAAACGGCTTATTGGAGCCGGCTTAGGGGTAGAGTTGGCTTAGGGTTGAAAGCACTTGCTGTGCTTGCAGAGGACCCTGGAAGGATTAGCATGCACCACCGTACCTGCTTTCTATGGGCATTTCAGAGTACCCAGGTTCAATTTTCAGCACTCACATAGTGGCTCACAACCACATGTATTGCTAGTTCTAGGAGATATGCTGCCCTCTTGTGGCCTCCATGGGCACCAGCCATGCACACTGACTCACAGACTACACCTGAGCACAGCACTCATATATAGGAAAACTAAAACAAACCAACAAACAAAAACTCCCAAAGAATTTTTAAAAATTTTTAATGACTCCATTTTTTGGAAAGTTTTAGAAAAGATTTTTAAAATCAGATTCTCTTTTATTTATTCTTTTTATGTGTTTGCCTACATATGTGTATGTATACCATGTGCATGCAGTACCCGTGAAGGCCAGAAGGGGACTCCAGAACCCTTGTAATTGGAGTTACAGATGGTTGATTGCCACTTGGGGCTGGGAACCAAAGCTGCCTTCTTTGGGAAAGTGGCCATGCTCTTAAGCACTGAGCCACCTCTCCCACCCTTGATTCCACCCCATCCCCCCATTTTAGTATTGGAGTTAAACTCTTACAGTTAAATGTTGCTCGTAGGGAGAATCTCACAGATTGTGTGACCCAGTGCTTTTATCCCCTTTGCGCACAAGTAGAAATACCAGATAAACAAATTGCAGATGCTAAACAGAAAGGATAATTAAACTCTTGGTTTCAGGACCATTCAATTATTATGCACGATTGCCCAAAATATCATCTCATCATCAATATCATCTAATAGTTTATCATTTTCTTCCCCCCCCCTTCGCTCGACCCCGCTCGCTCCAGCCGGCTCCACTCACTTCGGTCAGCCCAACTCGCTCCCGCTTGTTCCAGTCGGCCCTGCTCGCTCCAGTCGGCCCCACTCGCTCCGATCGGCTCCGCTTGCTCTGGTAGGCCCCACTCGTTCAGGCCGTCCCGTTCGGCCCCACTCGCTCCGGGCCCCGCTACCTCCGGCCATCCCTGCTTGCTCCGGCCATCCCCGTTCGGCTCCCCTCGCTTCAAACAGCCTTGCTTGCTCCGGTTGGTCTCTCCAAGGATTCATTTCTTATTATTCTTCATAAGTATGCTGTAGCTGACTTCAGACGCACCAGAGGAGGGCATCAGATCTCATTATGGGTGGTTGTAAGCCACCATGTGGTTGCTGGGATTTGAACTCATCACCTTCGGAAGAGCAGTCAGTTGCTCTAACCCACTGAGCCATCTCACCAGCCCTGAATAATTAATTTTTAAAAGGGGACTACTGCTTTTAAAATGACAACTAAAAATAATAATAGTAAAAGAAGTAATTACACACATACCAAGAGAAGATTTCATACTTTGAAGGGTTTTTAGCAAGAGGCCTCTTTCTTACCCCTGTCTCTAGGTGTACCTGGACTTTAATTCACAGGCATTTGTAAACTTTCTTTACTTTTGTTGTTGTTGTTGTTTTGAGAGAAGATCTGACTGTGTAGTCCAGGCTAGCCCCAGCTTCCTGAGTGCTGGGATTACAGGTATGAGCTGATGCCCTGATTTGGTTGCATCTAGCTCTTTCTTTTGCACCTGGATTTGTTTCTCATGTTGCCCTACGTCCTGGCAGTTGCTCGCCATCAGTCAGTGGGAGGTAGCATCATCCAGTGTATATCCTGCATGGCTGGAACTTTCCTGCCCAGTGCTCGGGATGTCGAGAACACTGCAGACTATGGCAAGCCCAGGAGTTCCTAAATACAACCTGCTCAGTCGGTACAGTGTTACTTCTATGTATCTACATCCAGGCCTGACAATGTGGTGTTGGATATCTATTTGGTGGGCTCTTCCCTGGGGAAGACTATTTCTCCCTCTCTCAATCTTCCTTAACTGCTTGTGGTTCTTCCTTTAGAGTTGAGGCCTCGTGAGCTTCCCTCTGTCCACATTGCATGTATGTCGGCATCTTTCTTCAGGTCATGTTCAGGCAGCCATGTTGATGAGAGTTCATGGGTGTAACCAATGACAACCCACCGGTCCTCTGGCTCTTGCAATCTTTCTGCTCTCTCTTCCAAAATGATCCTGAGCCTTATATGCAGGAACTGTATCCACTGGCACGGGGCTCCAAGACCCTGCATTTTGATTGGCTGTGGTTTTCTGTCATGGTCTCCATCTATTGCACAGAGAACTACACTTCTCTGGCTGGACCCCAGAGAAAGATGCGCAGGGTCTGTTTGCATAACTACCCCTTTTAGGAAGCCGAGGTACACCACCTGTGGGAGCACCCCAGGGATGCTGGGAAGACAGCAGGGCCAAAGTTTAGCCCCTAAATATGAGATAGCTAGCATTCAGTGACATTGAGTGTCCTACTCCAAGTACTACAGAGGGTAAGGATGCAGCTTGGCCAGGAGGTGCCCTGCATTTGGCATCCTGCCTTGTTCAGAAAATAGTCTGCCTCTGAGGAGACAGAGAAAAACAAGGTGAGAGGGAGGCCTGTTAGGGATTGTGGGGGGAGAGGGAGAGCTAGGTTGGAAATGGCTAAGATAGATCCACTGTATTCATGTATGAGATTATCCAAGATATGGGGTGGGTGGGGAGAGGAAGAGGAGAAAGAGAAGGAGAGAAGAGAGGAGGTTGCTTACAGCAGGGTTTACATGGAAGGACATTTGGGCAGTGTGGGAGGAATGACCCGGAAAAGACAGGCTTCCTCATGTGGCAGGGAATGGCAGCAATACTGCTTCTTCATTCTCTAAATCACCGAAGTACTGAGCACTCAAGTGAGAAGAGTCTAGCCTGTTACAGGCTGAAGTGCATTGCTGAGCTCCACCTTGCAAAGCCAGGATTCCCAGAATCTCAGGACGGGATTGCATTTGGAAGCAGGACTTTGAAAGCAAAAATGCCAGGGTTAAATGAGACCCTTAGTTTGGATTCTCATCCATCTCGTCCGTATGCCTGTAAGGAGAGAGTGTACTCACAGAGGTTGGTAGGACATCTAAATGGGACAACTAGCTGGTGGCTATTTGCCAGTAAAAAGAGAGAGCTCGGGCTGCAGGGATGGCACAGTGGTTAAGAGCATTTGTTGTTTTCAGAGAGAATCCTGGTTCAATTATCAGCATCCAAATGATGGCTCACAACTCCAGTTCTATGGGACCTGACACCTCTCTGACCTCGACAGGTTCCAAGCATACACATGGCACCCATATATACATATAGGCAAAAGCTCGCATGTGTAAAATAAAATAAACAAGTCTTTAGAGATGGGGGTAGGGCCGGGGAGAAAACAAACCCCCAGATACGCTGATCTTGGATTCCCAGTCTTCAGAACAGCGAGACAACACATTTCTGATGTGGCGGTTCCTAGTCTGCGGTGTTCTGGATGGCAGCCAGAGCAAACTGATACAGTAGCTATCCAAGGGTGAGTTAAGCTTCTCTTCTGCATGGATTTCCTGCCCCACACAGGACACTGGTTCCTTCGGATATTGCTGGACTGGGCATCTATGCATACGTGCATGCATGCATTCGATCATCCTTGTGCATTATCATGTCCTGGCTCAGCCCAAGCACATGGTGGTGACTGATAAACATCCTCCTGTCAGAGTGTTCTGTAACGATTTCCTAGGAATTGAAACATTCCTTTCTGAAAGGAGGAAGGAGGCTCAGGAGACTCAGCAAATAAACAGCTTTACAAATCCCAGGGAGCCGAAATGTAACAGATTCACAACATCTTTCCCCAGGCTTAAACAATGGCTGGGGAGAAGGAGGGAGACAACCATACCTGGAGCAGCTTCTCCATCCAGACACAAGGTGTTCCAAGTTGTCCTGGGTTTTAGTTTCCTCGGATTGTCACCTGTGTTGGGGTGCAGCTGCCTTTGAGTCGCTGGTACTCCTGTAAGCAACCCCCACCCCACCCATAAGTAACCTCCTATAAGTAACCCTAATAAACTATTTGGTTTACAAGTTGGACTTTGGTGGATTCCTTACTTGGTCTATTCTTGGCTCCTTATCTAGGATGAATTGACACTTGTGCTGTGTCTTCCCAGGAAAAGGAGATATTGTCTAATGTCCCACCTCCAAAATGAACTGTACCCTCATGTCCACTCTGAGTGACATGCGCAAATATTCATGGGGGAGGGGAAGGAGATGAGAGAGATATTAAAAATTAATTAGTGGCCTGAACCAGAATTTATAGATTGTTTTTCCTGCCTTTAAGCAGAATCTTTCTTGCGGATTGCCTTTTTCAGTAAGGCACTGGAGGAGGAGTCGAGTCAGGGACGGTCAGCATGTTTCCTTTCATTACGAATGTGGCTCCAAGCGCCCTGCAAAGCCAATTTGGAGGGCTCGAAGCTCTGATGGTGCTCAGAGCTATTGATTTCCTGCATGTGTGTTTCCACAGACTTCCTCAATACAGGGGAATCGTTCAGATCCTCCGAGCTCCGTTCTGATCATCCTGCCTCTTGGCAGGAAGAGCAAAGGCTGAGACTGAATAGGTCACCGTGGGCAAGGCTGGCTCCTTTCACTCGGCTACTCCCGCTCCCTGCTTCGCTAGACCCTGTCCACTACTGGGTTCCAGAATGAGCCAGAAGAGAGCCCCGCTGGGAATCCCAGCCACGACTCACCTGCATGTCCAGCTCTACCTTAGGAATGTGCTCTGGATCCTTCCAGCCAGCCTGTGTGACCCCCTGCAGATACCCACCACCAGCCTGTCATTCACAGTCCTTAATTCCCTCCCAAACTTTGCCCCTCGTGGCAATCACAGAAAGAGCATTCTTCTTCACAGGGAGAGCCATTCATCCCAGCCCCTCCCAGCCTCCTCTCTAGCACAAGTGTCACATCTCTTGCTGATGGGAAGACTGAGCCAACAGGTATTGTTAAAGAGCCTCGATCCACCAGAGGGTCGAAAGGAACTGATCTCCCCTGAGCATTTAGTCACACATATCAAAGGAGACAACAGTCTCAATCTTCATTTGCATGGCACAGGCATTAGATGTGGTCCAGTTACGCCGAGCTCCGCTTGATGGGGCAGAACCATGGGCACTTTTCAAGCCTTGACGGAGACAGAGAGAAAATGCAGCCAGGCAAACAGTACATCACCCTGCCAAGGCATTTTCCATTTTTAAAAGGACAGAACAATTTTACATTATTTTTGGAGCCTCTTTGCAGGAAATATCCCTTGACATTTGTTCCAGCACTCTGGCCAGCCTGTCTGAAAGTCTTAGTGGGTTCCAGCCTGCAGCTCCTGAGTGTCACTGGGGACTGACTACCTCAGCCTTGGGCCCTTGAATATTTAGACATATAAGAAGGGCAAGTGACTTTCCTCTCCTTCTCTTCCCTCTCTCCACCTCCTCTTTTTCTCCTTCCTTCCTTCTTCATGCACAGGCTGATTGAACTTGACTATGCAGAAGTGGCCAATTAAAAACTCCAGCCTGGTGATAAGAACACAGCGTTTTGGGACACCTAAAGTTCCCAAGCGCAGAACTGACATTCAAGGCTCACAGTCATTAGAAGGCACGCATAAGGAGGGCTTCAGTTTTGCAGGTGTTTAGGAGACCCGAGAGGATGCCTGGCAGAAGATAACGAATCGCCCTCACACATGACGGCAAGAGCTCTCGGGGAAGAGGCAAACAGAACTATTTCTGGAAGAAGCCGCCACCGACCATTTCTGGGTAGGGTGGGGGGATGCATGTAAGAGTCTTCCGAGTCCGAAGGATCCAGATGCAGGTATTTTATGAAACGTGACAAACCGATCACGTGCGCATGTCTAAGCATGCATGTGAACGCACGGAGAAGGCAGAGGTTGACACTGAATGTCTTCCTTTGATGGCGCTCCACCATAGGTTTGAGGCGGGGCCACTCATTGAACCTCTAGCTTCCTAATTTTAGCTAGTCTGGCTGGCAGGGAAGCCCCAAGGATCCTCATTCCTGTGGTCCTCCCCTGCAGTTTATTCACACCGGCGTTTGGAGTGCGCATTTGGCACCCGCTTTTCTGTGGTACTGATCTTTCCCCCTCTGCAGCCTCGCCTGAGGCTCCAGCCGGTCTTTTCAAGGTCATGTACACCTGGTTCCCTCCTTGCCCTGTGAGAGGTGTTCTCTTTGGGGGCGGATAGTGGATTACATTGTTTCTAATTCTCAGTCTGGGATGGCCTGAAACATCTCAGAGGCTGAGTGATTAATCCTAGCCTGCCCTAGGAAATGTTACTCAGCTGGCAAAAAAGCCCTACCACAAGGCAGGAGAGCAAATGACTTTGTCCGCTGGTGATTATGTTTGACAAGATGAAAAAGAAAGAGATCCTTTGTCATCCGAGAAAACTGGGCTTTGAGAGCTTTGGCCCAAGTCGTAAGGCCCGGCTTTACACAGCGTGGATTAAAGAGGGGGTAATGGTGGGTCCTCTCCCCGCCCTCCCAGACCAAGGGCAGAGAAACAAAACTTCATTTTCAGCATTTGCTAGGCAAAGTTTGGAAATTCAGAGCGGGAGTCCCAGGTCTACTGGAGCAGTACTTCCATTCACAAGCTAGTTCCCTTTCAAGAAACCTATTTTTGAATCGCTATTTACTACTGAAAATTTTAATTTTCGCTTTTAGTATTGTCACACACGTGGTCTGATTCTTTGTGGGTGGTGTAGCAAGGCAGATGGGAGCCTCTTCTAATGAAAGAGGAGTGTCAGCTTTCGTTCCAGAGGGTGAAAAGATTAGAGGCGTCATAATTACCCTTTGGATTCCGCGTTGATCTCGTACCCACGCTCACGGTGTGCTGAGAACTTGAAAGAACGCTCTGCTGCCACAGAAACAAACTGTTTTGACTTCTGAGATTCTGATTTTTTTTTTTTTTTGGCTTACAATTTTCTCTTTGATATTAAAAAATATTAACCCCTTCTAAACTCCTTTGATGTAAGGAGTCTTCTCTTAGATGTCTTTGTGACTAATTCCCTCCTCTCCTTTGAGTCTGTGTTCCAATGTAAACTTATTTATTTATTTTTAAAAGGATTTATTTATTTATTTTATGTATATGAGTACACTGCCGCTGTCCTCAGGCACACCAGAAGAGGGCATCGGATCCCATTACGGATGCTTGTGAACCACCATGTAGTTGCTAGAAATTGAACTCAGGACCTCTGGAAGAGCAGCCGGTGCTCTTAACTGTAGAGCCATCTTTCCAGCCCCCCTAAAATTGTTTTTTAAAGTACAAATTATTAGGAATTACTAGGATATTTCTCTTTCTTTCTCTCTCTCTCTCTCTCTCTTTTTCTTTTTTCTTTTCAAGACAGGGTTTCTCTGTATAGCCCTGGCTGTCCTGGAACTCACTTTGTAGACCAGGCTGGTCTCGATCTCAGAAATCTGCCTGCCTCTGCCTCTCGAGTGCTGGGATTAAAGGCGTGCGCCACCACCTCCTGGCTACTAGGAAATTTCTATACAGGTATATATGGTAGAAGATGCCAATTTCTTAATCATGACTACATTGGTCATTTCTATTTAAGATGAGACTACATTTTGTGTGTGTGTGTGAGTGTGTGTGTTGTGTTGTGTGCATGTATTTTTAAATGTGTGTGGGTGGAAGTGACATTGGGTATCTTCCTCACTGGCTCTCCACCCTTTTCATTGAGACAGGCTCTCTCACTGGAACACACAGCAATCTGATTCTGCTAGTCTAAGTACCAGCTTGCTCCAGGGAACTCGGGTCTCTGCCTCCCAAATACAGGCTGGGATTACAGGCAGGTCGCCACTCCTACCCCACACTTCTTTACACGATGGGGAGCTGAACCGCATGTTACCTTGAGCCATTTCCCAGGCTCCAGGATTGGCTCTCTTGGTGCTTTTGTTTGGGTTTGTTTTGGGATATCTAGACAAGGCTGACTGTGAACTCACAAGGGCCGTCTGCCTCTGCCTTTCGAGCACTGCAACTAAAGGTATGGGCCACCATGCCCAGTTCTCTTAGTGTTTTTACCTGTCTCTTTTGTTTGTATTTTTCTACCCATAGCCTTCTCACATAGACTGTAGAGTGCCTTGTATAGACTATGGAGTGTCTCACATAGACTGTAGAGGCCCTTATATAGACTGTGGAGTGTCTCACATAGACTGTAAAGTGCCTTGTATAGACTATGGGGTGTCTCACATAGACAATAGAGCATCTCCTACAGACTTCTGAGCATCTTATACAGACTATGGAGAATCCCACATAGACTACAGAGCATCTACTTATTGTGTATATTGGTCTTCTATCAGAACAGAAATATCAAGAGAACATGGATCTGTGTTCTGCTTAAGATGTGCTTTATTTTGCTTTGCTTCTCTGTTTCGGGGTATTGCTATGAAGCACAGGTTGTCCTTGATCTCAGGATCTCCCCACCTGAGCCTCCTAAGTTGTGGGATTACAGGTATGTGGCACCACACCAGTGTGATGTGTTTTAGCAGCACAGGGCAAGGCCAATGGCTTGACAGATATTTAATTGCTGTTGGCTGGTAGTGGGTGGGGCAAATGTGTCTGACCATCGGGAGTGAACAAGAGGTTATCATATCGAATGGATCCTCTAGTTTGGGCGCATGGTGTCTAGTGGAAGGCACTTTTAACTGTCATTCTGAAGACAAGGTAGGAATAGGAAATGTGGCAGTGCAAATTTTGTCCACAAGGCTCTCAGTTTCATTTGTCCATGTGACACAACCTAGAGTCCTCTGGGAAGAGATGACCTTAGCTGAAGAACTTCCCAGGTCAAATTGGCTGTTAGGCAAGTCCACATCACAGATTTGGAATTGCTAATGGGTTGCTAATGAATGTGTCTGGCTGAGCACAGGCAGAAGGCAGATAGAAAGCGGAGGTCCTTCATGGTCTCTGCTTCAGTTCTTGCCTTGAATTTCTGCTTTGTTTTCCTCCTGACGATGGACTGTAATCTGTAAGCCAATTGCTTTTGGTCATGGTGTTTTATCATAGCAGAAGAAAGCAAACCAAATCAGAGTGCCACAGATACAGACGAGTTTTGTTTTGTTTTGTTTTGTTTTTTCCTGAGTAGGAAACACAGTTCCAAACATAACAGTTGTTGCCCTATGGGTCACTAAGCAGTCTCGCATCTCTTAGCGAGCATCCTCGATCACCTGCGTCTCCCTCTGTCCTGTGGCTGCTCTGAGTCAGCCTCTGCATTCGTCAGGTCCTTTCACTGATTAAAAAGCTGAAGAAAACTTGAGACACTTCTTCACCTCGTACCAGCAAGAGAGTCGTGGTCTTCATCTTTCTGGAAAGGTGTGATGCCTGGATGTGAACTCTCCCTCCTCTGGGTCACACCATTGGATGCTGGCTACTCCTGGGTTTGTGCCTCAGCCACATCTCCTCTGCAAACCAGATGCATCTATTCCTTTAGTTTCCTGTATATCTAACAGGCAATTAAAATCTATAGCATGGCCCAAACTGAATTCTGGACTCTGACTCTCTCACCTAAGCCCCCCCTCCCGCAACCCCCCCAACTATAAGTGCAATACTGGTAACTAAATTGCTCAAACACAAGTCCCAAAGGTAGACTCCAGCATAGCGGAACAGACCTGTCATCTCAGCACTCAGGAGATGGAGGCAGAAAGATCAGGAGTTCAAAGTCATCCTTAGCTGCATGCACAGTTCAAGGTCAGCCTGTCCTACAAGATATTTCTCATCAGAAAAAACAAAACAGAGCCTGGTGTGGTTATGCATGCTTTTAATCCCAGTACTTGGGAGGCTGAAGCAGGCAGATCTGTGTGAGTTAGAGGCCAGCCTGGTGAATATAGTGAGTTCAAGGTTAACCAGGGCTACATAGTAAGGCCTTTCTCAAAACCAGCCAACTAACTAAGCAACCAAATAATCAACCAGTCAACCAGGTAGTTATCTAGCTATTCAACAAAACAAACCAATCCAAATCCCAAGAACCAAGCCTTGGACCAAAGCATTTCTGTGTATTTTCCTTATTTTAATTTAAAAAAAAAATGTGGTGGCTGGAGGGTTTGCTTAATGGTTAAGAGCACCTGTCACTCTTTCAGAGGACCTAGTGTTTCTTCGCAGCATCACAACCATCTGTAATTTCAATCCCAGGGCATCCAATGCCCACTTCTGATATCTGAAGGCACCAGGCACATATATGACACAGGCACATACATGGCTGAGCCATCTCTTTACCCCACATTTTTTTTTTTTTTTTTCGAGACAGGGTTTCTCTGTATAGCTCTGGCTGTCCTGGAACTCACTTTGTAGACCAGGCTGGCCTCGAACTCAGAAATCCACCTGCCTCTGCCTCCCGAGTGCTGGGATTAAAGGCGTGCGCCACCACGCCCAGCCTTACCCCACATTTTTAATTTTTATCTCAAACTAACTCTTTAGGAAAACCCAAGGCATCTACCTTCAGCATAACCTTAACTTAAACCCACCAACCTGGACAGGCCGCCTCCTTCTTCCTTGGCTTAACTTTTGTCACCTGTCTTTGTAAATAAAGTTTTATTGATACACAGGCCTGCCCATTCATGTACTCACCATTTAGCATTGCTTTTGTGGTGCATTGGCAGAGTTGGGCAGTTGGCAGCAGAGAGCAGAGTCCATTAAGCTTAAAGAAGTTTCTTTCTGGTTCTTTACCAAAGACATTTTCTAACTCCCGATGTGGAAAATCTGGGATGTGGGATGCGGTGGCCGAAGATGCTGACTCTTATTTCTATGGGTCCTGTGAAAATCACCTTATTTGGAAAATAGGTCTTTGTAGAAGTGATTAATGCTCTTGGGATGAGGGATTTGTCTGAATTATCTAGATGGTCCCCAGTGCCGTCCTATGTAGCTCAGTCGGTATAGTACCTGCCTTACCTGCACAAATCCATTGGTTGGTATCCAGCACTGAATGGGTATAGCAGTGCACACACACAGAGCAACATGCCTACACAAGACCTTGTCTCAGAAAAATAAAAAGAGCTCGGCAAACAGTCAGTGGAGTTGGTACAAACAGAAGAGGGAGGGCAGTGTGGAGGCAGCCGAGAGAGAGTTGAAGAGGCTAGACCAAGGCAGGGTAGGGTAGACCAAGACAGGGTAGGGTGTAGTTGGCAGCCACACTAGGCATTGGAAGAAGCCAGCAAGGAGCCTCCTTAGAGTCTTTGGAAAGACTGCAGCCCTGTCAACTGCAAACATCCTGATATTAGGTCCAGTGAAACTGATTTTGGACTCTGGCTTCCAGGAATTGTAATGGAACACATTTATGTTTTAAGACATGAGGGTAAGTTGTCACCACTGCTCTAGGAAGAGGATACCTCTTGTGGATGCCACCACAGAGCCCCAAGGTCTGCAGTCATCTCCTTCTTGCTTTCCCTGTGTCTGGCATGCATGTGCTGTCTCCACTTGGCTGTAGTGGGAGCTTTCCAAAGCACCTGTAAGATAATATCCTGGGCTCCAGACCTACCTCCTGCTGCCTTCCGACTACCTCACAGAAAAGTGGCTGCTCTTTGTCCTGGTTTCAGCTCGCTGCTCAAAGGCTCCGCATCCCAGTACTCTCTGCACATGGCCTTGCCGTGGGTCTTATAACATGCATGTGCCCTGGGTCTTTTGAACTTGCTGGTTCCTTTTGTCTAAAACATTATCCCACCCACCCCACAAGGACTATCCTTGTTTCCCACAGAACTCAAGGGAGAACTTTTATGACCCACTTTCTCCAAAACAAAACTAGAATCAAAAGAAAAAGAAAGCAAACAATGTTTAAAAAAAAAGCCTAAAATACTTTTTTGCGATTTTTCTTCAAGTATTTAGCATCCTTTGATTGCTGCCCCCCAACTATGTACTGCATGTTCACAACCCCCCCATCCCTGTCCCCTCCAGCAGGCTGGGCATTTTAACATGTTTTGATGAATCCCCAAGCACATGGAACTGGTATGTCATGTGCCCCTGAACTTGGATGCACATGGGTAAATAAATCTAAACCGTATCAAATGAAGGGCTCCCCGCTTATTCCTGTTCCATCCCTAAAGGTAACTGTAGAGAATAAATTCTTTGTTGTTGTTGTTTTCAAGGTTTACTTACTTTTATTTTATGTATGAGTGTTTGCCTATATGTAATAGGTATGCATGATACGTATGTATGCATGTATGCATGTATGTATGTGTGTGTGTGTGTGTGAACATGCATGGCCTGAGCCCAAGGAGGCCAGAAGAAAGCACTGGATGCTCTACAGTGACTGTGAGCCGCCACGTGGATGCCGGGAACCGAATCTGGGTCTCCTACATGTCTCAGTTAGGGCTTTACTGCTGTGAGCAGACACCATGACCAACTCTCATAAGGACACCATTTAATTGGGGCTGGCTTACAGGTTCAGAGGTTCAGTGTATTATCATCAGGGCAGGAACATGGCAGCATCCAGGCAGGCATGGTGCAGGAGGAGCTGAGAGTTCTATATCCTCATCTGAAGGCTACTAGCAGAATACTGACTTCCAGGCAGCTAGGATGAGGGTCTTAAAGCCCACGCCCACAGTGACACACCTACTCCAATAGGGCCACACCTTTTAATAGTGCCACTCCCTGGGCCAAACATATACAAACCATCACACTACAAGAGCAGTGAGAGTTCTCAAGGACTGAGCCACCTCTCTAGACACTTTGTTGCTGTTTAGAACTCTTTCTGTAATCACAAAAGCATCTCTGTCCATATGAGAGTAGTGAGACTCGGTATGTGTTAGGCCTGGCGGGTTTTGTTTCATTTTCCAGTTACTCATTTGAGCAGGAGATCTTCCAGTTGGTAGACACTGGTTCGTCTCTTTAAAAGATGGCTACATGACGTCCCGTGGCTTAATATTTAAGGGAAAAATAAATTGCTCTCCTTGTTTGAGAATGGAAAGGCTGGGGACTGGGAGGATGTGTGCAGACAAGAGGACCTGTGTTTGAGTCTCCAGCACTCACACAGAAAGTTGTTTATGGGCAGGTGTTGCTGCAGTCCTGGCACTGGGAGGGGGGTGGGTGCAGAGGCAGGATTCTAGGAGCACGCTGGGGAGCCCCCTTGCCCCACAAATTCACCCACCACCCAAACAGAACACAAACTGAAATCTAAACTAAAACAAACAAATCAAGAATACCAGAAGGCCAGAGACAATGAGATACCTCTGAGCCCCCACCCTTCTTAGTTACTCCAGTGGAAGTGTGTGTTTCGGGGGTGAGCCTTCACGGCCACCTAACATGACAACACTACCACTCTAGAGGCTTTTATTTCCATTTCCTTTTGCTGTTCTGTGTGGGGGTGCACATGAACAGGTCTGCCTTTACCCAGGGAGGCCAGATGTCAATCTTGAACGTTGTTCCATCTTGAACGTTGTTCTTCGGGAGCTGTCCAAAGCTCTCGGGGGTGGGGGTAGGGGGCATCCTGGAGTTTACTGATAAGGTTAGCCAGCAAGTCCTGCTGATCTGCTAGTCTCTGCCCCCTGCCCCCCAGTGTGACCACCATCCATGCTGGGCTTTTGGTGGGTGCTGGGTTCTCACGTTTGTGAGAAGAGCACTTGCCTTATCAAGTGGCTGCTCTAAGGGACAGGATCTCCCTAGCTCAGGCTGGCCTTGAACCTGTGGCCCTCCTGCATCTGCCTCTGTCTTCTGGTATTCTCCTCGGCTCCCGCTGTGCTTTGGGTGTCTGGCAGGTGGTTTTGGCCGGTTTGTTTGCTCTGCAGAGGCTCACACTGTCATTGCAGCGATTCTCCAGCCTCAGCCTCGGAAATGACGGGGTAACAGTCATGAGCTTCCGTGCTGGGCTTTTGACAGGTGATTTTCTTGTAACACCTGAGTGACTTTTCCCTGGAAGACTGAGCATAGGAATGAGCTACCGTGGGAAGCATTGGCTCTATCTAAGGAGCCCTCTGAATGACTTACAGCCACCAGTGCTGCTCTAGGGTTACTTATGAATTCTCACATTTCTGTGAATTGCAGGGAGCCATGCCCACTAGACAGACAACAGAAGCACAGGGAGGGTCTGGCTGTGCAGACACTAATGTCCCTTTGCCCCCTTCCTCTTTTTTTTTTTTTTTTTTTTTTTTTTTTTTTGGGACAGGGTTTCTCTGTGTAGCCCTGGCTGTCCTGGAACTCACTTTGTAGACCAGGCTGGCCTCGAACTCAGAAATCCACTTGCCTCTGCCTCCCGAGTGCTGGGATTAAAGGCGTGATCCACCACGCCCAGCGCTCCCTTCCTCTAATTTCTGCTGTACCTCAGCCATTTCTCTGTAGCCTTTTGGGGTCTCAGCTGCTGTCCCTCTAGGTTTCAAACCAGAAGTGCAATCCTGTCTTCCTACAGCTGTGGACTTTGGAAATCAGGAAACTCAGGCAGGTGCAGTAGGGGAGTTTTACTCAAGGCCACTGGTGGAACGCTTTTACAGCCAGAGCTGTTGTTTAAATAACTTCACCTGCAACCCAATGGCTAATGTAATGCTCATGTCTGTGTTTTAATTGCTAAAAGGGAAAACGAAACTTCCTGGAGTGGTCTGGAAGTCCTCATTCTCTTTCAGTAAATACTGACCAAATATAACAATGTAACAAGTGATTCATCTCAGAAATCCTAACTGGTCTCACTCGGCTCCATTCCTCAGGTCTCAGGCCGCTTTCTTTCTTTCTTTCTTTCTTTCTTTCTTTCTTTCTTTCTTTCTTTCTTTCTTTCTTTCTTTCTTTCTTTCTTCGAGACAGGGTTTCTCAGTATAGCCCTGGCTGTCCTGGAACTCACTTTGTAGACCAGGCTGGCCCCGAGCTCAGAAATCCACCTGCCTCTGCCTCCCGAGTGCTGCTCAGGCCACTTTCTTTACTTAAAATACTTAAAATCTCCAGCATCCCAGTGCTGGAGAGAAGGTCAGGTCTCCAGCATCCCAGTGCTGGAGAGAAGGTCCGTGAAATGCTTGCTGAGCATGTAAGGACCTGCTTTTGATACTCAGCTTCTATAGACAAAGAGTAGAGCGCTACGATGTCTGTCTTTAATCCTAGTGCCAGAGACAGGAGGACTCTGGGGTCTGCTGCCCAGTCAATTTAGTTGAATTGGTGAGTGCCAAGCTTTATGAAAGACCCTCTCTCAAAAAATAAGGCAGGGGGCTGGTGAGATTGCTCAGCAAGTAGAGGTGCTTGCCATGAAGCCTGAGGACTAGAGTTCAGTCCTCATGATCCTCGTTGTGGAAGGAGAGAACTGACTTCCACAAGGTATTTATGTTTCACCCAGAGACACATGCAGACAGACAGACACACAGACACATACCACACACTGCACACATGCACTGCACACACACACTGCATAGACACACTGCACAGACACAGACACATACCACACATACAGACCCATGCCACACACACACACTGCACACACACACACACACACACACACACTGTATACAAACACATACGTACTGCACTCGAATGCATGCACAAGCTTGTGCACACACACACACACACACACACACCACACCACACACACACTGTACACACACACTGCACACACACATGTACATTACACACACTGCATACACACACACTACATACACACTGCACACACACACTGCACACACACACACACACACAACATACACACTGCACACACACACACATTGCACATCTCTTGGTTTCTCTCTCAAGCAACCCCCCAGCCCCCAGTCTTTCTCCAGCTCAGGAATTCCCGAACACCTTGGTTTAATAATTTCTTTATATAGTTGAAATCACTGGGGAACCCAATAAGCTTCGGCTTATGTAAGTGTGTTTATGTTGAATTGGATGTTATTGTCTAAATTAAAACTAAGAAAATTTGAAAGGCACGAGTTTACTTCCAAAGAATAATAAGCCCATTACATATTAACACAAATCATGTTTTTAAATGAGATATAGCAAATATTTATCAAAAGAAAGCAAAGGATGATCTGGAAGACAACACTGTTCCTTTTATAAGTTTGCAAGTTTTGTTACTATCAAGCATGGCAGCAGTTGGCTGCACTCTTCCTCTGCACACAATTGCTATGAGGATGCGCGCGCTCCGTGACTATTGCAGATCTGTGCCTGTGTGAGAGACCAACATGGTATGAGCATGGAAAAGCTTTGGACCTTGTGGATCCCCTGAAATAGGCTTGGAGACCCCGTGTCTCACAGACCTCTTTATTCTTCGTTTAGCGCCTACTATGGTACCTGGTCTATGGGTTTTGATGGTGATGGTGACACTGGAGGTTCATGTGACACTGCTTACTGCTTTCCATATTTTCACAGTGCTCTCCCGGAGCTCTTGTTAATGTTGTTGGCCTGTGAGATCCTTGAAGACGGATGCTCTCTGCTCATGGGTATAGTCTCAGGATCTCATGCAGCAAGTGTCCACAGCATGCAGAAAGTGCAGCTGTTATCGTCATCATTAAGATATTTACAAGAGGGTATCACTGTGTTGACAGGGAGGCCATGAGTCCTTGTGCTTAAGTGATCTTGTACCAGGCTGAGTATCTGGTACTACAGGTATGTGTGTGTGTGCGCGCGAGCGTGTGTATGCAGGCTTGCTATTAGCTTAAACTTATTGAGTGGTTTGCTTGCATATTTGTATGTAAACCTTGTGCCTAATGTCCTTCGAGGCCAGAAGAAGGTGCTGTATCTTCCTGAACTGGGGTTGTTGACAGGAAACACCATGTGGGTGCTGGGATTTGAGCTCAGGACATTTGGAACGGCAGTCAGTGCTCTTAAACTGCTGAGCCATCTCTCTAGCCCCGGATTTTAACTTTAATTATAAAAGCAATGTAACTGTATTGTGGCTATATTATAGAAAATAGAGACAGTTAGGTAATATTCTCAACCTCCTAGATGCCATTTCTTGAATACATTGCATCAGTCTTTTATAAAATGAAGCACACATGCTCACTCTGTGTTGCTCTCCTTTGAGACAAATTTGCTTTGTAACTGGAGGTGATCTCGACTGTCTCTGACCTTTCTGCCTCCAGCTCCAGAGTGTTGGTGTTATTAGCCTGTGCCACCATGCTTGGTTCATATGGTGGGTGGGTGGGGGAAGGAATGTAAAACTTCACCATGCTAGTCACAATACTCTCCAGACTGAGCCACATCCTTAGCTCTCAAATGCAGTATTCTGTACCGGCATTCTGTTATATTTGTAAATGAACACCAAAAACTTGAATATCTCTGGGGCCTCCAGCAATAAGTGATTGTCCATTTCTGACAATTTATCTGTTAAACAGCCAACATTAGCACTTTGGGACGTGTCCACTAAAAAAAATTTTAACTATGTGTATGAATGAGGGATGTACAGTGTATGTACTATATCTGAGGAATGAGTGCGGGTGGTTTGGAGCTGGAGCCCCTGGCAGTTCTGAGCTGTCCAGTGTGGGTGCTGGGAACTGGGGTCCTCTGGGAAAGGAGATTGTGCTGCTCACTGTGGAGCCACCTCCCCAGCCTTCAGCGTTCACTTCTTTGTTGTAACAAACACAGTGATTAGTGAAGAACACTGTTACACACTGAGCAACCCCACACCCCAATTTGGAGTTATTTTCTTAGAATAGATTCGCAGAAATAAGATTACTTGGTCAAAAGATGTACATATTTTTAAGGCTTTTAATACATACCGTGAAATTGCTTTTTGAAAGGGTTATTCTAATTTACAACGCCACCAGCGTTTCCAGAGGCAGGTTTCCGCTCCCAAATCGTCTACACTAGTGCTATTAAGAATGCTAATCGATAAATACTGTACCCTAGTTGTTAAAAATTTCGCCTTTTTTTGAGGCTCATAAAATTAAAGTTTGTTGAAGAATGAGTATACAATACAAAACATTCTTTTGGGACATCTTTATTTCTGGAACAACCTAAGCAATTCTCAACGGTGAACACTGTAAAAAGACCACACGTTGTTAGGATTGGCACAGACTGGCTTTGACGATCAATCCTAACTCCAAAACACTCGATCGACTCTTCAGTGTTTCTGCTAGTAGCAGACGGAGAGGAAAAAAAAATGTTGAGGAATCAAACAGTGTAAGTTTACAGAGAGGATCTGGAGCTCAGCTGCTTTTCATTAAAGTGCATTCTCCTTCCTTCCCTCCCGCTTCCCTCGGTGCACCTGCAGAATCCCTGCACCGTGTTTGCCCTCCCTCTTCTCCTTCCCTTTTATTTTTCTATGTGCGGAATTCCTGCACTCTGCCCTTCCCCTCTCTCCTTCCATCTATTCCATCTATTTTCTGGCCACGTGCAGAGCCCCTGATTTCTCTTGAGAAGGCGCAGTACTTTGCAGCTCTCCTGGCCCGGGCTTGAGTCTGCGGGGCGTGCGAATTCCTCCGGTGTGGACCTACAGGCAGGAGAGCTGCGCGGAGCTTGCGGCTGGAACACGACCGAAGCGCCGGGAGCCCGGGAGGGACTGGCTAGGCTAGCCGAGGTCGAGCGTTCCGAGCCCTAGATCCGCGGCTGCAGCCTGGGACAGGCACCTATGACTCATCGGCTCCGCCGGTCACATGGGCAACGTGACCAAAATAAAGTTTCAGTATTTTAAGCCGCTAGAAAAGGGGACAGAAGAGCGCAAGGCAGGCTGGAGCGTAGGGTGGCCGCGGGGACGCTGCGCCGGCCGAGGGGGCGGGGCTGAGGCCAGGAAGGGGCGGGATTTGCCCGAGGGGCGTGGTCTGCCGGGAGGTGCGCCCCTCCCCCGTGTCGGGCAGCGACGCCCCGACTCTCGGCTAAAGGGTTCAGGAACGCCGTGAACCGACACGCCTCGGTGCCTTACGTATCCCTCCGGCAGGGCCGCCCCCCGCCAGCGCCGCAGGCTGCGGGATCCCGGAGATCCCAGTGTGTTCTCCGAAGACACCGGGACCCCCACGCGCCAGCAGCGGCTTCCCCGGGAACGTCCTTCAGCTCCCGGAGCACGCGGGAAAAGCCCCAGCACACCAATGAGCGAGCGCCTTCCTCATGACGGTCACGCTGGGGGGCGGGGCTTCCCACAGCCGTTCCCGAGTTCCGGGAACCCCCTTTGATTGGTCTGGACGGCTTGGGAAACACTGTGGTGACGTCCAATCAAAACACCACGTCTCGGCCTCGAGGAAATATTCCGTGTCAGCCTCATGCTGATTGGGCCATCCTTTCGACCTCTGGCCACTAGAAAGCTTTGTTTAGGTCTGGAGGGCGGGTTTTCCCGGGAGTGGGTGGGGAGGGGGCGTTGATTCCAGGCCAATCACTTTAGTCGGTGCGGTGGTGATCAGCCAATGGACAGGGCGGATAGGACGCTCCTCCCGGAGAGTAGTGAGACCCCTGGTGCGGCCCGATTGGCCGCGGGAGCCGTGACTGACAGACACACTAACCAGTGGGCGCTGTGCGTGGGCCGCGGGGCGGGGCCAGGGCGGGTGCGCGGCGGCGGCGGGGTGGCTGGGCCGGCGGCGGCGGCGGTACGAGGCGCGCGCTCGGGGTCCCGGTCGCGAGGAGGAGGAGGATGTGGCGCGCGGAGGGGAAATGGCTGCCGAAAACAAGCCGGAAGGTGAGAGCCGGAGCGCGAGGGCCCGGGGCTGTCAGGGTGGCGGCGACACGGCGAGCCCGGGGCCGCGCCGGACATCCCGGGCATCGGCGGCGCGGGGCGCGAGCGCGGGGGCGCGGCGGGCGCGGGGAGGGCGCCGGCGGGGTGGGGGGGGCGGAGCGCGGCCGAGTCCTGAGGTGACTCGCGGGCCGACCGAGCGGGGCGCCCCGCACCCAGCCCCGGGGGCGGCAGGCCGGGGCGGGGGGCGCGCGGGGCGGGGGCCGGGCCCAGCGAGGAGGAGGAGAAGCCGCGACGCCTCCCGCACCCGGCCCGGGGCATCCCCACCGTGCCGGTCGGGGTGTCAGGGGGCCGCGGGGCGGAAAGTTTCCCGGGCCGCGGGGGCTCGCGGGCACCGGTGCCGGCGGCCGTAGCGGCGTCAGGGCCGGACGTTCCCCTCCACAGCCCCCCTCGGGCCGCGCGGCGCCTCCTAGCGCCGGCGTGGGGGTGTCCCCGCGCGGGTCCCCGCCAGGGGGCCCCCCTCGTGCTGAGCGCCCCTCGGCCGAGGCCCCGGACGACCCCTCCCCCAGCAGGGCCGGGGTCCTCGCGCGGCCTCCCCGCCCCTCACAGCATGCTCTTCCACTCTAGCCCTTGCACCCTCACTACCGGGAGGGTGGGGTCTCCACACTGCCTTGCCCTTTACCTTCCGTGACCCCGATCCTCTCCGAGCACTGAGGGTTCCGTGTCAGCCTGTCCCCTTTTTGAGGGGACTCTCGTGGGGCCGCGGAGCCTCTGCACGCTGGGTTAATCCTTTTTTTTTTTTTTTTTCCAGGACAAGGGGACTTGGGGCTACCCATGTTCTTCCTTCTTAGCTCACCCAGTGGCTTGTGGGGCCCGGTGCAGCTCTGAAGTCATTTCTAAATAGGCAGGCAGGCACTTCTTCCAGATCTGTACTCTTTCCGTACACTTTCCTGGGTTAGGGTGAGCTCATTTCCTGAACACCCTTCGAGTTGCCCTCTTTCTTGTTGGGAAAACCCGGACGCTCCAATGCTTCTCTCCCTAGCTGTCTGCCTCTCCTTGGAGTTCCCTGTCTGGGCCAGGGTGGGCGCCCCAGGAAGATGTAGGGCAGGCAGGACTTCCGATGTGCCTACCACTTGAGTGAAAAGGGACCTCAGTACTTCTTTCTTGAAGGAAAACAAGGATCTATTGCTTCCCGTTTACTCTTGGATCTTAGGGGGCACCCTTCACCAGTTAACACTATCCCACTGGGAAAAGGGTCCTATGCCCTTGAATTTGGTTTTCTGATTCCAGTCTTCTGAGCAGAAAGAACCAGACTTTATACATCCCACTCTCAAGAAGTCTTTGAATCTTTCTTGGAAATAAACTTCCTAATTCTTCTTTTTTTTTTTTTTTTTTGGCTGAGAGAACTCAGACCCTCCTTATGGCTCCTGTTTCCCAGTCAGCCATATTTAGTGAGCCTGTTACCTTGACTTTTTCTAATTTTCTCAAATTGTATTCATGTTGGCTGGGTAAGGAGAAGCCATATGCCTTTCTCTCTAGAATAGGGAGCGTAGACACCCTTGTCGCCCACATGCCATTTGAGAAGAGGTAGCTAGTGTGCTCCTTGTTGTACCAGAACCTTCCTTTGGCCCTGGTATGTCTCTAGTGGGATCAAAACATTTCTTTGGCTCTTGCACCTTTCAAGTGGAGGGACAATTTCTCTATTTTTTGCTGTTCCAGTTCTCTTTGACATCACAGAAATTGAGATGCTCGACACAGTTGTTGACACACACAGACCACTTTGTGTGCATATGTGCAATAACATTCTATACATACCCAGAAGAAGTTAGAAGGGTCAGGTGACAGCTCTATGGTCAGAGTGGGTGGAGTGTTAATTTGCCAGAATATGTGTATCTGTACATACTTACCCATATATGTTATTGGTGACTTTAGGATTAGAAGAAGCCAAGGTGTCGTTGATAAAAGCAATGTCTCACTACTCCTTCATTTGTCATTTGTATTGTACTGAATAAGCAGAAGCCACATCTCCCATGTGTGGAGTGCTTGCTGATGAATGCCCAGACTTTTCCATTTGGAATCTAGGGACAGTATTCTCAGCTTGATTCTGTGGGGAGTGAAAGTTCTTATCTTGATTTTTTTTTTTTTTTCCCCCTGCAGTGTAGGAGAAAGCGATTTCCTGTGTTTTGGGGAAATGATAGGAAATGGAGAAGGAGCTGCTTCTCCCTGATAGAACTGGGAGCTAACTGACGGCCTCAAGTACATCCCTGTTGTATTTCAGCCAATGAAGGGAGATACGCTATGAAATTAGAAGAAGGTACCTTCGGAAAAGTGCTTGCCCCTGCTTCCCAGGAAGGTGGCGGGTTTTCCAGGTTCTTTCTCTGGGGCTGGTGTGTGCTGAGAGCCCCACGTTCTGCTTCTGCTCAGGTGCTTACCTCACTGTCTTGGGCTTCGTGAGGAGCCTCACCTTCCAGCTGTGTGTTGTGTGTTCTTGTTCTGTTCTCTTGAAGGTCTTTTCCTAGCAAGGGAGTCCTCCACCTTGCTTTCCCAAGTCAGGAGGTGTCTCAGGTGGCTCTGGCTTTGCTTTTCAGCATGGTACCCACTGCCAGAAAGGAAAGCTTTTGCTCTGATTTTCCTGTGTGTCTTCCATTTTTAGGCTGTTTTAAATCTTGTGTCTGTTGTCAGCTTAAAGAGTTGTTTGTTTCTAGGGGTGTTAGTGAGCCTTGGAAAAATGAGGAGTTGATTACCTGCTGTGTATGTTCTTGTAGGCCCGAGAGTCTTCTCGTTACTGGTGATGGCTCTTCTGCACCTTTCTCCAGGCCATTGACTTTGTTTGGGTGTTGTCCCTGTCCGTCAGAGTACCCCACACATGGACTGTGCAAGGAGGGGTATTGAAGGTCCGCTGTACCACCAGAGCTGCACCGCTTGTGCTAAAGTGAGGATCTCGAGTTGACCTGCTTGCACTGATTATGTGACTGGATTCGGGAAGGTTGGGAATTGGTGGAGGTCTTCTCTTGCATTTAGTCAGGTTACCCCACTTCTCTTAATTACTTTGCCCCACCCCCTATCTTTTTGTTCACACTTCACTTCCTCTTCCATCTCTGATTTCCCAGCATTTGGGAAAGGCCAAATGACCTTTTCTCTAGTCTCCCTGAAGACCTGGCTTACCTATGTCTGGGAAATGTCTCTCCATCCTACCCATCAGTGGATTCTGTATGTGGACATGTGCACAGCATCCTCTCCTCAAGGTCGGAGTGCTCCAGCTTTTCCTTCTCAGAAGAGTAGCAGCACTCTTTCCTGCTCTTGGAGAAGAGTCTAGGCCATCCTTAGCCATGTTATTATCCTTTGTATTTTATGAAAAATTTTAATATTTTGTCTTTTTGAGGCAGGGTCATGTTTTGCAACTTAGGCTATCTTAGAGTTTGTTATGTAGAACAGCTTGGCCTTAAACTCAAGTATCAGCCTCCCTACCTCAGCCTTCTGAATGCTGGAGTCTCACATGCGTGCGTGCATGTGTATGTGTGTGTTTGTGAGTGTGTGTATGTGTATGTATGTGTATGCACATGTGTGTGTACTATGCCCATCTTAGCCACATTTTCTGGTTTCTTAAGTTTTCAAGTCCTGTTTTAATATCCCCACCCCCTAAAATGGCCCATTCTAGAGTAAGAAAGGAGTATTTTATCTCTGCATTTACTGTGAGGGTGGGATTTGGCTTCTTTCTGATCTTGAGATAGCCCTTCTGGGGCCCATTCCCTGCACCTTGTTCATTACTCTGGGCCAGCCCTTACGTCCTCTTCATTGCAGTTTGACGAGCATTCTCTTTCACCTTGTGGGTCTCATGTTGTTAGCCTCCTGCAGTTGTCCCATTGAGTCTTTGGTGGTGTGTTAAGTGTCTGCTGTTCTGAGGAGAAGTCATTGTCATGTCTGAGATCCATCACTCAGCTATTAACTCTGGAGCCCTTTTTGTGGGCAGGGATTTGTGGGGATTCAGTATCTGCCTGACTCCATGTTGGGTCATGGTAGCTCTTTTATGAATAATATTTCAGTCTGTCTGTACTTGACTTTAAGAAAGTCTTATAAACTTTTTTTCTTAATTTTGATTTTTTTGGATTGTAATCTTAACAAAAATGTACTTGACTAGCGTGCTATCCTGTGCAACCCCTTCCTTGCTCCGTGGAGGTGTAGGGGGGTGAACAGGGGAGGAGGGTATTCTGGGAGGGGCGTTTAGCAGCTCGCCTCAACACCACGCTGCAGGTGTATGCTTGTGGGCACATACAAGAAATTAGAGCTCACTCTTAGTCTGACCGTCTAGATGTAACTTTGAGGTCATTTATATACATGATAGATCGGGATGTTAGTAAACGTGAGCCCAGCAGGATTGACTACTAGGTAACCTATGCATGGAACCCGGCGTCAGATAGGTTTTTACGTAAGTGTTTCAGAAAAACCTTCTTGTCTTTCCTGCGGCTCATATTCTCGGGGATCAGACAAAACAACTTGTTTTGCTGTTCAGTTATCTAAATGTAATGTTTAAGTGTGGCCACCACTCCAAGGCCAGAGCCAAATACAGTCACTAGTTTATTATGTGTCTTTTAATTCTTTATGCTGTTTAATAGTACTGACATTTATATTTTTCTTTTCTATTTTGATAAAGCCTGATTGTTTTTGAGCACAGGTGAGGTATACATCACAGTGTTGGTGTTGATCAAAGTTAATCTGAAGTGTGCTCCTGCTCTTCATCTCTGAAGCCAGGTCTCCTCTCCACAGTGACTAGTAGAAGCTTGTTCTGTAGCCTTCATTCCTGTGGAAACCATTTGTCTGTGGGTGGCTGTATCCTTTGTCACCTAATGGTTTGTTTTGTGGTGACAGGTTGACAGTGTATCTTTTGCATTTTGGTACTGTGGATTATCTTCAATACTGAGTATCTTATGGAATCATCATACTTTTTTTTTTATTCTGAGTAACTCAGACTCTACTTCCTTTTCCTTCTCTACCTGTTGGATAGGTAGGTGGCATGGGACCTAAGCTCCAGCAAGGGGACAGTGGTATTTCTAATTGGAGTCCTAGTGAAATGCTGTCCTTCAGGTTTCAGAGCCCGTAGGATTTTGGGGGATTTGTTTTTGCTGCATTTCTCTGGCTTCTTTCTTTCTCTCTGGTTTGATTGCAGTGTGATTCTTTAGGTGCAGTTAACAATCCTCTGCCTTACCTTGTGCTATGGTGCAGGCTGATGGATGTGGTGAGGGTAGAGTTGTTCTGGTTCTGATTCTTTGTCCATCGTGCTTTAGGAAGGAGAGCCTAGTTGCCTTTTCCCTCCCTCCCTCTCTCCCTCCCCTCTCTCCCTCTCTTCCTTCTTCCCTCCCTACATTTTACTCAGGTTTAGGGACAAAACTGCTCAGACACAGTTACATTTTCTTTTAAATGCCATCATGAGTGTAGTACTCAGTTGTCCTGTGATTGTTAGCATTGTCATTAGAAGATGGGGGTGGTTAGCACCCTGTAGTCTTTGTCATATATGAGAAAGTGTATATACAGTGAGCACAGTCTGCACTGCTCTCCATAGTAAATGGTGTCCATCAGTGTGTTTAGACACTATTTTCAGGTTCTCTTTCTCTGACTAGAGCATCATAGCTTGTAGAATACCATGGTCTCCTGTAAAGACTGGTAATGTTTCTTGAACATTTTTAAAATCTCATTTTTAAATTCTTGATTTAAAAAGAAATACTACACACTCTAGTGCAGAGCACGCTCGCTCACTCACTCAGATGGTTGACATAGCATCAGATGGAAGGACTGAGATAGCTTTAGTTTTACTCTTAGGTGTTCATTCCATTGGTCTGCTCATTTTCTGATGTGGTTGCATATTTTTTAAAGTATGTAAGTTCTTTGCTATTTTGGAAAAGTGCAGTAACTTTTTTCCCCCTTTAGATTTAGCTGGGCCTTTCAAGCCATGAGATGTCCCTTCCTAAAACTGTTAGCAGAGGGTGACATTAAAGGAGGTGTTGGCTTGGACTGTCTTCTCCCCTCTGCTTTCTGCAGGGTAGCTTTGCATGCACAGTGCCGTGCCTTGAAAGAATTGCCAAGCATGGCAGTACTTGAGACAAAGTAAGTGACGTCATGCTGTGCTTTCTCATGCCAACCAAAACACCTCTGTAACCCCTCCCCTAAATCCAGAAACAGTAAATGTAGCGAAATAATCCCAAACAAGGCAGCAGGCCATCCTGAAGGCTAGTTCTGATGACCCTTGTTGTGAGTTTAGTCACTAGCTTGGGCTGGGCCACAATTGGTACCTTTGGGTATGTATTCTAAGTGGCATTTTGCATCCTTTCTGGGAGTTTGTCTTCCATTTTTTCTTATCAGTTACTATAAGATAACAGCTGCCAAGCAGCTTATTTTTTCCTTTTAGTAGCTGGAAGGAATACAGGCAATGGTTACTTACTGTGTCCTCTCAGGAGTTCTGCATATGTTTGAGAATTGCGTAGTGACTTCCATGAAAGTGCAGGCCATCACAACTCTTTGGCCACGTCACTGGACACTGTTGTTAAACCTAGAATCTGTTGGGATGGAGAAACCAGATATGTGATCCTGTTTAATTTGCATCAGTGAGACTTGTGTATGTATGGTGGCAGAGCTATGTGCAGACGCTTCCAGATGCACTCTTCCTTTCTATCACCATTTTGTCCCTTCATGTTGGTCTTTTTTTTTTTTTTTTTTTTTTTTTTTGACAGCATCTCATGAAGCCTAGGTTGGCCTTGAATACACTATGTAATTGAGGATGACCTTGAACTTCTTATCTGCCAACCAGGTTCTGGGATTACAGACATGTGCCTCCATTTTTGGTTTGGAGGTGCTCATTCTACTGAGTCCGTCCCCTTCCCTCCCCTCCTTGCTTCCAGCTTTGAAACATTATATTTTAGTTTTCTTTCATCAGGGTTGCTTGAGACGGTCAAGAATTATTTCTGAAGGCATGTGAGTAAAGTCAGGAATTTCTGTCTTTGTAAATCTTAGTCCCTTTGGAAGGGTCTGTGTCCCCTCTTGGTTTTGGGAAATCATAAGAGATTCTTAGGAAGTCTGCACAAAGCTGCTGGAGTGATCTAATCAGCCCTCAGCGATTGGGACAGCCTGGCAGTGGGCGTGGACAGTGGAATGCCAGCTTGCTATTCACTACAAAGTTGTTGATGGCCTTGGTGAGCCTAAAAGGTGTTTTCCTTCCCTTCATTTAGAAAGTACTTGAGATAAAATAGTTTTTAGTGAAGAAACTGTAAAGTTTAGTGGAAGTTTAGCAGAATGGGACATTTCAAAACTAGATTCAAGATAAGAATTTTTATTATAAATCCACAAGGGGGTAGTGGTGTTCTATCAAAGGTGCTGGTGGAAGTTGAGGTGATCACCAGCATTCCAGATCTGTAGATAAAACTGGCGTGTTTGCATTTTAACTTAATAAGATCTCCTTTTCAAAATGTTTATTGGCAGAATTGTTTATTGCTTAAATTAAAAGAAAAATCCATTTTGGTGAATGTCTATTTTAAGCTGTGGAAATGGTTATTTGCACCACAGCACACATAGTGAGACTGTCCTTGTAGTCCTGTGTTAGGAGAGGTCACAAAAGCTCTGAGACCACTGATGGTTTCTAAGATTGTAATAATCTTAACCTTAGGGATCAACAACTGTGGCTTAAGTGTCTTGAATAGAAGGATTTTAAAAAATTGTGTCTAAACTTTATTCCTTAGTGTTCTGCCAAAAGATGAAAAACAATCTTACTCCTAGATGCTTTAATACCTCTAAATGAATCAAAAATTTGTGTTAATAGCTTGCTTGCATTGTAACATAAAAGTATCCTTTCCCTAATGTAAAAATCCAAGTTGTTCTGGAGGCCTGTGAGTCTTACCTGCTTTTTTAGAATTACTTATGATCAGGTGTAGTGTGGCAGAACCAGCTATTCTTGTTGCTGTGCTCTTTGTAAGTATAGGCCACATGGTGGGAGAAAGGGGTTAGCTTTTTTTTTTTAAGATTTATTTTATGAGTACATTGCAGCTATCTTCGGGCACACCAGAAGAGGGCATCAGATCCCATTACAGATGGTTGTGAGCCACCATGTGGTTGCTGGGACTTGAACTCAGGACCTCTGGAAGAGCAGTCAATGCTCTTAACTGCTGAGCTATCTCTCCAGCCCTGGGAGAAATTTTTTTTTAACAGTTTATTTTATTATTTGTGTGTCTTGTGTGACTGTGTGTGAGCTCCTGATTGTGGGTGTTGGGAGCCTAACTCTGATCCTCTAGAAGAGCAGCAAGTTCTCTTCACCTGCTCTGCCATCTCTTCAGTCCCAAGTGGAGAAAGTTTTGTGATGGACACCCCCCTTGACATCCCCACACTCCTAAGTCTTTATAAAGTGCAAGTATTAACTCTAACCACCTGAATACGTCGGGCCGTTCAGCTTGTGAACTGATTTGTGCCTTATGCATCTCCTGTTTCTCATTTCTGGGCTAGCAAAGGTTTTTCTGTCGCCTCACCTTTCTTCGTTCTGAGCAAGGAAGGGCTGATTCACGTCCTTTCTTCACTAAGTGACTTTGAGTTAACATCCCTGAAGACAGGTGCACACTTTCTTGTGTCCTTCAGCTCTGAGAGCTGAGCTATGACGTCAGCATTTTCATTCATGAAGTTTGTGCTTCCATTTTTTTTCTTTGTGTTTTTGAATTGGCATATTCACAAATCAGTTTACCATCAGTCAGTTCATAAGTCAACCATGAAAGATAAAACAAGAGATGAAGCACTACAGTTGTTAGATAATGCTGTAGTTGCCTCTGCTGGCTGGTCTGCAGCGATTTGGTTTGGGCAGGTTGCTGGCCACACAGCTTGCGATCCAAAGCAGCAGCTGTAGTTAGGTTCTGATTTTTGTGTTGAGCTGTGTTGTGAACATATTGATACAAAATTTGTGTTTTTGCTATAAGGTTAGAGTGCTATGCTATGTTTCCTTTGTTACAAAGAATATTTATTTTATCATTTGCTGAATTGGAGGATTCTGCTTCATTTCACAGAGGCAGGCCTGGGGATCAGATCTTGCTACTTTTACAGTGCACTTGGACTACTTTGAGCATTTGGTTACTCTTGAAGTATTTCAAATAATTTGATTATTTTATGGTTTTAATATTTCTGGTTTTGATATAAGGTTATTGTGGAAGGCATAACATCCCTTGAGTTAGAGTCAGATTTCATTTCTCTGGATTGTACACTCATGTAGCTGTGGAATGTAGCTTCTCCTCCAGGGAGGTTACTGTTTGAAATCTGACCCAGTGAAGACAGTCTTGAAGAACTCTCTTCTGAGTTTTCCTCTGTAGGGCCAACACAGAGGCTGGGCTTCTGGCTTCTGGCATTTTTCAAGCCTGTGTTTGATGAATGGTTAGCTCTAAACAAGTTAATTTTCCTTGCTTTCTTGGGGGGGCTTCACTGATTTTCTGATTATTTAATTGGCAAGGACATTTAAAAATAGCATATGTTACTTTTAGGCTGTGCCATTTATAGCTCAGTTCATGGTTAGAGTGGATGATAAAACTATAGTCATTGCAGTTGATACCACTTTCTTAAATTTTGTGTGTGTGTGTGTGTGTGTTCGTGTGCGCGTGCGCGCGCACTCACTATGAGATGAATTAAGGACTTTGCCAATGTATCTTTTTACTTTGGAATTTTTTTAATACTAAGCTTCATTTTGTGTGTTCATGTGTAAATCCTATTTACAGTTCACAGCTTTTTAGAGATCCTGTAGAGGTACAGAGCTTTGAAAGGTACTACAAAGTTTTATCATTAAATATTTCGTTTTGAGGGCCAGCAAGATGGCTTAGTGAATAAGGGCACTTCGCTAAGCTGTCCACATGGTAGAAAGAGAACTGACCTCAGCAAGTTTTGCTCTGGCCTCCACATGTCTCCCCCACCATACAAATGAAAATGACTACACAGGGTGCTCAGAAGTTAGCTTCTGGTGTGGTGCCTTCCAGCTCTTTGAGACATTCAGCCTGGAGCTCATTGCCTACAGTGGCAGGCCACAAAGCCCTAGGGATCCATCTGAGTCTACCTCCCAGTGGTGGAAATGTGCTGGTGCACCCAGTTTTTACATGGGTGCAAAAGCAGTTTACTGATTAAGCTGTCTTCCCAGACCCTGGGGCAGCATTTTAAGCCATGTGACATCTCAGATATATTTCCTTATATCCTTATGCTGGAACTTTATGTTTTTGAGTGGTCTGATGGTAACAGATGAGTGACTTGTCTGGGAGTTAGGTGGTTTTTTTTTTTTTTTTTTTTTTTTTTTTTTGTTTTTTTTTTTTTTTTTTTTTTTTTTTTTTTTGGTTTTTCAAGACAGGGTTTCTCTGTGTAGCCCTGGCTGTCCTGGAACTCACTTTGTAGACCAGGCTAGCCTCGAACTCAGAAATCTGCCTGCCTCTGCCTCCCGAGTGCTGGGATTAAAGACGTGCGCCACCACGCCCGGCTTAGGGTTTTTTTTTTTTTTGTTGTTGTTTGTTTGTTTGTTTGTTTGATACATGTACTAAGGGGAAAAAAGCATTTAGCTTCTGGAAATGCATTTGAAGGCACACATTTCAGTTGTTATTTTTCCTAAGAGCTAAATAGTTTTGATAATTATTTAAATATGATTTAGAATTATGGTATTGTGCATTTATTCACATGTGCATGTGTGTACATATAGTACATGTAAAAGTACATTGTATAGATACAGGTTTTCCCCTGGAAGGGCTGGGTATAGGACGCAGGGCTTTGTGGAAGCTGCCACTCAACTATTTGTAATGTTGAAGACAGGAGTTATTTTCATTATATTTAAAGTTTGTTCTTACATTTTAAAAAATTGATTCATGTGTTTTGGTGTTTTTCTTGGATGTATGTTTGTATACCACTTCTGTGTCAGAAGTATTGGATCCCTAGAACTGGAGTTACAGAGAATTGTGAATGTCATGTGGGTGTTGGGAATCAAACCTGGGTCCTCTGGAAAAGCAGCCAGTGCTCTTAACCACTGAGCTATCTTCTCTAGCCCAGGGGATTTAGTTTTTAAAGATTATATTTTTAATTATGTGTGTGTGTGTGTGTGTGTGTGTGTGTGTGTGTGTATATGTACATGAGTGAATGAGAGTGAGTACCATGCCTTTTCAGGTCTGAGGAGGGTGTTGGAACTTCCTGGAGGTGGATGGTGGTTGTGAGCTACTGACATGATCTCTAGAGACCTGGAAGAACAGTGTGTGCTCTTAACTGTTGAGACATCTCTTCAGCCCCAGGTTTTGTTTTTGGTTATGATTTAACATTATGTGGTAGGGGAGACATAGGAAGGTGAGAGGAGTCTGTTCTCTCCTCCATGTGGATTTCAGGGATCTACCTCAGGTCTGTCAGGCTTGGTGGCAAGGGATTTATTGGCTAAGCCATCTTGCTGATCCCAAAAACAGACTGTTTACTTTGTTAAGACTTTGTAATGTTCAAAACTGTGTACCTCCGTAGGATGTCTGCAAAGTTGGGGGCTGCAATGATTAGGTTTTACATATTGGAGATGTCTCTTGGTATCAGCATTCTTGTCCTTTCCTTCCCCGAATCAAGCAGTGATAAGCTAATCTGCTGACTTCTAATAAGCCCCTGTGGTTCCTGGGTAGGGCTGCTTCTTCCCCTTAGTAGAGGGGTCACCTTGGACTAAGGAGCTCCACCAGCAGGGTGCTCTTGACTTTGATGCTACTTTTGGGGCCAGAGGTAGAAGCCTCTCTTTGGCCTCCTTACCTCTTGTCCTTATCAGACAATTCCCATGCTTCCATTTTTTTTTTTTTTTTTTTTAAGATTTATTTTTTTATTTATTATATGTAAGTACGCTGTAGCTGTCTTCAGACACTCCAGAAGAGGGCGCCAGATCTCGTTACGGATGATTGTGAGTCACCATGTGGATGCTGGGATTTGAACTTATCACCTTTGGAAGAGCAGTTGGGTGCTCTTACCCGCTGAGTCATCTCACCAGCCCCCCATTTGTTATTTTTGACTCTGGCTCCTCTCCCCATCTTGCCTTTCCCAGACCTCAGCTCTGTGTCATGAGTTAGTTGGTAATGATTGTGAGGAGATTGTCCAGATGGATAAAGTGCTGTCCTAGAAATGACCTCTGAAAGTTCTCCCCATTCTTCCTCAGGATGCTAAGGGAGTAAAGGTGGATAGATGCAGTTTACTTTGCAGCTCCCTTGCTGATACTGGCTGCGCTGTGGGACTTCTTTTTCCGTTTGAAGTTCTTATACCAGGTCAAGAATAAATATGTAGGCTCACACCTTGACAGGGGAATTTGAAGTATAGCCTCTGAGGTACCTCCTTTATGCTTGCTGTACACAGAAATGCCCCCCTCTGTCTAAAGAAAGTTAAAAAAAAATTGTTAAGGTTTTTACTGAAGATTTTCAATACAGAATCAGTCTTCTTAGGTATCCTCTGTGGTGGATTTAAAGCCTTTATTTAGGTATGAATGAGGGTTTATACTTTTAGAAAGTAGACTTAAATAATATATGACTACAGTTGAAAAAGTATTATTTGCTGACCCCAGACATGTATGTTCAAGATAGTATTTATATTCATTTAGCTGTGTTTTTTTGGAGTTGATTAATATAAGCGTTATTAAAATGTATTGATTGCCAGTAATTCAGTAAACACAGACTCTCCTATTAAACTTGTGGGTTGGGGAGTTGCTGTGGTCTGCTGCAGTCAATAGTATAGCATCTTTGCTTAGACACAATCCCTGGGCTGTTCCAGGTCGGGCATTGTGGGAGGTTTTGAACATAATTCATGTTTTGAATTTCTTTTGTACTTAAAGATACAGGAGGACAAGTTCAAGTTCCTGGTGTTCCTGGAATATTCTTTGCCTTGTCCCATCTCTGCTGTTAGGAAATATGCTGGCTGAGTCTTTTGCTTTGACACAGCTTCAGAGGCGGTTTCTTGCTCATTTAGTTTTATTGATGGAGGCTGTTGTGCTATAACGTCGAGGGGTGGCGAGTGGGCACTCAGAGCTTTTAAGGACTTGTGTTTCTTCCTAGGGGTCCTCCAGAAATTGATCATCGATTACTTGACCAAATTTAGAGCCCCAAATTTACTGCAGGCATTTTGGGTGGGAAGAGACTTGTGTTTTCTGTACCAGTCACATTATCCTACATGTAAGCCATTGCTGCTCCTGCAGGTGCCCTCTGATACAAGCCTGGTGCTGAGATGGCCTCTCAGTCTGAGCAAACACCATGATGGCTCTCGTCCGTCTGTCCTCTTGGTCTGCTTCTCTGGCCTCTGTGGTTATGCCGTATCATTACCTGCCCTGGGCCTCAGTTGTGCCTGCTCGATGCTGTCTTCTGCATATTTTGCCAGGCCTGCCCTGCAGAGGTCCATTTGATGAAGGAGCAGAGATAGAACTGTTGGTTCAGTAAAATAATAAAAACTTAGGATCTTTCTGAGTGGTTTTAAAAGTAATCAATGAAAAACGGTGCACAGTGTGCGTGTACAGCCACTACCTTGTGTGTTCAGATATTACTACAACAGTAAATTGTGTATTGTGTATGTTGTATGGTGAGCTCTCATTCTGGGCTGGTCAGCCAGGTCTGTAGAGTAATTTCTAGACTAGCTCTACATAGTGAAATCTTGTTTCAAAAAGAATTAGTGCATTTTGGGTTGCAAGAGCCTGGCCACATAGGACAGGTTAAGTGGGGGCGGTTCTAGTACTAAGGTTTCTGGGACCGACCGTAAAGCAGCAAGAGTCTGGGACTGTCCTTGGTATATCTACACTATAAGTTTTTTCTAGGGACACTTTGGGCTGAGCTGGCATCCCATTTTCCATGCCAAAGCTCTTCTCTATCCTGTTGCCTATTAGTTTTCTAGCAAGGGGGCCTTCTTCATTTCTCAGTTTAAGTTAAATGCAGCTGTTGTCTCCTGTGGCCACCAGTCATGGCTCGAGCATGTCTTGATTCTAGTGCTCATCATTATCTGACTTTACCTTTGATGGCCCAGGAGGTACAGAAAATTTAAGACATAGTTGGACTGAACCCTGTTTTGTGTCCAAACACCAGGTTTTTGTCCTGGTGGAGGTGAGCGATGACATAGAGGGGCTAAGCAGAGATTGTGCCTCTGTAGCAGGGGTCATTGCATCTTACACTGGCTCCATCAAGTGTAAACGATACTGTGGCTTAGTGTGCCTCCAAGCCTGACCACCTGAGTTTGATCCCTTGAACCTACATGGTAAAAGGAGAGAACTGACTCCTGAAGTAATCTTCTAACCTCCACAACAAAGGTGCACATACAAATAAACAAATGTCATAGAAAATGTTTATTGTAGCTACAGATTGGAGGCTGAAGGTATTGGTCAGCTATCCTTGGTGTATGAGAAATAAATCATTTCTGGGTGTTGTGACTACTCCAGAGCTTTACACTTTGATTGTGTAAAGTGGGATACCAGGATACAGTGGTTTGTGTACTTTTGCCCTGTGGTCATTCCCACATATGTCAGGCATTTTTGGGGGTGGGTGTCACTGTCAGCTGAGGTCTCATAGTTCAGATCTTTGTGTAGACTTCACTTCCTTTCTCCTGATTATGGACAATCAGCTTAGTGGTTGGAGTTTTGCATCCTTAGGTAAACTTGGAAGACATGGGCTAGAGAGAAGACTCAGCAGTTAAGAGTGCTTTCTGGTTTTGCTCTCGCAGAGGGCTGGAATTCAGTTCCCAGTACCCACATTAGGTGGCTTACAACTGTCTGTAACTCCAGCTCTGGGCAATCTGTAGGTGACTGCATTCATTTGTATATAGCTGTACACACACACACACACACACACATACACACACATACACACACAAGCACTTAATTAAAAATAATAAATATAAATTCTAGAAACAGTGGAAGGCAATGCCCTGAGAATGGGTATGGGAGGAGGAACCCAGATGTGTTCATGCCTGTGTGCACCTCATTGGGCCTTCACATTGGGTCACCTTCACATCTCCTTCCTGTTCCCTGATCTCTCTTTTTTTTCTTCTTCATGACTTCTCATAGAATTACAGAAAGTACATTGAAGACTATGAAAGAACTGTTTGGAAGACTGTAAAGGATGGAGAGCCTGTGAACTTTCCACACCTACAGGGGTTTAGCAATCGGTGTTTCATAGTTATGACCTTGAGTAGATAGTGTGTGCGGAGCATTGCTCAGCATTGTGCTCTGCCCAAGCAAAGGAGGAGGTAAAGGAGTTGATTCTGACTGTCTCTGTCTCTGTCTTGTCTCTATCTCCTGGTGCTGAGGCTGACCTAGAACTCTGTATGTATATAGCTGAGGCTGACCTAGAACTCTGTATGTATATAGCTGAGGCTGGCCTAGAACTCTGTATGTATATAGCTGAGGCTGGCCTAGAACTCTGTATGTATATAGCTGAGGCTGGCCTAGAACTCTATGTATATAGCTGAGGCTGGCCTAGAACTCTGTATGTATATAGCTGAGGCTGACCTAGAACTCTGTATGTATATAGCTGAGGCTGGCATTGCACTTCTGGTCCTTCTGCTGGGATTACAAGTGTCACTACTCAAAGCTTGATTTCTTTTTTAAAAATAGCATTATTAAGATAGATTTCATACATCACATATACCCTGTGACCATTTTTGTTACAGTTGTGCAGCTGTCTCCAAATCCACAGTGTTCTCATTACTGCAGAAAGAAACCTGCTAAAATCAAATCACACTGCAAAAAATGTATGAAAATGTCATAATGAAATGGATTATTTTGTACAGTTAATGCACAAATAAAATTTTGTATGTTTTAGGAGGCATTTCCCATTCTTCCCTTGACTTGAGCAGTTACTAATCTGCTTCCTGTCTTGATGGGTTTGCTGGTTTGGACACCTCATATCTGTGGATTTATGGTATTGTGTTGTGTGGCTGATGATGCTCTGAAGTTCATGTCTCTTTACCCCTTTTTGGGGTGCCAAATCCTGTAATTATCTGCCACATTCCGAGTATCCATTTACCAGTCATTGAGGTTGTGTCTTCAAAGATGTTTTGTGTAATAGGTTTTCTGTTCTCTTGGTTAACGTGCCTAAGATAGAAATGCTGTTTTATAGCTTACTCTGTTATTAAAGAACCTGGATTCTTATGCGATGCGGCTGCTCTGGAGTGTGCTCCCAGCAGCAGCAGGGCTGAGGGTTCCAGTTCCTCTCTTGTTAGCTAACACTTGCTACTGTCTGTCCTTGCTGTTTCTCTTGGTTCTTATAGATGGGAAGTTGACTGTCGCTGTGGTTTTCATGGGCATTTCCCAGTGACTGATGTTGGGGTCTGCTTGGAGGTGCATGAGAATGTGTGTCTTCTGAGGTGCATGGGGATGTGTGTCTTCTGAGGTGTGTGGGGATGTGTGTCTTCTGAGGTGCGTGGGGATGTGTGTCTTCTTCGGAGGTGTGTGGGGATGTGTATCTTCTGAGGCATTCCTGTTTTTACACTGTTATCATTTTCCTGCTGGATTGGAAAAATTCTTTCTACATTGTGACTATCAGTTCTTTTTTTTTTTTTTTTGGTTTTTCGAGACAGGGTTTCTCTGTGTAGCCCTGGCTGTCCTGGAACTCACTTTGTAGACCAGGCTGGCCTCGAACTCAGAAATCCGCCTGCCTCTGCCTCCTGAGTGCTGGGATTAAAGGCGTGCGCCACTTCGCCCAGCTCGACTATCAGTTCTTAATTAGATATTTTCTTCCATTTTGTGGGCTCTCTTCACTTTTTTGATTGTCTCTTGAAGCACTTTGATAAAGGTGTTACTTGTCAGTTGTCATCACAGTTAAGGAGGCAAGGCCTCGTCCAAGGTCATGAAACCTTATTCCCATGCTACTAAGTTTATAGCTTTAGCTCTTGTGTTTAGATCTCTGGTTCATTTTTGCATTACTATTTGTTTGTGGTATGGGGTAGACTTTCCGTTCCTAGGTAATGTCCAGTTTTGAAGAGCACTGTTCTGTCCTCATTGAGGTGTTGTTGACAGTGGTTTTACTGTCAGTGTGAAGGGCTTTTCTGGAGCCGCAGTCCTCGTTTGCTCTCTGCACATGTTGCTCCTGCCATCACTGCACTGCATCTCTTACTGGAGCTGTGTGATACAGTGGTGTTGGTTCTGTCTTGAGGCTGAGTCGATGTAGCCCAGGCTGGCCTTCACTTGCTGCAGGCCCGTGTAGGCCTCGTGTGGTGGTCTTTTTTAGGACTGCTTTTATTATAATACATTCCTTGTGTTTATTTGAATATTAGAATCAACTTGCCAGTTTGTACAGTAAATGCTATTGAGATTATGCTAATCTGTATCTGTTTGAGGAGTTAAAATCATCCTAATGGATCTGCCTATATGCTTAGTAACTACAGCTTAGCTCAAGAAGTTGAGCATCTCCCCTTGAAAGCATACTGCTGCCTGAAATTATCGAGGCAGTGAGCTGTCTTGATGTAATGCTCATGTTCACTGTTAGGCTGGTGCTAGACTTTGTAGGGTCTGAGACAACAAGCAGCCGTGCTTACGGCCTGGAGATGCTTGAGTGTGTTCCTGTGCTCTAAAAGTTTACTGCTGCTTAATATACATTTGGTTAATATAGAATCAGCACATTATTTGTATGTGGGGGTATACATGTGTGTGTATGTATGTATGTATGTATGTATGTATGTAATTATTGGAGGTGGAACAAGTGGCACTGACATACAGTGGTTGGAGGCAGAAGATAGTCTAGTATTTACTGTGGGAATCTGCTACTGCGCTTTTGAGTCAGGTCATTTACTCAGCAGATAATAACTGTCTGTGCAAAGCTCAGAAAAGGACAGATTCAGTCTCTATTCCTGTCTTCATGGAGCAGTGGGGTGGTGGGAGGAAAGGGGGAGACTGACATTAGGATATCATATGAACTGCAGATGGGATTCAGTGCTCTTAAGGCAAATGTAATATAGAATACAGGCTAGCCTGAGAGGCAGGAGGATTTTGGGCAGAACGCTGGAGAGCTTGTGGAGTCTCACCGAGGAAAGAATTTCAGAGAGTTCCAGGTGACCAGATGGGCTTGTAGTATAGCTGTGTAGAGAGAGTTAGGTTATTTTCTGACTCTTACTTTTACAAATGTTGTTTTCAGAAGAGAAGTAGAATAGATTGGATAAAGTCACTTCATCTCTAACAAGGACTAACAAGGACTCTTTGCTCCACCTCATACACAGCTCAGCTACACTCACAGCATGTTGAAGTTTTCAGAGTCTGTGTGGAGCATCTGCATTTCTTCATGGTTGTAGGCAAGTACACGTCTACTCTTGATTAGAAAGTGTCCCTTCTTCCAGAATGCAGGCCCACAGCTCACATGTGCTTGATGGCTCTGTCTGTCTGTCTGTCTCTGGGTTTACTTTAAATGAGATTCTTGCAAGCCTTTTTGGCCTCTCCTTTGTCCAGATTGGATCAGGTATCAGTGTGCCATAGCAGCCTGCTCCCTCTTCACAGCCTTGGGGTTGCTCGATTACTCTTCTTTTTCCTCAGGTATATACATGTTTCTAGAGGGTGGGCATGAGCATCTGGGCTGAAGTTCATGTGCTGGTTGAGAAATGAGCCAATGAGCAAACAAGATCTGATCAGTGTCTAGGGAAGATCACGCCTGACAAGAATCTTGATAGCGTTTGTCTGAAGAAAGAGCTAGTAGGTTTGAGTGTACACACACCTGTACACACCCCTCTATGAATGAGTGTATAGTGAATGAATTTTGAGGCAGAGTGTAGGCCATATTAGAAGGTGCTTCCTAGATTTTGAACCATATGTACTGGCACTGAGAAGCAAATATTAGAGAAAGATGATACAAAAGTATATGTGCACAGACACATTGGAAACTTGGGGCAAAGTTTAAAAGTAGTTCAGTACCTTTCTTTCTTCATGGCACTATCAGACAGCAAGAGGACCTTGATGTTGAAGTGCATGGTGGTCAGTCTTCCTGCTGCAGGGCAAAATGGAAAATAGTGATTGCATCTGAAGGGTTCTGGGCGGGGGGCAAGCTTCGCTGAAGCAGCAGGCTTGCTTGACTGGGCTCAGTGCCAGGTCCTTCTGTCCAGAGCAGTAACGGTGCCTTTTGGTTGGGTAGGGTGAATCAGAGCAAAAGAATTAGGAGAACTCTGTGTAGTGCTTGAGGTTGCCATGGGGAAGGTATTTGAGGGTCGAAAGGGGAAGAGGATACATAGGGGCTAGGAAAGAATGTCCAGAGAGGCAACAGAACAGGAACCCAGGTCCAGGATCCCACGGTATGAGGCTTGGGAGTGGGTCAGGAGAGAGTACTGTGGGCCTGGAGAGACAGCTCAGTGCTTCAGAGCACTTACTGGCTGCTCCTGCAGAAGACCAGGTTTGATTCTCAGCACCCACATGGCAGGTCAAGGAACCTTCTGAAATGCCAGTTCCAGGAACCTAACACCCTCTTCTGTCTGCTGCATGCATCAGGCACATAAGTGGTACACAGATCACATGAGAGCAGAACTCGTACACATTAAGACATAAATTTTGTTGGTATATGCAGACAGTTGAAGGAAATGATAGTGAAATGATGGGTTAAAGAGAGAAACAATGGGGCAGCTGTTACGTGTTGGGCTGTGACTGGCTGGTTAATCTGCTGGTGCTGTAAAACATTACCACAAACTTCCCTCTTAAAACATGACAGCTACTGCTCCTGGGTTCTCTGTGGGTCTGCAGTTCAGAAGGGCATGGCTAAGTTCTGCCTAGGGCCTCATGGACTTACCATTTCAGTGTTAGTCAGGGCTTGGCTCTCATGCGAAGGTTCAGCTGGAGAAGAATTGGCTTCCAAGCTTCCAGGGTCATCTGAGAATTCACTTAGTGGGAGACTACCTTTAATGAGCCTCTCCCACTTGGCATTGTCTTTTATGAGCAAGTTAAGAAGATTGGGTAGTAAGATGACAGAAGTCACAATCTGTTTCACCCAGGAAATGAAACCTTACACTGGTCTAAAGCAAGTATGTGCTCACTTCATACAGCCTTCAGAGTGTGGGAACATGTCAACATGATGAACTGTAGCAGGTCCATCAGGAAGTTTGCTTCCTACAGAAGGGAGGGAGGGAGGGAGGGAGGGATGGACGGACGGACGGACGGACGATGTGAGTAGGAGACATTGGGGCAGTACTGCAAGTGGAGGCCCTGTGGATGCAGATGGGATGGATGCTTGCCATGATGGGAGTTATGGAAGAGATGTGGCCATATGGTGATACTTTTCAGGTAGCCTGTATCACCACACTAGAGGGAGTCAGTTTTCATGTCATTAATATTACTTTGTTATAACTGGCCCTGATGTGAATCTCCCTTGGTAAAAATAGACTTGTTTACCTGAGGTTCCTGGCCAGTTCTGGGGACTCCTTCTGATTCAGGGTGCTGTTGATGAAATGAGTCAGTCCATTTGTGTAGGAAGCCGCACCTGGGCCTCCCCAGCAAACGCCTCCGAGAAGCCCCGGGCTCCGAGAGGCCCCGCCTCCGGGGATCCCCGGGCTCTGAGAGGCCCTGCCTGCGAGAAGCCCTGGGCTCTGAGAGGCCCCGCCTCCGAGAAGCCCCGGGCTCCGAGAGGCTCCGCCTCCAGGGATCCCCGAGCCCCGACCGAGACCGAGGCGGCGAAAGCTGCTGGGTGAGCCCCGACCGCGGCGAAGCCGCCCGAGCACTGACCGGCGAAGCTGCCCGAGCCCTGACCAGCGAGGCCGTCCGGCTCCGGGAAGGCCTGCGGCTCTGCCCCATTACAAGATGGCGTGGGGCCGGCAGGCTGCCAGGGAGGAGAGCCTAGTACACATGCGCAGCTCCCTCCTCAGGCAGTAGCCCCTCCCGAAGGGAAAATATGCTAATGAGGCACTGCTTGTAGTACCAATGAAGGGAAAATATGCTAATGGCTGTGGCTTGTGGCACCAATGAATGGGCCACATGCAAATGAGGTATGGCTTGGTGCATCAATCAGCAACCACTATGACACCCCTCCCCCTTCCCTGGGAGTGTATAAAAGCAGCAGCTCTGCTGCTGTCCAGAGTCCCGGGAATCAACTAGCAAGGCGCTCCAGAATAAAGCTGACTGAGAAGATCCCGGTGGTGGCGTGACTTTCTTGCTGGTCGACGACGGAGGCAGGGAGGCGCGCCGCAAGTGGTGCTGAGAACCCGGGAACCGAAGATGATCTGAACTGAAGAAGATCTTCGTGGGAACTGAAGAAGATCTTCGTGGGATCTGAAGAAGATCTTCGTGGGATCTGAACAAGATCTTCGTGGGAACTCTTCAGGAACTGAAGATTATCTTCGTGGGATCAGAACTCATCAGCTATGGAGTGGCGGTACCGGTAAACTTCCCAGAATATTTTAGAGAGGTTATGCTTCCCTAGACAGCAAAGGGGAGGCTAGAACCTATTCTTAAATATTAAGGGGGAACAAGAAAAGGGGATTTACCCCTCTCTCAAGGAATTGCAGCTTTCCAACCTTGACTCCTCTTTGGAAGAAGAGGTGGATGAGGAGGCTGTTAAATATGAGAGGGAGCAATAGCACCTAGATGATAAAGGGTATCAGCTCAAAAGTAAAGCAAGAAAAGGTCAGAAGAAGATAAACCTCAGTAAAGTTCCCAGGTAAAAAATTAAGGGGGAACAAGAAAAGGGGATTTACCCCTCTCAAGGATAAAGTTCCCAGGTAAATGGGACAAGAGAAAGTTCTCAGGTAAGAGACAATAAAGAAAAGGATAAAGTTCCCAGGTAAATGGGACAAGAGAAAGTTCTCGGATAAGAGACAATAAGGTTCTTGGGTAAGAGACAATAAGGTTCTCAGGTAAGAGACAATAAGGTTCTTGAGTAAGAGACAATAAGGTTCCCAGTAAGGGACGAGGCAGAGTAAGTATAAAGTTCCCAGGTAAATGGGACAAGAGAAAGTTCTCGGGTAAGAGACAATAAAGAAAAGGATAAAGTTCCCAGGTAAATGGGACAAGAGAAAGGTCTCAGGTAAGAGACAATAAAGAAAAGGAGTGCAGTTAGAAAAGGAGTAAATAACCATGGGCACTTCTCATTCGCACACAATTTTTTTGGCTCTTCAGGAGCTGCTTATAGCAAAAATTTTAAAAATCAAACAATCCACCCTTGATAGGTTTTTGAAGGAGTGTGATACTGTGGCCTCTTGGTTTGCAGTATCGGGGAGTCTTACTGTTCTCTGCTGGGATAAACTTGGCAGAGACCTAGATTTTGCCTGGAATCAGGGCACATTGAAAGCAGGTATGAAACTAGTGTGGATTCTATGGTTTTTCTTAGGATTTTTGGAACCAGTAAATCTTTGCAATTGCCATCCACAGTTATGGAAAAGGAATATTTTGTTTAATGTATCTTTGAAGGGTAGCTTTTGTTCTATAAAAAGAGCCCATGTGGGATGCCTAAGATGGTTTCTTTGGTATCAGGATGGAGTCCTGTGGCTTATTCCAAATATGGGCATCCCACAAGTAAAGCAGCACCTCCTCAACCTAGGTGGACAGCTCGATGCAGAGCTGAAAGAGAGTGGCTGTTTACCTGGACAGGATGTTAAGATTAATATCTATAGCTTTTTGAGATTATTTAGGAGCCAAAGTAGGAACAAAACAGATAGTGCCACAAAAGGTAGAGTTTAAGAAGGATAATTTGAGGACTTTAAATGATTTCCAAAGATTATTAGGTGACATTAATTGGATTCGATGTTACCTGAAGATACCAAATTATGAATTAAAACCTTTCCATTACTATCTCTGTTTAATCTGGGTCATGGCTAGGTCCAGACCTGGTCATTTCACAGTCCTGGGGAGCGGTTTGTGTTTTTTCCTAGGGACAAAGAACCAATTTGGACGAAGAGTGCCTCCTCCCTTGGAAGACACAGCAGGGAGTTGTCGGAGTATCTTCAAGGGAATTGGACTGCAGAGGCAGAACGACTGTCCTGGAAGGTCCTTATCCAGATTTCCATCCTGAATGGCACCAGAGTCGACCCTGTCACTTTGAGAGACGTCACCTCTTGGCTGTCCAATGCCTTTTCCTTTTCTAAAGAATGGGCTGGGATGCTACTCTGGGATGTCCTGATGTTTGCGGGTTGTGTAATTTGCCTCTGGTTGTTATGTTGTATGAGATGCACTCAAGCCCGACTGAAAGCTGTCGTTGTTCGATCCCTGATGGCCATAGACGAGGGCATTTCGCCTGAGTTCTGGTTGGCCCCTCTTAAAAGTCTGTAATGATTTCCTAGCAGACTGGTTTGCTGATACTTCCCCGGTTTAGGGACAGATCTAATGACTCTCACTATACCACCTCAAAGGATGACGGAGTAAGGAAACTTAATTTTGCTGACAGAGTGTCACAATACAATGCAGGGGATGTTCCATACAGGATAGATTCCTCAAAAGCATGTCAAATTGCATGGAGGTTTCGTGTCATCTTGACCTATCCTCCCCTTGATAAAAAGATATGGAGACGGGTACAATGTCTCACAATTGATAAACAATTTGACCTCTGTTACAGCCAAGTCTGCCAGCAACAGGCTGATGGTATCTCCTCCTACTCCAGATCTCTGCAGAGACAGACTGGTGGTCGTGTCTGATGGTAGCCCGATTTCCTATCAGTCACTTGTCAAAGGCTGCTCCCTCAGGCCGGGGTGTTCGCTGACCAGATTTGCAGGACTTCATATTTAATTAATAAAGAAGGGGGAGATGTAGGAAGCCGCACCTGGGCCTCCCGAGCAAACGCCTCCGAGAAGCCCCTGGCTCCGAGAGGCCCCGCCTCCGGGGATCCCCGGGCTCTGAGAGGCCCCGCCTGCGAGAAGCCCCGGGCTCTGAGAGGCCCTGCCTCCGAGAAGCCCCGGGCTCCGAGAGGCTCCGCCTCCAGGGATCCCCGAGCCCCGACCGAGACCGAGGCAGGCGGCGAAAGCCGCCGCGCGAGCCCCTGACTGGCGAAGCCGCCCGAGCTCCGGGAAGGCCGTCCGGCTCCGGGAAGGCCTGTGGCTTCGGGAGCCTGCGGCTCCGCCCCATTACAAGATGGCGCGGGGCCGGCAGGCTGCCAGGGAGGAGAGCCTAGTACACATGCGCAGCTCCCTCCTCAGGCAGTAGCCCCTCCCGAAGGGAAAATATGCTAATGAGGCACTGCTTGTAGTACCAATGAAGGGAAAATATGCTAATGGCTGTGGCTTGTGGCACCAATGAATGGGCCACATGCAAATGAGGTATGGCTTGGTGCATCAATCAGCAACCACTATGACACCCCTCCCCCTTCCCTGGGAGTGTATAAAAGCAGCAGCTCTGCTGCTGTCCAGAGTCCTGGGAATCAACTAGCAAGGCGCTCCAGAATAAAGCTGACTGAGAAGATCCCGGTGGTGGCGTGACTTTCTTGCTGGTCGACGACAGGGAGGCAGGGAGGCGCGCCGCACATTTGGATGTATTTTTTTTTTTTTTTTTTTTTTTTGGTTTTTTTGGTTTTTCGAGACAGGGTTTCTCTGTATAGCCCTGGCTGTCCTGGAACTCACTTTGTAGACCAGGCTGGCCTCGAACTCAGAAATCCGCCTGCCTCTGCCTCCCGAGTGCTGAGATTAAAGGCGTGCACCACCACGCCCGGCCATTTGGATGTATTTTATATGTTAAACAAAGGGGCAAGGCTGGTCTTTGATAATATGTAGAATGCATGGAGTTTATGCATCTCATTTGCTCACTTGGCTTCATTGCAATGGACATAGGTTATGGGACTGAGCTGTGAGTGCTGCTGTGCTGTGTGGTGCCTTGTGAGTGGAGCGTTTACTTTTATGGCAGATGAATCCAAGCTGCTGTACCTTTCTAAGCCTTGTGTTCAGTTTTTATTGTTTTCAAAAACAAACAAAACCTGTCTTTGTTGTCTAGGCACTCTTGCTTCTGCTGATGTGTGGGATTTTAGTACTGTTTCTTTCCTTCTGATTTGCTGCCTCTGATCTTCCCTGGGCTTGGCAGTCTGATAATTAAATGTGTTAGAACTTTGAGTAGTTGAATGGTAACCGTGCTAGGAATGTGGGTTGAGAGCTACTTTTCTTAGGGATGCAGGTGAGCGATGTACACTGACTTTGTAAAAGCCGCCTTGTGAAAGCCGGGCTTCCTTTCTAGCTCTGCTCTTTTCATGTCGAGGCGCACTTCCATACTTCTGCTGGGGTTGGGCAGGCGAGTCTGCCATTGTCCTGGTCTGTACCTCCTTGCTTTTGTTGAAACACTGCCCTTCTCTCCTTTAGCTTTAGTTGAATTTTAAGGACTGTAGTGTTAGGTGATAGGTGGTATGGCTCATGAGCCAGAAAATGCTGAGAAGTTGTGAGGATCATAGACAGGTCAGCACTGAGGCACGCTTTGCGTTGGCCTGAGCACTCTTCCTGTCCTAACTCTGGGCACTTCTTAGTGGGGTAGCATTCCCAAGTTCCCGTAGAGGCTAGGCACTCTCCCTGCCAGTGATCCTGGTCAAGTGCCCAGACTTGCTCTCATTCTTTTTCTAGAATGGCCATACTGTCTGCTACTACTTATAGGAATAAACCAAGATTTTATGTGAGATGATACTTGTGATGATGTGGTGTTAGCTGGTGTCTTAGGGTATGTGTTGCTGCAACAAAATAATACCATGACCAAAAAAAAAAAAAGGTTAGGGAGGAAAGGGTTTATTTATTCAGCTTACACTTCCACATTGCTGTTCATCATTGAAGGAAGTCAGGACAGAAACTCAAGCAGGGCAGGGGCCTGGAGGCAGGAGCTGACACAGAGGACATGGAGGAGTGCTGCTTACTAGCTTGCTTCCCCTGATTTGCCAGCCTGCTTTCTTATAGAATCCAGAACCATCAGCCTTGGGATGGCATCACCCATAACCTTCCTCATTGATCACTATTGAGAAAATGCCTTACAGCTGGATTTCATGGATGCATTTTCTCAACTGAGGCTTTTTTGTCTCTGATGACTCTAGCTTGTGTCAAGTTGACACAGAGTCACCCAGTACAGATGGAGGGCCTGGGCGATTCTGCTGATATTTCATCTCTGTCTCTGAGGAGTCACTAGCAACAAGGTCTAGGGTCTCATATGGTTGTTTCCAGAACACATTGTATTGTAGTATGGACATTTGTACAAATGATGACATTTATTAAGCACTGTTTATTTTCAGATTGTTGAATATACTTGTGTCCTGAGAAAATTAAACTTACAAAAATTATGACAATAGTTTGGTTCTTATCTGTGAAAATCCCTCCAAAAATTCTGAAGTCACTTTATTACCCTACACACATCTCTGGTTATGGGGAATCAACTCTATTCCCGTGGCTGTCCATAAGGCTGGATACATTCCAATATGGTTCTACAGCTTTGGCGGCTTTGTCCTAGACACTTGCTTACTTGTAGACTCAGCTCTCTTGGAGAGTCTCTAAGTTCTCCAGCTACCTTAGCAGCTGGTGTCTCCTTGTTGTTGTTTTTGTTTTTTGCCTGCTGGGAAAAAGGAAGAACTGCCTTCTAGACTTGTCCCTTTTGGTGCAAGCATTTGCCTTGGTTTTGTCTCTGTTCTTCTGGAGTGTTGAGAGGGTTATGGTAGAGCCACAGCCCTTAGGGTATTTCAGGCTTTGTGAAAGGTGGTGAGATAAATAAGCTTAATGTATTTTTGTACAGACCTCCTCCCCTATTGGCCTTTTGTAGTTCAGGAAAAGGATAAAGCATCTTCAGTCTCTAAAGGTTCTTTAGTCTCAGATGTCATTAGCCTTGTTTCATGGAGTGTCTCCAAAAGTGTATCTTTTGACAGACCTTGCACTTTTCTTACTTAGCAAGCTTGTAGTGTAACCAAAAATTTAATATTGACTCTTAGTGTCCGTGACAATTCATTTTGTCCAGTTTCTTGAATGGAGAGACACGACTTGTTCTAAAAAAATATCCACAACATAAACGGACTGAGAGAGGGAGTTCATGGCTACTGATCTGCTCCTGTGGTACAGGAGTACTGAGGGACAGCACCTCAGAGCCATGTCTGATAACTACGGAGTGGGCTATGGCTGTGCTGTGCTAGCAGAGGCCCAGGGCCTGGAGTAAAGCCAGGCAGGACATTGCTCTTTCCTTTCCACGAACTCCTGGAAATAGTGTTCATTTATAAATGCCACAAAGCACCTAAACTTCGTTTATGTGGCCTGCTTTGAGTGAAGCACTACAGACAATGGGGTGAGCAGGCTAGGCAGACATCCCTTCAAGGATGCCCTTGGTATGCAGTCAGATTTGAATATGTTAGAAATGTTTACCAGAGAAGAAAATAGACTAGATTGGCTGTAGATGCAGAGTGATCTAGATGGTGTTTTTGGTTAGTTGAAGACATTGTAAAGAAGTGCGTCTTCTGCAGTTACAGGCAGTTACAGATGGTGTTACGCTGAGATGACAGTGGGTCTTGAGCCCGTTCCCTTTTCTGGGCTGCAATTAGAAATGGCTTTGTGGTCAGTTCTCCCCAGTGGAGTGAGCAGGGGAGTGAGCCTCTTCTGACTTGGCTCCTTCAGTATGTGGGCATGAGCACATGCTGTCCCATCTGTCCCAGTGCAGAGTGGCCTAGAGACCGAAGAAGTCCTGCCATGGGATAGAAGGGGCACGGATGCCAGAGCTGTTGCTTGGAGGAGAATCTTCTGCATACAGGGATAGACACCTGTTAGGGACTTTTGCATGTGCTAATGTAGATATAGCCAGTGTTTGAACATATTAACATGCTCTATGTTACTTTGTCTTACTCATGAGATACTGTACTTAGAATGCCCTGTCAGACTAGTGAGGTGCTAACAGTTAACTCTCTTTAATCTCATTTCTTATATGTCAGGACCGTGGGTTTTCAAGAACCAGCCCAAGTCTTGGTAGAGCAGGTGACAAAAATGTTTGACTTGTATCACTTGTAATTGGGAAAGAGGTTTACTGCATTTAATATGGCTGCTTTCCCCTTTGATTTAATAAGCTTTGTGGACTAGCTTTAACATCCTCAGTGTTTACTGCAAAGACTGTGAAGAGCTTTCCTCCTCCTCCTTCTTTCTCTCAAGGCCTTTAGTCTTTTAGAGACCTGTGTTGTGGGAGGAGTGCCTGTTTCTCACCCCTCCATCCCTAGCATGCCTACCCTGGGGCCAGAGGCTTCCTGAAGGCCTGTCAGCCTGGTGGAGCAGCAGGACACACACTGCTATGGGAGGACTTGGATCCATACCTCTACTTTCCCATGCTGCAGGGCTGTTCTTTTGGGGTTGATCTGTCCTGAATTGTCAGCAGTGAGTTGGGGAACCAAGAAGATTGGGTGGCTCCAGCTTTGCAGACCTTGGGACTAGCAGGTCTTCCTTTGGCCAAGCCACTGCACTATTGCAGAGAGGCCTCGAGAGATATGATGCTCATGTGGTCCTGTGAAAGTCCCTTGATTCTGGTCAAGGTGGCTGTCTCATGTTGTTCCCATTGTCTTGTGCCATGGCTTATGTGCTATGAGAACCTGGAGGTTTGGACGTTCAGTGTCTGAACTCTGTGTTGCCACTTTCAATGTTTACTTACTATTAGTCTAGATGTGAAAACCCCATTGTTTGTAAGGCTATTTAGTGTGTCTCACCAAACACTAGTGATTTAAAAACCTTTGACTTGAGACTGCTAAGATGTCCTGAGTAGTAGCTACCCTTAAAAACAATATTAATTTTTTTAGTAATAGGCAGAAAATGTTAAGCCTTGAATGGGGAGCAGTTGTCTTTGTGTGGTTAGTATGCTTGCTTGGAGGCTAGCAGATGCGAGAGGGAGATATGGGGCTTTGCTTACGTCACTTCTTCCATGTTTCCTGCTGTCTTATGATCCCTGTTGTGTTCTGGGCAGGTCTAACATGGGCCATATTCTTTAATTTTGTAGGGATGGTTCTTGGATCTAGATGTTTACAGAGACTGTCATTGCAAATGCCGTCATAGGTTGCTGCTATTGGTTAAAGCAAATGGAGAAGGACAGTAAAAGTCCTATAAGAAGTTTCCAGACACTGAAGAGGAAGAGCTAAGGAGCTGATAGCTGTTATGGGTTTAGGAGTTGTAGTATGGGGCAATTCTGGATCTTCACAGCTGGAAGAGAGAGGAAAGGGAGCATTCGTGAAAGTCATGCAACTTCTTTACTCTTAGAAATGTTAAAGTTGTTACAGATTATCCTTGTTAACATTGAGAGTGGTGTTTATAAAGGTGGTGGGATAGTTGAATTTCCTTACTTTGAAGAAGATAAAGAGAGGGGAGTACTATCATAGGAGGGAGTGTCATCTTGCCTTTCTGTGGTGACATGTCACCTCTCTAGGCTCGGCTACTTCCCACGGACAGCTAGTGAGTGATGGAACGGTAGTCTTTGTACTAAACATGCAAATGCTATGGGTGACTGTTGAACTTGAAACTTTGTTTCTCCAAGTGTAAAAATATGTGCTTTATGATATATGATAAATAACCTAAAATCTTATTTAGCATTGCAGCCAAACAAGAAGTTATTCTTAGGACTGAAAATAATTGACTGGAGACACCCAAGTTCTTGGCAGCAAAGCCCATATCTTCTGACTTCCTCCTCTTGTTCCTTCATGCCCTTTGGTCTCAGCTGAGACTTTTGTATGAGTTAGGTGTTGGGTGCATTGCTGGGATGTGGTTAGTAATGTTGATATGGACTGCAGATAAGGATGTCATGGATATTGCTTCTTACATGTTAATTCTGTGCACAGTACATGTGCACTCTATTAAGAACCACACAGATAATGTGTGTTCTTATGTTTTTACATTCGCCTTAAGTTTTGAAGTGATCTTCAGCCTCCATGCAAAACACTGTTATCTCAGAACCATTTGCAGATCAGATGCCGGTGTCTCCACCACTCCCAATGCTGTGATGTGTATGTCCCCCAAACAAGAACATTTCCATCCCTAACTACAGTAGCTACAACCTGCAAATTAGCATTGACACATTTCTAACATGCCCCCCCCCCCCCAATCCTATTTCACTCTTGACCACTGTTAAAAACAGTCCAGTCAGAATCCTGGGGCACGTTCAGTAGCCTCTTCATTATCCTGGGTCACAGATGGCTTTCAGTGGCTCTCAGTCTGTCTCAGTGGTAAAACCTTGACATGAGAGTTCCTAGGCCGGTCATTTTGTGGAATACCCACATTTGGATTTATCTGATGTTACCTCATGGTTAGATTCAGGTTTTGCATCTTTGGCAGGAATATCACAGAAGAGCCAGAATATGTATCTTTCAAAGATTAGTTTTACATTTTATTTTCTGTTTCCTTAGAGCGTTTCCCAAAGTGTATTCTGCGGAACTAGCACCTACTGTGTTCTCAACACCGTGCCACCTATAGAAGGTAGGATTTGAAAAGCTTTTGACTTTCAGGTATGGGTGGGACTGGCAGCCAGAGTTAACTCCTTCAAGTGTAGTGAAGACAGCCCTGGACCAGGAAGTCCTGGGCTTCTGCCTTTTGCTGTTGTGTGATCTTAGATGAGTTACTTTGTCCTTTTAGGCAACATAAACAGTGCTCAGCTGTGAGCTTTTTGTGAGCAGTGGATTCAGCCACACAGAAAGGTCAGAGCTCCTCAGGTGCTGCATTAGTACAGCACTTCTGTAGCTGAGGTGTCTAGTACCAGATGCTGCAGAGTAGGGTGAGGTGCTGTTGTGCAGGAGCCAAAGAGGATTTTTGAATCCCAGTTGAGGTATTTATACCTCACCAGCATTAGACAAGAGAGCCTAGTATACAATCCTGTCTGGTGCCTGGCGTGCTACCGTTGACCTCTAAGAGTGTCGCCTCCTAATAGGACTGTAACCTGTTGCTAAAGCTGGAGCTGAGGGAAATGAAGGACAGGAGAGTGCCCCAGAGTCTAGGTGTCACTTAGTGCAAGGCATCCATGCCTCTGCTTTGTCTGTTCCTGCCCCATAGTTTATGTTGAAATGTCAACTTTAGAATGAATAGGAGTTTATAGAACCTGGCTTATGGATAATTTTAAACCTGGACCAGGGACATAGTGACATGGTTGAAGAAGACAGTAACTCTAGGCTGCCTAAGACTAGGAAGGGTGCGAGTGGTACTCATACCTCCATGAAGAGGGGAAAGAGAGGTTGTAAAATAACAAAACTATTAATTTATTAACTGCTTTTTAACTATTGAGACTCCTGAGAATTACAGATGGGTTTCATTTGCTTCATGGCACCGGCTCGGACCAGCTCTTTATGCAGTCAGTGCTTAGTTCCCGCTGTGTGACAGGAACTAGAAGGTTAGGTTAGTCATGGCAGTGTGTTGCTGGGAGTACTGTGTCACCTGAACTGCACCAGTATGTTCTTGTCCCCTTATCCCACTAATGAAATCTAAGCACATAAGACTTAGAGCCAACAGAACAGTGTGGAGCTTCCTTTTAATTCTTCTCTCCGCACGGGCGAGCACATGCCCCTGTGAGAGTGAGCTGTTGGATTTGTGCTTCCCCAGAGCATGTGTGCTGCTCACTCCATCCAGAGGCCTCGATCCCGACGAGTGTTCATTGCTGTTCTCTGTGGCCACAGGCCCCGAACTGCCCCGTTTGTATTCTAAATGAAAGACAACGGAGGTATCGTTACCAGGCTAATCTATATGCCTTAGCTTGCAGAAAACAGAGGACTCAGAAACAGGCCAAGTGCATTTATCTGGAGTTGAGTCAGAGATTTGGCAATACAAATCTCAGTTTTCAGAAGCAAAACTGAAGGTTAGAATTCAGTTAGTTGAGTGAGCATTTTTGTGCATTTTAGAAAGATTTAGTTAAATTACACTATGAATCTAACATTGTCATTTAGAAAATATTTGAAGGTTGACTAGAAAAGATGGTTCATTCTCTAGAATTATAGCTGTCAGCCAAGCACACCATCTGTCAATTTCAGGAGCCCCACTGGTTACATTTTTATTGTGAAGTAGGTTAGGAAATTATATTGTGAAGTCATGTATCACACGTTTTTGCTAGATAACGATAATGAAGTGTGTGCCTGTCGTGTAGTTGATATTCCCACTTCGCAGTGTCAGAGTTGAACTGTTTGGCTTGAATATGGAGGGACAGTTGAAACCGGCTTATACCTTAGTTTTACTATTAAGATACTGTTACTGGGATTTTAAAACTAGCACATATATTCTGTTATTTAATCATTTACAGCTATTGTAAAAACATTAAACAGTAGCTTTTAATTAAGATTACATTTTTATGCAGTATTACTATGTGAACAGTTCTGTTCCAATATAAAGAACAGGGTTTTTGTTTTTTTTTAATTTAGAAAAAAAATTTTTATTGCCATACTTTAAACCAGAGGCACTGAAGTTGGATTATTTTCTCATGGTGCTGGGGCCTGAATTCAGGACCCTGTGTTTCTAGGCACATAGTCTACTACCATGCTAAACTCTGAAGTATGAAGTGTGAATTTAGCATTATCCCTTTTGAGTTCCAACTCTGCCTAGTATTGAGCTTGCCTTTTCATAAGCTGGGAGGAGGAGTTAATTACCCATCATCATAGTTCCTGAGAGAGAGCACCTGGCCCATGTTCAGCATGAGCCTAGAATTCTGGGAATGGTGCAGGTTAAAAGCAGAGCAACCCTCACGGCATGTTCCTGTCGAGAGCTCTGGCGGATTGTGACAGTGACACAGTGCTCACACGGCACTATGCTCTCCTCTTTAAATGTTTGCCGTTGGGTCTGTCCACTCACCACTGTCTCAGCTAGTATTGGGGAGGAATCCTGCCTGGAGCTTTCCTCACACAGGTGCACCATTGAGAACAGGCACACATACACACTCTCTCATGAACATAAACTCTTACACTCACACTCATTCTCTCTCTCTCTCTTTCTCTCTCTCTCTCCCTTCTCTTACACATAAACACACACAAAAACACATACATACACATTCAACATTTTCTGTCCCAGTTCACACTCAATGTTTTCCTTTTAAACTTTAATTTATTTTTAAATTTTATGTACTTTGGTGTTTTGTCCACATGTATGTCTGTTTGAAGGTGTCGGATCCCTTGGAATTGAAGTTAATGGACAGTTGTGAACTGCCATGTGGGTGCTGGGAATTGAACCTGGATCCTCTGGGACAGTAGCCAGTTCCTGTAACTGCCGATCTATCTCTTTAGCCTCCAAGTTTCTACCTCTTTTTTGTTGTTGTTGTTGTTTGTTTTTTGTCTTTTGAGACAGGTTTTTTCTGTGTATTCCTAGCTGTCCTGAAACTCCCTCTGTAGACCAGACTGGCCTCAAATTCACAGAAATTTGCCTCCCTAGTGCTGAAACTAAAGGTGTGTACTATCATTGCCTGGCTAGTCAACATTCTCTCATACAGACTCTGACACACACTCAGCATTTCCCCTCTTACACACTCACACACTTAGTATTCTCTCACACATTCAACATTCTCACACAGTTCAACATTCTCACACAACATTCTCACACATTCACTTGACATTCTGTCTTACACCTATGTGCACTCAACATTCTGTCTGTCTTTGCATCTCTCTCTCTCTCTCTCTCTCTCTCTCTCTCTCTCAACACACACACACACACACACTTTACTGCTGGCAGCCAGGTTAGAGGCTAAAGGGACAGAAATCTAGCATTGGTTGTGACCACAAATAGACGTAGAAACTGGAGTCTCTTTTCTGTTGTGCTTTAAGTGGCTTCTCAGGAAGATGGCTGTCCACACAAGGCATGCTTTGCACTGACTCAGTCCTATCCTAGTGCTGTTTACATAAAGATGCCCCATGACTATTGGATAGAATATAGATTTCAGGATTTTAGCTCTATGTTCAAAACTGTGTGGTAGAGAGCAGGACATCAGAGACTCCTGTGCTTCTTCCTCGTGTGCTTTAAGTCTATGGCCTCCCTGATAAAGTGTTGGGAACATGCATGGATACATGAGACTACAAAGGTTTGACAGTTAGCAGTTAATAGGAATGTCCTACCATCTTTCTATTAGTCAATTTCCTTTCTGTTTTAAGCAATATTTTAAAATTTAATCTTAATTTTGAATTAATCTTAGATATCCTAAGAACAGTTTAATAAGCTTTTCACTGCTACAGACACATGGTTGTGTTACAGTTCAATTGGCTGTGTATTTCATGTACTAAAAAAGAATTAGTAGGCTAAGACTCTCAAGTTAATTCCTATAAAATATTCTGTATGATGTGGTACATTTTCTCAGACTAATCTTGATCTTAATATTTATTTATTTTGACCTTATTCATGAGAAGAAGAAACATGCTAATCAGATGAGAAATGTTTGGGAAAAAATATTGTGACCTTAGAAAAGTTTTGTTGTTGTTTTATTTACCCCTCAAAAGACAGTTTTAAATAGAAGCTCAGAGATAACTGGACAGATAAATCTCCGTATATCACTGTTCATGTCATCAAATGGCACCTGGAGACCTGTGAGGCTGCTGACTTGTAAGGCAAGCTGTTGCTGAAGGGCCCTAAATTTTATAGAAATTTGTACTGGAGGGAGAATTAAGTGATCTCTTATTCTCTGATTCATGATGTGGGAAAACTAGAGATACTAAGAAACTCACCTAAGGTCACACACAGAGAGGCAGAGCCTGAGTGGGTATGGGATGCAGACTCGGTGGGTGTTCTTACTGATGTCATGAGTGCTGATGAGCCCAGGACTGTAGCAGCTTGAGTTAACATTGTAATAAGCAGTCCCCAGGACTCAGTGTATGGCCCCTTAGGTTTAGACTGGAGATTTCAATTAGCATAAAAAATTGGAGTGGGTAATTTGAAACTGACTGGAATTTACCACAACTGACAATGAGTTTGGAGGCAGGGACTGGATTGGAAAGAGATTGCTTTACAGGAGTGGAAAAGTAAGTAATGTGTAAATGAATGCTGGAGGTAAATACTCTATAAAGAGAGGATCTGGGAAGGAAGCATCAGGTAGTCAGTCAGACCTGCTGACCTGTCTAATGTAGTGAATTCTTAGGCTCACTTAGAAGGAGCTACATAGGACTGGTGAGATGGCTCAGCGGGTAAGAGCACCCGACTGCTCTTCCGAAGGTGATGAGTTCAAATCCCTGCAACCACATGGTGGCTTACTACCACCTGTAATGAGATCTGATGTCCTCCTCTGGTGCATCTGAAGTCAGCTATAGTGTACTTATAAAAAATAATAAAATGAATCCTTGGACCAGAGAGAGCAGGGACTGAGCAAGTGGGGCCGACTGGAGCGAGCGGAGCAGACCAGAGCGAGCAGGGTTGACTGGAACGAGGAGAAAAAAAAGAAGGAGCTACATTTGACGAACTGCATGAATTCTGCAGATATGTACATGGAAATCAACTTAAAGTGATTGATTTTTAGGTGGAGCTCAGAAGAGCTTCCATATTACCTGTTAGTCAACTATACAGGCTTAAATTCTTTATGAGAGTTTGTGATTTCCTTTAGAAAGGGTAAATCTGATTTGTATTCTAGGGGACAAAGGAACATTTAGTTTATGAATAAAAGTCACATGTAATTATATTTCTTTGAACTTCAAAACCATGAAACTTAAAACTCGGCTAACATACAGTTTCTAGATTTCATGAGATTAAGTCATTTTGTAATTTTGAGTTTGTTTTTTTCTTTTTTTTAAGAAACACTGGAAGTGTCTTTGAAGTAGCTTCTGGTTCTGGGTGCTGCTGGGGTACTTCCCATCTGCTTGCTTGTGATGGGTAAAGCTTAGTCTGTTTCTAACACTCAGAGGTGGGTGCTTGCTGCTGTCCATCAGAGTGTAGGTGAGGAACTTAGAGGAGTGAGGCCCTCTGTGCTCTTGGTTTCAGCCCCACATAGAGTTGTTGCCTCTGCCCTTGTCAGTGTACTTAAAAGGAGGCGTTCTCTTTCTTTCTCTGAATTTATTGTTTTCTTCTTTATAGATGATCATGGGAACAGCAATAGTAGTCATGTAAAAATCTTTTTACCGAAAAAGCTGCTTGAATGTCTGCCGAAATGTTCAAGTTTACCCAAAGAGAGGCACCGCTGGAACACTAATGAGGTAGATACATTTCCATTTTTAAGAGTATATTATCTTACGGTTGGACTCGTTAGAATGTTTTACATAGAAGTACTTTATGATAGCTTTAAATTCAACAGATGGAACAAAGAACCTGTCAATGAAAACAATTCCTAATCTTGAGTTGGCACAAATTAGCTTGTGTCTTGGCCAGTGTGGTGTGCTTGGCTTGCACTGGTAGCTGTGCAGTGTGCACGTGACTCCACTAACGCAGCATGAGGGTTGGCTGTGCTTTCTGCCCCTAGCATCTTGCAGTTGGTTATTTCCCTCTGTCTCAGGGCAGCGTGGGTTCTACAGTCCCAGTGTGAGACAGAAAACAGCGCTCTGGGAATTCCAAGTCTGTAGAGTTGGGGATGAGCTTATCAGGCCTTTGGTGATGAAAGAGAGTTTGCTTCAAATACTGACTGCTTTGCCTTACTAATAGGAATTTATTAGCACTGCAGGCTGGATTGTAGGCCACATACTTGACACCCAGATAAGGAGTAGGTTTGGAGTAGATGGAAAGGAAGTTTGTCTTGGGCAGACTTTCTTCTTTGATTAATTGTAATTTGGGGATCTTAATATTAGTAGTGCATTGTTTTGCCCTCTAAAGTTTTAGTTTGAAATCTAAGTATTTAAAGGTGGGGTAATAGCCATTAGTGGTGATAGAAATTGGGTATTAACCATTTCAATGTAAGGCGACTTTGATTACTGTGGTGGTGAGAACTGGGTGTGTGTTTATCAGTTTGTAAACTGCATTCCTTTAGTTCACACGACTGGTTACTGCCATGCTAGCATAAATGTGTGCTTGGTTCACTGCTTCCTTGTAAGTTAGCATACAGTGCAGCTCCCTCCTACCTGCTGATAGATGTGAGAGGGAGCAGTGATGTCTCTTGAGCTTCATCTGGACTCTGTTGGGAGTGGTGGGAGGCTGTGGGGGTGAATCTCTCCACTTGCACAAGCTGCAGTTTTAAATACCAGAACCTTCAGCTTCCTGCTTTGTCTTAAGAAGTAGCTCTTGGAGGTATGTGCTGCCCTCACTTGCATGGAGGTCTTTGCTCTCCAGGGAGAGCAGCTTCACCATGGACAGTGTTACCTTAGACACCTCTAACTAGCATGCTTTACTTATTAAGGATTTCATATATTTTAGATCTGAAAAAAAAAAAAACAAGTAAATATGCTAAAATTTCATCTTAGTCCTGGACTGTCTTTTGTCAACAGCACTAGGTATTACACAGAAACTTACTGCTTCTCGATGCCCCTGAGACACAGATTTGACACCACATCTTTATGCTTTAGCCCAGGTTTATAATGGTCACAAAACATACAAAATTAGGCATGCTCTCCAGTTACATTCCATAGGAATAGGCACTGAACATGTGGGCTAGTGATAGCTAATGTTACAGACTACCTGACAGTGTGCTCAGAAGTCTTGGAAGTGACTGTGACCAAGGCTGAGACTTAGCTGGGTAGATACATTTACATTGATGCTTTAAACTTTTATGGAACTTTTAGGCAAATTCTTTTACATATTTATTTGCTTCTAAGTCTAAATTATTTACATGCTCCACTTTCTAACATATTAGCTCTGTTATAAAACATCAATCAAGGACTTTCTGTATGTGCATACAAGACTAGGTCATGATATGTTGTTCCAGCTTGGTCCTCCTGCCTTAACCTTCCAACTGTTGCTATCATTGGCATGAGCCACCATGTCCAGCAGTGTTGAGAGAGGATGTAATTAACAAATGTGTTGTCTCCAGTGCTGTGGGCTGCTGTTGTTGAACCTCTTTCAGATAACTGAAGTATGAAGCTGCAGATCTAGAAGAGAAAAGGTGGACTGTTTTGGGCAGGTGTGTGCAGCATCATGAGGGGAACATGTTGCTGAGGGTGATGGGCAGCTGGCAGAGGACCTCTCTAGCCATCATTTTTTACAGTGATTGGTCAGCTCAACACCCAGGCTCTGAGGAAAAGTCTGGTTTAAAGATTGGCCTGCAGTTTATTCACTCATGTGCGTGCTCTGTCTCTGTCTGTGTCTGACTGTCTGTCTGTCTGTCTGTCTGTCTGTCTCTGTGTGTGTGTGTGTCTCTCTCTCTCTCTGTGTCTCTCTCTGTGTCTCTCTGTCTCTGTCTCTCTTCTCTGTATTCCTCTTTATTTCTTGGCTTTAGAAGAACTAGAGGACTGCAGAGGGAAGGTGGAAGGCTTAGGTGAGAGCATTTAATTCTAGGATGCCTGTGGTGACAGCCCTGCACACCCTGTCCCTGTTGTGTTAAGAGCCTGGCTTGGACTGCAGAGAGGAGGAACTGGTCAGTAGTCATGGAGGCACCACTTCCTTGGTTTGGCTGTCTGGGCATTTCTTGAGTTCTTCCTTCTGTGGTCTTCATGGTGATCCCAAAACCTGAAGACAAACTGGTTAGATGGATGTACCTCTCACTGGGACTTTGTTCCCAGGTGAGGGAAATCCTGTTGTCTACCTTGCCCATGAGGTCTCTGTACTGGCTTGTGGTGTGAGTGTTAAGATCCCATTTTCTTTCTAGAGGCCTAGATGGCTGTGATGGCTGAGAGCTGTGTGAAGTAGTTGGCTTGTTGAGAAGCTTTTTTGTACAAAGACTGCTTTTCTCTAGATCCCCCTTCCTGGAACAAGGGGCTCATGCTAGAAAGGGATGTGGCCTGAGAGCAGCTGAGTGTCTAGTGAGGTTGTGTCTCCGTCTCACTCTATAGTGTGTGTACCCAGCCACCATGTTCTTCTACCTCACACCCTCCCCACAGTTGAACTCCTGGGGATAATGTGTGACTTACTTGACTTTTGAGAAATTCCTTTATTCATACTTGCTTTTAAACATTTGTGGTTTGAGAAACCCACTTTCATGCTGTATGTGTTGGCTACAGGGAGAGTTAAGGCTGTCTCCACTAAAGTGTTGCTGTTTACCAAGAACCTGCACTTTGCTAGTGATTGAGCCCAAATTATTTCTAAATCTTAGAATGTAAGGGGGACAGTATTTCCTTTCAGAGGTGAGGTAGTGTAGGTAGAAAAGGGCTGGGTAATTTAGTCAAGGCAGCACTCTTGTTCTATAGAGATTGTTTCTGAGTTTAATTTCTTAAACTTCATTTCTTGTGTGTGTAATGTGTGCATGTATGTGCACCCCCACCCCATGTTTGTGGAGATAGAGATCAGCCTAGGTAGGGTTGTTCAGTTATCATCCTGGTTTTGAGACAGGATTCCTTACTGGCCTGAAGTTTGTCAGATAGAGTAGGTTGGTGGTTATTGAGCCACTGGCACAGAGATTTTTTTTTTTTAATTTTTTAAGTTTTTTTTTTTTTTTTTAAAGATTTATTTATTATATGTAAGTACACTGTAGCTGTCTTCAGACACTCCAGAAGAGGGCACCAGACACCAGATCTCGTTACGGATGGTTGTGAGCCACCATGTGGATGCTGAGATTTGAACTTATCACCTTTGGAAGAGCAGTCGGGTGCTCTTACCCGCTGAGCCATCTCACCAGCCCTGGCACAGAGATTTTAAGCACCCTTTGAAACCTAGCTTTTATCTTACAGTTTTTTAAAATTTCATTTGTTTAGTGTGTGTACACCTGTGTGTGTGTGTGTGTGTGTGTGTGTGTGTGTGTGTGTGTGTGTGTGTGTCTACACCTGTGTGTGTGCGCATGCGCATACATCCCACAATGCCCATACAGAAATCAGAGGACAGCTTTTGGGAATCAGTTTCTTCTTTTACTATGAGGGTTTTAGGATTGAATTCAGGCAGATAGGCGTGTGGCAGGCTCCTGGGTCTGCAGAACCGTTTAACTGGATGTGTTACAAGTACTGACTGGTCCATCTCTCCAGCACAATGAGCTTTCTTTCTGGAGTTGGTCATTTATGCAAAGAACTTTGTTCTGTCTTTACAATGTTGTTGAGATAACCCCAGAACTTGTGCCAGGCCATGTGCAGTACCACTGAAATGCAGCCTATTGCTTGTCTTGGCTTTCATTGTGAGACCTCAAACTGAATGGCATCAGTGTGGGCCTCTCTCCAGTAGGACAGTGAGTGATGGAGGCTTAGGAGAGTGAGCTCCTATCTACTGTTCCACGGAGATGCACATTCCCAAGGAGAAGGCAGTGAGGAAATGAGGAGGTGATTTTTGGCTTAGTTTAGCTACTTTTTTAACTTTATCTTTTTTCCCCCCTGGACACAGAATATCTTAGTGTAGCCCTGGCTGTTCTGGAACTCATTCTGTAGCCCAGGCTGGCCTCAGACTCAGAGATCTGCCTGCCTCTGCCTCCTGAGTGCTGGGATTGAATATGTGTGCCACCACACCTAGCTTATTTTTTCTTTTCCTAGCCCATTGGACTGTATAGTTTCCTTTCCTTCTTAAAAGTTATTTGCAACTAAGAAGAAATGACATGTTTTATCTAGATGTAAGTCAACTTCAAATATTTGCTTTCTTGGTTAGGTATAGCTTTCAAGGTTTGAGGCCCACACAGGAAGCACTGGTGGTGACTCCATCAGTAATGATGAAAGCCAGGGTTTATTGGTGATTGATTATAGGCTAGGCACCATGGGTTCCTCTTCATGAAGTGTGACACATGGAAATGCTAAATAGGGTTCTTAGAGTCCTTGAGCTGGGAGCTAAGTGGCTGGGGAGTGCCACCCTGGTAGGATTGGAACTTACACTCTTTTTTTTTTCCTGCTCTGTCCTGAAGAATGGCTATATTATTATTTATTATGTTATTATTATTATTATGGTATTATTATTATTCCTCTTCATTCCCTCTCTAGTTTTCTCCCCACTCTTTTTTTGAGGTAGGATCTCATATTTTTAAGGATGTTTTTAAATTCTGCATCTGGAACTTTATCCCACTGTGTCCCATATGCAGGAATTACAGGTGATGACCGTTTCCCAGTTGGAGTCCTAGGACCTAGCAGTTACCCAGTGACTTGTCATCTTTCTGTTGTGTAGACTTATTTGACTTTAAAAAAATAATTTCTGCCGGGCATGGTGGCGCACTCCTTTAATCCCAGCATTTGGGAGGCAGAGGCAGGCGGATTTCTGAGTTCGAGGCCAGCCTGGTCTACAGAGTGAGTTCCAGGACAGCCAGGGCTATACAGAGAAACCCTGTCTCGAAAAAAACCATTAAAAAAATTATTTCCTCTTTTAAGTATATAATGTCTTGCAAAATGATTTTATTTTAGTACCATTCATTTCTTAGGGAAGTAGTTTTGCTTTAGTGTGTGATGTATATGCATAATACATGTTTGTGTGTATATATACACGTGTATGTATCTGATTACACACACATATGCATATGTATGTGGAGGCCAGGTACCTGTCTAATATCTTCCTCAGTTTCTTTCCACGTTACTCTTTGAGACAGTGTTTCTCCCTAAACGTGGAGCTAGGCTAACTGGCTGTCAGGCTCCAGGCGTCCTTCTGTCTCTTCCTTTCCAGTGTTAGGATTGCAGCTGTACACTGTGGACCCAGCTTTCTACATGTGTGCTGATGGGCTGAACTCAGCCTCATCAAGCATTTTGTGGGCAGAACCGTCTCCCCAGACCTTTCTTTTTAAAATACACTTAAAAACCAACTAGCTAACTTACTTACTTTCTGTCTGTCTGTCGTCTGTCTGCCCGTCAATCTTTATTATTTGACAGTATGTGTGCATGCATGTATGTGTGTAGATGATTAAGGAAGTGGTTCTCTGCTTCCACCATGTAGGTCTTAGGATCCTAGAGTCTTAGGTCAGGTTGCTAGGTTTGTGGCCAGTGCCTTTACCTACTGAGCCAGCTCATTGGCTCCTTAAAAAACAATTTTGTTTTTAATTTGTTTTGAAACACTGGTGCTGTGTAGTCTTGTTTGACCTGGTACTTGGCTCTGTAGTCTAGGATGGCTCCACATGTTTGTCAGTCCTCTTGCCTCTGCCTCCTAAATTACAGGCATGTGTTACCACATGGTCACTTTGCTTCTTAATGATGAGTAGTTACAGTCTCCAGATAATGAAGAGGGGACATGGAAAATAGAAGCTATATTTATGTGTCACTTGGTGGCAGGCCTGGTTCATACTTCAGGCCACAGCATATGGATTTCTTACTTACTTAGATGGGGGCTACTTTGTAGCCCAGGTTGGCTTAACTTAGGGTGCCTCTGTCTCAGCCTACTCAGAGTTTGGGATGACAGGCATGCCCCAGCTTACCCTGCTGGAGTGTGCACTGTCCTGGGACCCAGTCTGTGGTAGTTGGTATTTGATGAATGATTATTACAGGGTTTCTGCATTCTGAGTTAATATTTTTAAAGCCTAGAGCCAGAAATAATTATGCCAATGCAAGCTTCTGATGGCAAATGACTCCTGCGTAATTACGGTGTCCCTGCTCTGTCGTGCTGCCCAGCACAGCAATCCTTTTGTTTACTCACCACCTAACTGTTGGATTGAAAACTTAACTGGTTCGTTCGTTCGTTCTTTCTTTCTTTCTTTCTTTCTTTCTTTCTTTCTTTCTTTCTTTCTTTCCTTCCTTCCTTCCTTCCTTCCTTCCTTCCTTCCTTCCTTCCTTCCTTCCTTCCTTCCTTCCTTCCTCTTTTGGTTTTTCGAGACAGGATTTCTCTGTGTAGCCCTGGCTGTCCTGGAACTCACTCTGTAGACCAGGCTGGCCTTGAACTCAGAAATTTACCTGCCTCTGCCTCCCAAGTGCTGAGATTAACTGTTGCTTTCTTAGAGCTAGGTCTCAGATGACATTCCTTCAGACATGGACTCACTGGCACTAACAGATTTTTGTAGTGACGTGTTCGAGTCACGTGACTGTGCTACTGTTTCTGAACTTACTAATGTTCTATTCTTCTAGTACAAAGTACTAGAAGCAAATAATTCCTCTTTTTTCTGACTCAATTCTTAAAGTGGCATCACATGATGTAGGCAGCATCAAGATTTTCTGTGAAAGATGCATTTAAAAAAAGATTTATATATGAGTGTTTTGCCTACATTTATATATGTATGTGTACTATGTGTCTCCCTGGTCCCTTAGGAGGCCAGAAGAAGGGGTGGGTCCTCTGGAACTGGGCTTAGGTATATCTGTGACCCACCATGTGGTGCTGGAATCCAACCCAAGTCCTCTGCCAGATCAGTTAGTTAATGCTATTTAAACCACTGAGCCAGTGCTCCAGTTCCTAAGGTGCATTTTTAGTGCTTTAAATTTTTTTTTTTTAAGTCTGTGATAGCTCTGATGACATATGCCAAGCTGCCAGCAGCCAGAGAAAACCCAAGTGCACAGCTCATGTTCTCACAGGAGAAGACCCTTTTAAGTTGTGAGCATCTTTCCTGGCTTTCTATATTTAGGTTTTGTTTGTTTTGTTTTGTTTTGTTTTTAAAAAGGACTGTAAGACCATGGGAATTACTATGTTTCATTTAGACTTTTAAATACAAACTGCTTTATTCTGTTAAAATTTCCATAATCGTTTTTGTGTGTAGGCATATAGTTTTCAGTACTTTTGTATTTTTAATTTTTTCTTTGCATATTTTTAAAAAGTTACAGCTTTAGGGCTGCAGTTTTCAGTGATTGGCTTTGCTGGTCTATTATATAATGTTAGCTTTGAAGTTTGGAACCACAGTTTGGGGATTCATTTAGGACTCGGGAAGCTTCCTGAATGTGAGCTCAGCTGGAACACAGTGTTCTAGTCGGGAAGGCCATGGAGATGTGTTGGCTTTGAGGACCTGGGAAGTCAGTTAGCCTTGAAGGAGGTGTTGTCTTGGGTTGATTTGTGACAAGAGGTAGTGATGGTTTCTGAGTCTGGGCAGGCTGCTCTGGTTAAACAGAAACATGAAATGTGGGTGTGAGCAGCAGAAGCAGAGCCAGGCTGTGAGAGGGACAGCAGCTGATCCTGTCAGGTCGGCCTGTGACAAGTGGGCTACACACTTCCCATGATGCTGATGAGAGCAGCCTCTTGTCAAGTCTGCAGAGGTACAGGTAGTCAGGATCCATCACAATGCCAGCAGAGTCCGCTCTCACTGATGAAGAGAACAGGCAAGGAAAACTTACTGCTCATTTTAGGGGTTTGACTTTGAGGAGTGGCAAGAGAGGCAGAGGGCAGCACTGAGAGAGTCCGAGTGGATGCTGAAGGTCCCTGTTACAGGGCAGCCATTGCCGTCAGCCTCCCAGCTTAGCTTCAGCTACTTACTTCGGGATGTGGTGCCTAGAAGAACATCTGGCTAGTAGCCACTGCTCAGTAAGTGTTCATCTGGGATGAATAGGATAGATAAAACTAAATTCTTTTTAAGTTTTGCAGCTCAGCTTTGCAGTTGCATTTTAATTGTAATTTTTTTTAAGATTTATTTATTTATTATATGTAAGTACACTGTAACTGTCTTCAGACACTTCAGAAGAGGGCATCAGATTTCGTCATGGATGGTTGTGAGCCACCATGTGGTGGCTGGGACTCGAACTCCCGACCTTCGGAAGAGCAGTCAGTGCTCCCAACCACTGAGTCATCTCGCCAGCCCCCTTAATTGTAATTTTTACTATTAATATAGTTTCAGATAAATGACACTCACAGAAACCTCAGAACCAACAAAGTGGATTTGAATGGTGCTGGTGGATGGGAAGGATGATGCTTTGCTAAATCAAGACTATCTCTTGGGCTTGAGTATCTTACAGACTGGGCCATTCTCAGTTCTTTGGAACTTGGCATGTGGTACTGTTCTGTGCTAGACAGTTTTTCTACCTCCCTTCTTCATTGAGAAACTGGCTTTTGCACAGCGTTTCTGTAAATGTTAGACCCTGGTACAAATACATCATTTAGTTTTAAATTCACTTCTGTGATTTTTCTCATTAGCCCAACAAGAATTTAAATGACACTCTTGGGTGCCAAGGCAAATATAATCACAATCCACAAACTTGAACAATGAATTTTTGTGTTAGAATATGTTTGTAATTGGTGTTACTGTTTCAGATGATAAATTAAGATGTGAAACATTTCAGACTCATAGACCCCTGGTAATGGTTTCACAGAGTCGGAGCTGAGCAGCCCAGTGCAGATACAGAACTGGTACACACGCACTCTGCTCTTGGCTCTGCTTGATCAGGTGTGCAATGTAAGACACTGGTCTGCCCAGCCTCCGCCAGCTGCAGGTGATAGTGTTCATTGACCTTTGAAGATTGCTCTTGAAAAGTTACTATTGCTTTCAGAGTTTAGAGTGTGGGGCAGTTGGGGAAGTTAGACAAAGCTTTGCTGTGGCATTATAGTGTGATTTTTACTGCTAACCATCCCTCATTTTTGTTTCTCAAGTGTGCAGTTTAGTGACTTTTACTATAATGACAAAGTTGTGTAGTAACCACTACTTCAAGAATGTTTTCATCAGCCCCATTGCCTCTGGGCTCACTGCGATCAGCACACTGAGGAGTTAATACCATCTTCTTCAAGGTCGTGAGTTCTTGGTCTTATTGTTAAGCTTTTGGGCCTGTTTAGCATTGGAAATGAAATTGTCTTTTAATCCCGGTCATAAGTTACTGGATTGTTTCCATAGATTAAGAAACATTAGGGTACAAATCTAGTTTGGAGAAGCTGAAGAGCATGCAGGTGTAGTTGGAATAGAACACTCCATCCTTTTCAGTAGCCTAGGGACTTTGATAGCTGTGATTTCCACAGTTTGAGAAACTGAAACCTGTAGGCAGTGGGCTGAGGTGGAGAGGGAAACTGCCTGGAGAAGTTTACATTCTCAGCTTCATGGCCTGAGTCTGGGATCTACTGGCTCTGGTTTGGAATGTCTGTGAATTGGACACATGTATTGGATCTAGCATGTATTCAGGAGAAGATGCTCAGTGTACAGGTGTGTTCTAACTAGTGTGCCTTGACTGGAGACTCAGGTTTGCTTTTTACACCCACCCCACTTAGGTTTATTTTGGGGAACTTAGGATACAGGGAATGTGATGAAGCTCTCTAGAGTCTGTTTCTTATTTTCGTAAGTATTTAGATGATACTAAATGCAGTTTTTAAAACTTGGAGTGTTGTATATAGGAAGGTCTTTTAAAGTAAGAGTGATGGGGTCAGGAGTGTGAAGGCACGTTCTTCTGAGGAGGAAGCATGGAGGTAGTCTTCTCTCAGCCTGTGTGGCTGAAGGGAGCAGAACTCTGAAGCCAAATATCATAACTTACCTTCTGATCCATCTACCTTCCACCAACCTACCAGATGCTGCCTAATTATGAACTGGCTGAGGTCTTAAGAGAGCACCTAAAGTGTAATTTAACTCCCCGAGACCACAGATGGGGCTGCTTTGAAGCTCAGTTGTTAAGAGTGTTTACCCTACACAAACAGGCCCTGGGTTTGATCCCCAGCACCACATAATCTAGGTGTGATGACTTTCACACAGAAGATTCAGAAGTTCAAGGTCATCTTTACCAAGGGAGCGTTTGAGGCCGGAGATGCTCAAGACGTCATCTTGAGAAAAGGGAAACAAACAACGGAACCCCTGTGTGGGCTGTGGTGGATCAGAGCGAGATGAGCTTGGGGCAGTTTTCTCTAGAAGGAAGGGCATTGTCAAAGGTCCATACTTGGATGGGTTTCTGTTAATCTCACCATGGATGTAGAATTGAAATAAAGGGAAAATTTAAGGTGCCCAGAATTTGTATTTGAGAAGAAAAAGAGAAACTGGGAGGACATCAGCCTTCAGGTTGACCAAGGTCTGTGCCTTCCTCCAAGGGAGGCCAAGTTCATTAGCTCTGCTTTCATGTGCTTGTAACTCCAAAGGACTTTGTGAAGAAAAAACTGTTTCCATGTGAAAGACTATCTGAGCAGGTGAGGTGAGGACGGCCACCTGAAGTGCCTGAGGGAGGAGAAGAGCTTGGGCAGAGGAGCCTCACAGTGGGTGTGGCTGGAGAAAGCTGAGACTGCTAAGAGAGGGGACTTTATCTTGTATCCCTTGTGTCCCTCTGAAGGAGACCTTAGTGCAGTCAGAAGGCCAAGGCCAAGGGTGGAGAGAACCTCTCATCTTGTATTCTGTGGCAGAGGGCAGACCATCGCCTGAAGCTGCCCAGAGGAAGCTTGTTCTGTTGCCAGGTGGGGTTCTTATTCAGAAAGCTGCAAGGAACTTCTTCAGACAGAAAACATGGGAGAGAAGGTACCTGTCTTCATCAAAATTAAGAAAAAGTAGAAAGAACAGGAAAATGCTTCCCGTTCCTGAGGAAGCGTCCGTTAGATGAGCTGGGTTGAAGCAAGAGTGGTAGAGAGGGACCCTCCATCTCCATGCTCCTTGACAGCCTGAAGCTGTGAGCGACAGATATCCTGTTCAGGTATCACAGGTTTCTTGTAAATGTGAGTGTTACAATTTCAGTTTTGAACTGTTGAACAAAATGTAGGCTTCTTGACTCCAGTTATTTAAGAATCATTTCTGTTACGTGCTTTAATTGTTATTAACCAAACTTTTTATATAAGGATAATTTCCAGTAAGTTTTTGACTTTTTTTTTTTTGGTTTTTTCGAGACAGGGTTTCTCTGTGTAGTCCTGGCTGTCCTGGAACTCACTTTGTAGACCAGGCTGGCCTCGAACTCAGAAATCCGCCTGCCTCTGCCTCCCGAGTGCTGGGATTAAAGGCATGCGCCACCATGCCCGGCCCAGTAAGTTTTTAATAATCCATTCTTCAAGCAAGCCAGAGAACCTGCTGTGTGTTTTTATTTCATAAATGAGGATAGTGATACTTAAGTGTTTGGAATTAGCATCTGCCATTATCTAATATATTATACTGCTTGCATCTTTAAAGAAAGATTCACTTTTATTTTATATCACAAATGTTTTGCCTGATATGCATTGTGTGTGAAGAGACCATCACATCCTCTGGCTCTGGAGATATAGATGGTTGTGAGCTACCCTGTGGGTTATAGGAGACAAATGTAGGTGCTGAGCAATAAAAGCCAGATATCTTAAGTACTAAACTCTTCCCAGCCCCAGCTTACAAACCTTGAGCTCTGGATCCTACTTGTGCTGGGTCTAGGTGGACCCAGGCATTCTCTGCTCATGGATGGAGCCTGAGCACTTAGGGCAGTGCTGAGCACCTCGGAACTCTCATTGAGCGAGTAAGGAGCTCATCAGTGTGGCTGCTGAGCTGCTGTGTTAGGGCTGCTCTAACTTACCCCTGGGTTAGATCACCTGCCTCACTAAAGCCACAGTAGAAACCAAAAGAGTTATCCTTGGAAAACTTGGAGGAGAGGAGCCAAGTGTGCCCCACCCTAGGTACCAGCAGTTCTTAGGAGGAACTCACCTCTGCATGTTAGCAGAGGCTGTGTAGAGAGACATTGCCTCAAAGGAAAGAAATGAGGGGAACCTAAGAAGCAAGCTTTGTGTTCACCTTTAATTCCAGTTCTTGGAAGGAAAGGCCAAGGCAGACAGATGTCTCTGAGTTTGAGAGTAGCCTGGTCTACATAGTAGTCTGTACCAACTAGGGAGACATGGTGAGACCTGTCTTAAGAAAACCAAATCCAGCAACAACAAAAGACACCTCGGTTTCTTGTTTGCTGATGCAGCAGATAGTCACAGTTGTGGCTTACAGCATAGGTGTTGCTATCTGGCTCTGTATGCCAGGCATTGTATAGCACTTACTGCTCTAGAATCAAGGTGTAAAGGGCCTTTCCGAGGCTCTGTTGTTGCAGCAGCATTCTAGAGGCCGTTCACATTCTGTAGTCTATGAATCTTGTCCAGCTCCCCCTTCAGCCCTAGGGCCTTGTCTGGGTCTGGCAAGTGTTCTGCCACTGAGCTCTGTCCCTAGCCTCCCCAAAAGTCCATCCCCAAAGTCCGCTTTTCTTCTGTGGTCATGCTTCTTTCTCTGTCAGACTTCTGCTGATTCCCTCCTCCTGTTACATTCAACACCATTTCCTCCTCCTCCTTCTCCTCTTCCTTTCCCTCCTCCTCTTCCTCCTTACAGTATTGGGGATGTGGTGGATGAGTGTAGCGTGGGAAAGCCACATTCCCAGTTTGAGAACCCTGAGCTCACTTGGATAGTCCAGGGAAATCTCTCTGTTGTAAGACCAGTTTATTGCCAACCTAAATTTCCCCTGCTGCTTGATTGGTTTTACCATTTAGCATATGTACAGGATGTGGGGTCAGATGTAGCTGTCTGGGTGGCATTATTCCCTGGTATAGGCCATAGATAAAGATAACGGTTACAAGAAGTTGAGTTAAATAGTTAAATATGGGACATCATATTGGGCTTTGGCCACCTGGAGACTCTTGGTGACCTTGGGACATGGTGTCAGTAGAGTGTTGACCCATAGGCAGGGTGGAGTGGAATGAGGAGTGAGGAAGGAGGGCTGTGAGGCCACAGTGGTGATTTTCGATGGGAGTCCTGTGTGGATGAACATGAGGTGCATGAGGTGCAAAGGAAAGGCATGGAGCTCTGACGGTGAGAAGCGAGGCCTCTGAGTCTGTTGGAGAGAGAATCCACGAAGCAGTTGGTAGAGACAGCAACATGAAGCCTGACTGAGTGTGAAGCACAGTGTCCTACCTTCTCTGCTTGCCCACATCACACACGCTTAGTGATTGCATGTGTACTTGCCTAGCCTTTGTGGCCAGAGTCGTCTCCTCTTGGAGCCCAGAGCAGCTGTGGCCTGGGCACAGCTTGGTGCTGTTGAGTGCATCACGCTCTGCAAAGCTCCGACCTTTGTTCTCCCCCTCACTTCTCTGCTTCCTGCCTCAGTTTTTCTTTCATTGTCTCAGGAAGGTTTCAGTAGGTTTGATGGGATACTGGTTGCTGGGGTGTGTTGTCTCGAGGCAAGGGTATGTACCCTGTGGTGCTTGTGTTCCAGTTGGAACCTTCCCAAAGGAGGTAGGTTCTTCCAATACTATCCCAGGAGACAGGCATGGGGTTTGCCCTTCTAGGTGCCTGGCTGTCTAGCCTGCTTGCTGTCTGACTCCTTTATCTCATTAGTGTGGCTTCCTGCTGATGCTGACCAGTGTTTCTTGTCATTGCCATCTGTCCTACCCTTTATCAGTCACCCACCACTACCCCTCACTTCTCCAGCTGGACAACTCCAAGCCTCAGAGAAGTTGTGTGTGTTTCCTCCTTGTTCCTCCCTTTCTCTCTCTTTGTCCCCTTTCCTTCCTCCATTCTTTCCCCCTTCCCCCATCCCTTCTCTCCACTCAGCCCTTCTGCCTCTTTTCCTTGCTTCCTTCTTCCCCTCCCCTCCCCTCTCTTCCCTTCCCTTATCCCTCCCCAATCTGCCCTTTTGTTCTCTTTCATGTTTACTTGTATTTGTTTTATGCTGAATGTCTTTCCATGCCATAAAGATTGGCAGCGAGCCAATTCCTGAGTTTCTTCTTGGGAATCTTTTGGTGCAAGCTTCTCTTCTGGTTCAGAAACAATTTATTTCTTTTCAGTGAGGATCATCTTGGTGTGGCAGGACGAGCGTGGGTTCATCTAATCCTGAGCTTGGTGGTATATTTGGGTGTTCAGTTCACCTGATCTGTTTGATGACTAGAGAATGTGTGTAAACCCTTTCAGTCTTGCTCTCTGTATAAACCTGTACAATAAAAACTCAGCAGTCTGAGCACTGACCCTGTGTCCAGCCCTGTTCTTTGGCATAGGCACAGTTACTGATTGCATCATACCCCTTCAGTGGCACACACTCCTCTGTTAGGTGATGTCTGTAGATACCGGGTGCCTTCTTAGAAGTGTGCGCCTTTGGTGGTCTGGACAGTTTCATAGGTGGTCATAACGGACATGTAGTTAATTTTTTTTTGTCACTGGCTTTTAAAAATTTTACTTACTATGTGCATATGCATTTAGGAGGCAGTACATAATCCACAGTGAGCAAGTGAAGGACAGGACAGCTTTGTGGAGTTGATTCTTTCCTACCTTTCTGTGAGTCCTGTGTATCAAATTCAGGTTGTCAGCTTTCTGTATGTGATAAGGATTTTATCTACTAAGCTACCTTGCCTGTTTAATGTCATAATTTTTGAAAGGTGGGTAAAAACTATAGGTTTGTGGGTAGGTGTGTGTATGTTATATAGACAGGGATAAATCGTGTGTGCCTGATGATGCCCATGCTTGGGTGGACGCTGTAAGACACCCTTCTAGCAGTGTTTAGAACACACTTCTCACATTAATGTGCATAGCCTCATGTGTGATACTGAACTGGAGGAGTCATGTGTCTCTGGGCTGGCAGCCTTTCCTACTGTCTGGTGATCTGTGCTTGGAGACAGTTCCACTCACTTGAAGTGTGGCTTTGATTTAAGATTTTGATGCTACAGACAGAGCACATTGCTCACTGGCCTGGTGCTGACCTACGCAGTGGTATCACGACACAGAAAGCACAGTTATAAAGTAAAAACTTATAGTATATTGGATTGCATTAAAAGTGCTTCTCTTTGCTAAATGACCTCTTTGAATGAATGAAAAGTCAGGCCACAAAGTGAGATGAGATTGGCCAACACAGGCCTATATGTCAGAGTATTTAGGAATTTCTGTAAGTCAGTGAGGAGAAGAGCTAACACAGGAAAGTGAACAGAGCACTGGGCAGCATCACAGATGGACAGTAAAACCAGCTGATGCTAACTGAGAGGCATGAGCCAGCAGGAAAGGGCAGAGCAGAACCACAGCAGGAGACTACTGCATGTAAAGATGGCCAGACAGAAGAGGACAGTGTCAGGTACTGACAAGGAGCAGCCAGCATCTGCATTAATTTAACCACTGTGGAAAGTTGGAAGAGACACAGCTTGCATCTTAGTAGTTCAGCTCCTTATATCTGCTGTTAACAAAAGTGTGCTTGTGTGTGTACCCCAAAACACATAGGAAACCTTTTCAGGAACTGTATTCCTAGTTTTCATAATCTGAAAGCAACCCCAATACATAACATTACAACACAAACTTGGTTGTAGTGTGCCTGTGTAATGCAACACTACAAAGCAGTCAAGGTGAGTGGACTTCTGTTTCATCCGAGAATGACACGCTTAATAAGCATAGTTGTTGATGCAAAGAAAGCAGTGCACTCAGAATGAAATATTGTGATGCTGTACATAAGTTAAAAACATTTGAAAATAGGTGAAATGAATTTATGGATTAGGTGTGAGATGTAGTTACCTTTGGAGAGTGGGGAGGATGTAGACCAGCTTCCGGCCTGCTGGTAGTATTTTGTTTTATGGGCCTTGGTGTGATACATCTATATAAACACAGATAGACTTTGGATTTATAGGATTTTCAGTTTGCATATAATATTTTAATAGTTAGGCCACTAAAATGGTATATGGTTTAAAATAGATGGCAGAACATAGCTGCACACAGAAGAGTCTTATAGAATGTAGCTGCCCGAGTCAGTTGTAGGGTTATCATGTAAGTATGGCAGACAGTGCCCACCATGAGTGCTGCAGAACCAGGGACTGTTTATGACAGGGATAAGCTGGTGACTCTCAGGAGACACTGGAAACAAGTGCCAGAGGAGGGAGGAGTGGCTCAGGAAGTTCAGCACACTTTCTCTCCTGAGGCACCTGAAAGGGAGCAGCTGCTAGCTGGCATGGGCGGCAACCACGGTCTGTTGAGAAGGTCAGCTACCATTTCCTTAGGCCTGCTGCTGAGCCTCTGGTGGTAGCCAGCTGCTGTTGGTTGGCAAGCCTGGCCACGGAGGAGAAAAGCTTGTTGTGAAGGAAGAGTCAGTGAACAGGTAGGTGGCCTGTTTCCTCTAGTCGTGTCTGTTTCCAGCTCGTTGGAAAACATGGGCTATCTCTTCCATTTCTGGGTGTCACCACCTCTAGCTGCTCGGGCCTTGGCTCCATGGCTGTCTTTTAAGTCGAGTGTAAATCTACAGAAGGGAGCCCTAGATTTACCAAATCTTTTGTGCTAAAAGTTTCTATAGTGATGATTGCATAACTTCGTGAATATTCTAAGAATACTCCTAAGTGGGTGTACTTTAAGGTATGTGAATAACATCTCAGTAAAGCTGCTCCTTAAACAATGGCTACAGGTGAAACATACAGAAAGAAAAGCACGGGGATCAAAAAAGTTAGACCCGTGCATGCCTCTGCCAGAGGATGTGCTTAGGAAGGAAGGCTCCTTGAATAGAAGTGGGGTGGGAAGTCTACAATGTTTGTTTTATTACCATCCTATCTTCTGTAAATAGGACTGCAGGAAACAGAAAAGACAAAATGTGCACACCACCAGTGTGGTGACGGGTTGTGTCCAGTGGCGGCATGTGGTTTCTAGTGTGATAGCATATAGTGTCCTATGGTGGCAGGTAGTTTGTAGAGTCTAGCCAGTGTTTCTTGTTAGCTGTCTATGGTTCAAAGATGTACGATTTAGGGGCTCTTTTCTGTAATTTGGATTTGAGGTTAGTAATTGCTTCTTACTTACAGAGTCTGTAGAGAGCTAGAGGGAAGGAGCTGGGACTTGTTAGGCCTCCTGATGAGAGGAACCCAAGTTGTGGAACTTGTACAGTGGAAGGAGCTTGTCACTGCGTTCTGGCCGTGCGTTCTGTACTGAAAAATTTTGTTCGTAACAAACTCCTATATCAAAAATCCATTTTGCTAATCTGAGGAATTAGAACATTTTCATCCTCTGCACTTGCTGGAAATCGCTCTTTTCTACTCTTCCTTTACAGTGAGCCATGACTTGTATTGCTTCTGTGTCCAGGGCTGCAGTTGTGCCACAGTTAGAGGTAGAAGCCTCAGTCAAACAGTGTTTGGTCTTACTGTCACATGACGAGGGATGATGGAGATTTCTGATGCTTCTGGGAAAGGTGCCACTGCTGCCGCCGAGTGAGACTAATTCTGCATACTTTGAGTTTATGATAATAAAGCTGCTGTAGAATTGCATATTGCACCCCTGCACTATATGTAAAACTTTAGGGTTACTTTTTTTTGTTGTTTGTTTGTTTTGTGTTTTGTTTTTTGTTTTTTGCATAAGGAGATTCTTCTAATTCTGTGGTTTAAGTCAAATGTTACTTTACTGCTTTTCCATTGAGCAGTCTTTGAATGTGTTTTTAAGCATTGTATCTGTTTGTCTGTTTCAGTGGTAGTTTTGAGTGCCTGTTGTGTACTTCTGTAGAAGAAACTGCTCAGCACACTTGTTCATGCAGCAAGGCAGACCAAGTCTGCCCTCACACAGGGCAAGGAGCTAGGGGGAAGGAGGGAGGGGTGTAGGTGGAAACTTACCAAGAGGACACATTATTGGTTACAAGGTTCTGACTAAACCAACCTATGAGATTCTTGCAAAGGCCATCAGATACCCAAGAGGGTCTGGTGGAGGACGAGGATCTGGTACGCAGAATAGTCACGTACTGAGGGTAGGGTTCCGGCCACGTCTCCTTAGTAGGATGTATGCCAACACTGGACTGTAAGCCTGTCTCCTATGGGCACCGAAGAGAGTAATTCGGAGGAATCTGAACCAAGTTTGGACAGGAAGCATTCTGTCAGTAGAAATCCTCGATCTGAGGTAATCCCTAGGACATAAAAGAGGCTCTTCTGTCTTCTAGGGTGTGAAGCTCAGTTGTATCATGATGTGCTAAGAGTATCAGGAAATTGCATGTATCAGGTGAGTAGGAGACACTGTGTGGACACAAAATACTGGAGTACATTTTGAAGGTATTAGGAGTTTACCAGGCAGGCAGGCAGGATTAGCGAGCAAACATGACATTACCGCATGTACAAGTAGTGAGTGGGAGAAGAGCAAGCCCTGAGCGCTGTGTGCTGGTGGATTGGCTCTACATTTCACACTGAGGTAAGATTTCAATCAGTAACTGATGAGGTCTTCATCTTGCACAGTTACTATAAGTAGTGTAGAGCACTGGTTTTCCACCTATGTGTCATGGCCCTTTTCACAGGGTCACACATCAGGTATACTGTGTATCATCAGATATTTGCATTGTGATTCATAAGAGTAGCATAATTGTAGTTGTGAAGTAGTAATGAAAATAATTTTATTTGGGGAGTCAACACAGCAGGAGGAGCTGTATTAAGGGTCCCAGTACCAGGAAGGTTGAGAACCACTGTTCTAAAGAGTGGTGTGGAGAAAAGCTGGAATTTGGGTGAGGGCTCCAAACTATAGCAATTCATTTAGTCCTGTTTCTGGGCTATGGCCATAGAGAAGACTCTGATCTTTGAAGCAGTGTCAGTAGGGTCTAAAGTGATTGATGTGCACATGTACCGTGTATGCATGCTTATTTTAGGGGCATTTACAGAGAATTGTGATTGGAAAGAGCCAGACTTTGAGTCATCCCACTACATTAATAGGTAAAGGGGAGGCATCAGTAGGAAAACACACAAGGTTTGGGAGAGAAGGGCTTTGGAGTGGAGATATGAGGGCCTGTGGCATATGTTGTCTTGGCTGTCTTCTTGCCTGAGACAGTTTGAGCTGTTCCAAGGGATGGGGTTAATGACAGTTGAATTATTTGGAGATCTCTGGGGGAGACTTTGCTTATAGGAAGATAAAGGATTTTAGAATTTATATTTTCAGCCTTTAATATACTTTTTATGCCTTAGTGAGTTAATTCTGAGTTTCTACTGGTGGAGGAAAGGAGACTTTGAGCATGTGGCTGGAGTGAAATGGAACCACAAAGAACAGAATACACTATAGGTTCAGCATGTCAAGTTCATGTATAGTGGAGCTTGGAGCGTATGCCAGACACTGAAGCAGACACTCTTGGGATCTATAGGTGACCAGTTCAGGGAAAAGCCAAGGAAGACAAGAGTACTGGTTGAGCTTTTTAAAGAAAGAAGTCCTGGAGAGGAACTAGAGTCAGAAAGGAAAGGAGACTGGGATGGAGTAGCTGAAGGGTTGGGAAGAAAATGATCTTACTGAGGATGCTGAAGATGAGAATCGCAGAGTTATGGAATCTTTCCTGTTGTAGGCAGAAAGGGCTGACAGCAAACAGAAACAGGTGAGACCAAGAAATAGCAGAGGAATGAACATCGAGTGTAGCCATGGGGAGGGCAGGGTGCTGAGCATCCTCACGTGTCTTTGGGGTCTCACTAGATCTTGAGGTTTGCATAGGGAAGGAGCAGAGGTGGGAGTGAGAAACATGCTTAGTCAGGCTGTGGCCCGCTCGGCCCTGCAGCCACAGACAAGAGGGTTACTGCTGTCGGGGGAATTTCAACACATGATACACGGGGGAATTTCAACACATGATTACACGGCTGTTTTTTGAGCATCTTATCTCTTCAAACCTTGGAAACCCGTACTCATACGTTTGTGCACCAAGTCTTGGTGGGGAGGACTGCCATCTTTAGACAAGCGTTTCTCAAGTGATCAGTGTGTCTGCTGAGGAGTTGAGTAGCATTCTGACCCAGAGCAAGGCAAAGGCAGGTATGCCCTGCATTTATCCTGTGGTTGTGTCCAGGCCAAGAAATAGTGTTATTAGCAAAAGCAGCCTCTAAGTCCCTGTTTACTACCAAGGGAGGCTAGAGAAGCAGGGAGAGTTTGCAGTATTGATGAGTGGTGCTGGGCTTGCAGGATCCATTTGTATTTGAACATATATTTTTAAATTTGTGTATGGTATCAGTACTATCTTGAAGAAGGGCTGGAAAGTTATTTAATTGAATTTAGAACAGTTGGTTTATCCCTTAAAACTATTAAGTCATTCTCTCATATCTTATGACAAGATAAATCTTAAAAATTAAATGTAAAAGTTAGAGTCCTAAAAATACTAGAAGAAATGAGTCAATATTTACATATTGTTGACATGTTAAAGGCCATTCTAGTCATGATGCTAGAACCAGAAAGAAAAAGCTGATCAATTTGACTAGCAAAAAAAAAAAAAAAAAAAACCAATTTGACTACATGTAAATTTAGATTTCCTATGTGCTATAAAAAGTCCATAAAATTTAAATGTAACTGGAGAGAAGATTTTGGTACATACTTGGCAGAGGGTTACTATTTCTTTTTTATCTCATAGTGCAAAGAAAGGAAGGACTCATTGAATATTTAGAATTGTGTGTGTGTGTGTGTGTGTGTGTGTGTGTGTGTGTGTGTGTGTGGTTGGTTGGTTAGAGAGACACTTTTAGCAAGTTGGTGTGTGTGTGTGTGTGGGTTGGTTAGAGAGACACTTTTAGCAAGTTGGTTCACTTCCTCTACCTTGTGGATTCCAGGGATCCCCTCAGGCTGTGATGCTTGCAGGATAACCTGCTGAGCCTTTTCACTGGCCTGAAGATGTTCTTGTTTCCTCTTGCTTCCAAAAAATTGATAAAATGCCAGAAGGGAAACCTGCAGAGTTTAAACAAAAGAATGGGAATGGGGTGGGTTTTATTTTGCTGGTGGAAGGCCAACTGCTTGGGTCCTTGTTCCTGGTGGACTTGTAGAAAACTTTACAGAGGGAAGTGGTCAGAAGACAGTGGAATGGTGGTTCAAATTGTTACAGAGCAGGTAAACTGCCATGGGACAATACTGCTCAGCAAAACCATGGTTTAAAAGAGGGGACAAAATGAGAACCTTTACAGATAAATGGAAGTTTGTTAGTGGGTAGTGACTGAGTCAGTAAGGATGCAGAGATTCTGAGTTAGCTAAGGAGGGTTTGTGACCAGCTAGGTCTCAGGGAATGAATGGGTTTATCAGCAGATTAGATACAGTGGAACTGGGAACTGGTGCATTGAAAAGAACAAATGCTAAAAATGCAGCACAGTGGAACATGAATAAATGTGTTGCTCCTGACAGGCATTGGCTGTACATTGTTCTCAGATGCATAAAGAACATTAATTTGAACTTGAAAAATTCAAGACACTAAAGTTAGAATATCAGATTTACTAAGAGACAGATTCAATATTCAAAAAATTGATTGGTCTAGATCACTACTCTAATAGAGTAAATCCCACAATTGTGATAGTGTGAACACATACAGAACTACCTGAGAGAAGCTGTCCAGTCCTCTCCAGCCTGGTGAGGGCACGAGTTACTCATCGGCAGCATGTCTCTTATGTGTCATTGATGTTTCCCTGAGTTCAGAACTAGAAGAGAAAAGTTTAGAAATTGAAATAGAAGGAATATGTCTGTTTGAATATATATCACTATCTTTATAACATTAGTAATAAGTAATTATTACTAATTAGTTCCAGTTACAACTGTAGTTCTACACAGATAACTAACATAAAGTGTAGTAAAGCTGGCCATTTGCCATAGTAGGAAAGCACATTATTTAAGAAGAAAATCTGAAGCAGTACAGTCCATGCCAGAGAAGCAAACAGCAGGATATGCTGTGTTTATTAACTAGAAAACGTACTTTTTAAAAGATGTTAACTGTTTGCAAACTCTGTGCATTTGCCATAGTACCAGGCAATGCCATCAGACCTTTTGGAGGACAGTGGAGTGGTTGAAATTGACAAATGGATGTTAAAATGTCTGTGGAGATAGAAAAGGCTAGTCTGAGCTTATGAAGAACAAAGTATATAGACTTATGCTCCAGGATAGCAAGACTTGCTATAAACCAGTGAAAATATGACCTAGTAAGGAGAACAGTAGTCCACTGGACAAAGTGATCTCTAAAGAGATCCACCTCCACAGAAACTGGACTGATCACACGGGTGTCCTTCAGTGCAGCAGAGAAATGGTGTTGGGGTTGGTGATGTAGCTCATGTGTGGAACCTCGTCTAGCATGTATGAGGCTCAGGCTTGATCTTTAGCATTGCAAAAAATAAACAAATAAGTGAATTTGTGAGTAAATAACCAAAAAGAATGTTTGGTTAATTGGTTACTTGGGATAGAGCAAAATGTGACTCCAGTCTTACACTGCATACAATTTCAGATTCCTGTCAGTCTGGATCCAGCCAAGAAAGAACTAATAATTTTAAAGAAGATTTTAGTATGAAGGATTACTAATTATAAACAAGGGACTGAAGTGTCAAGGAGTGCCTAGTTATAAGTGAAGCTGACTGAAGAATACGAGGAGTAGTACATGCATGAACAGCTGACGGGCCTCTGTAGAGATTCAGATCATACCCAGAGAGCAGGCTTCTAGTTTATTGTATGGCAAAGATGTCCCTAGACACATGCTGCTGAGAATTGCCAGCCATGTGGTACAATCTCCAAGCCACAAGGCAGAGTGGCTGCACCTGCTGTAGGAGCTTGGATATTGGAGAGCAACTCACTAATAGCATGAACCCTCAGAAGGCTAGACCTATCAAGATGGCGAGTGGGTACAATGGGCAGATAGGACTGTGGTGACCCTAGACATTATGTATTAATTCAGTAGCATGCTCTTCATGTGCCAGACTAGGCATCCAAGAGCAGACAACAGAGCAGACGTTAAATATAACTGTAGAGGTGAATGAAGCCTGCTAACATGGGCCAGCCAGTAACTTGACCAGTATTGACTAGTCTCTGGGAGGTATATGACTGATAAGATGGAGTCATCACCGAGGGGTCATCAGAGGGAAGACATGTATTTAGAAAGCCATTCAAAGGGGTGCGAAGCCATTGGTGCTGTGAGGCATTAGCTCTGTTGCATGACTGATCCAGATACAGGAAGCCTGTGGGGAGGCAGGCCTACAGTGTGGGAGAGCTTGTCCCATGTGGGCAAGAAGGTAGCATGGGACGTTAGAAAATAGAACCGAGTTAAACTGGGCCAGAATGGTCAGCAGCTCCTGGCCTTAGGCTACTGGAGGAAGCAAGATGTCCTACAGCAGGTCCCCACGATGGAAGGGTAGAGCTTTGCACTCTGCTGTAGGAGCTTCACTACCACTTGGCTGGCTTCCAGAGGCTGGAATACATTTGCAGGGACATAGGGAGCACTGGCATGCTGGTACCACAATGTCAGCATTGAAGCTAGGCGTAACTGGACGCAACTGGGGACAGCCCTGAAGTAGGACAAGTATGGCGCCTTGGAAGGGAGCGAGCTGTTGATGTTCTAGGTTTTGACTTCAGTCATTTCAAAGAGTGTGATGCTGGGTTTTCAGTGACCTTCTGTAGTGACTGTAAGTTACTTTGTTCAAGCCAAAAAAATAAAAAATTAAAAAAAAAAAAGGAAGCAGAGGAGGAGGAATTTTAATTTGGAGCTGAAGAGCAAATAAAACTGAACCAGTTACAAAGGGAGCTAGAGGCAAGGAAACGACAGGGTGCAGACCAAGGCACTGCCACAGGGCCTACGGGACAAAGCCTGTGTTTCCTGTACAAATAGGAGATGTAACCAACCAGAAAAGAGGACATTCATTGGCTGAGCAAATATTTGAACCTCTGTAGGCTAGATATTATACTGAGTCTTTGTGATATACAAGCCACAAACTAATTTCTGAAGGGGGAAACAGAAAATAGGTAACCTGTTCAGTAGTTCGAGGAGGTGAGCTCAGCAGCCTGAGTAGCATGGGAGACATATCAGGCAGGTGTCATACTCACTGTCTCCAGGGCTCAGTAGAGCCTAGGGTGTTTTAGTTCTCTGTAGACAATATGGGAACAGTTAATGATACTTGGTCCCAGGAAATAGTTAAGAAGGAGATGTGTAGAGGAAAGAAAGGACGATTGTGAATGAACATGCTGTTGTAGGGATATTAGTACTGATGGCCCTAATGCCAGTCATGGCCAGGAGCCAGCAAAATGTGTCAGCAGGTTAAAACCCTTGCGTGTGAGCCTCATGACAGAGTTCAATCCCAGAACCCCCATAAAGGAGGAAGGTGAGAACTGACCCCACATCGTTATGCCCCCCCCACAGCAATGTAAATAAACTTAGAAGAAGTGTAACTCTGTTTGCTCTGAATGGATCTAAGTGTCCATATGTGCTTTGGGTTTCAGGCATTCTTACTTCATGGCCCTGGTTTTATCTTCTGTTAGGCACTCTAGTGAAATGTCCAGACCTCACAGTCTAACGCTCCTTGAGGACCTTGCCCAACAGAGAGGTGGCTTTTCAGTAATCTAAAAATGAAACTGCTTTTACATATTAAGGATCTTTATAACCTATGTTGCCTATAACATTATTCTGCTGTGTGTGTGTGTGTGTGTGTGTGTGTGTGTGTGTGTGTGTGTGTGTGTATGCATACATGTTGTGCTTATTTTGTGGCAATTAAACTGTTTTAGCTGCTTTCGAAACGTGGTGACTATATATTGAAGTCACTCTTTGGATCAGTTAATAATCTATTTTTGTAGTGCATATCTTTATAGGCCTTTGCTGAATTCAGCCTTATGGGTGTTCTTTGCTTGAATCTTATTAGAAGGCCATAATTCTTTTGAATTTAGGCAACCTTGGGGAGGATTGTCTTTTATTTGCGGATGTTTTTCATGTGGAGATTGCACAATGCACCACATGACTTGACGGCAGCTTGACACAGTCTGCCTCTGGCTGCTCATGCAGGATAGTCTCTAGGCTGGAGATTTTGGTGTTCATGTAAGGACTAGTAAGTCTTAGCTAAGAAGACCTGATATTTGAAAGACTCCATGTTGTGTAAAAGCGAACACATGGATCAGTCTGTTCTTTGCCACAGATTTTATCTTTACTTCCTGAGATTGCTTTATTATATTTCATTATGTAAGACCACTTATGTATGTGATTAATTGGAGGTGGAGGTAAATCATCATTAAAAAATCCTAGCACACAGAGATGTGGACACTTACAAATCGACACTTTCTTGGATGATTGTACTTCCTAGAAGATAGCCATTGTGTGAAATTTGATTTTGGGAATGTTTTATTCTAATCTTTTGTTACTGTAGTAAAATGCCTAGGGCTAAGAACTTTACAGTAAGAGTTCTTTAACTTACAGTTTGGGAGACTAACAGTTTAAGATCAGGTGGCTTCTTGGCTTAGCCTCTGGTGAGAGTCTGATGGTTGATTTTAGGAGTACCTGTGTAGGGAGAGACTGGGTCTCCAAATAAGCCAGAGAGGCCGGGCTAGTCCAAGAACCCACCAGGGTCTCTTTATAGGTATGCTGACTGTTGCTCCAGGGACCTGTCTGGCTCTAATCTAAGGACTTTGTTCTAGGTTCCACCTCACAGAGGTTACACACCTTTACCCCTGAGAGCCAGACTTGTGATACAGAGCTTTTGGGGGGATAGTTTAAAACATATCTAAACCATAGTAATGTCCTTTTGGGGATTTAAGTGATGCTTGAGTAAGTCCTGTGTGCTCCTGTGGCACACAAGTGCGTACACACACACACTTACTTCTTGACTGGTTTCTCCTTATAACACAGAACATTATGGCCATTTTCCATGTTGCTACATATGTGTGGTTATGAATATGCATAATTGGAGAACAAGGATGTCCACAAAAACTTAGCAATCTCTATTTTGTTCTTACATCATGTTGGTTTGGATTTTTAGCCTTGGATGTTTAATATAGCTGAGCCTTTTAAAAATAGCACACTTAACATTCTGGTTCACATATTTTTACATACTTCTGTAGTTATGTTCTTAGGACAGATGTGCTTGTCAGCGGATAAATATTTGCCATGTAAAAATTTAACTCCCAGGAGTCAGATATGAGAGCACAGGTTCCATGTGTCCTCAAGCGCAGTGGTGCTCTCCCTCAGGAGTCTTGCAATCTGTTGGTGAGAAACTCCTACTTCCTTTGTTACCAGGAGACAGGGTCCCTCCATGTAGCTCAGGCTGGCCTTGAACTCACAACCTCCTGCCTCAGCTTCCTAAAAGCTGGAATTATAGGTATGTGCCACTATGCCTGACTCTTTGCTTCCTTTAAATTTCATTTGTTTTTATGTTCTTGTGACTTAGCATTTTGGAACTGCTTGTGTAACTTGATATTTTTTCCCTGAAGTTGGTTCTTCATTTTTCTCCCACTGTCCTTGCTTTCTAAGTGTTTTTCTTTAAGTAAGATACACACACACACACACACACACACACACACACACACACACACACACACAGAGAGAGAGAGAGAGACACGTATAGTTTTTCTTGCGCAAAGTGCTTGTAGTTAATTGTTAGCTTTCTGAATGTGCTGGGTGCCAGCCTTGTGAACAGTGTACACTAACTTTGGCTCTTTCTGACTTTGGAAGCTAAGAAAAAGGACTGCCTTGTAATGTGATTGGGTCATCTCTGCAGAGCCTCTCTTTCTGTTTTCTCCTTAGGGGTTTAATGTACCTAAGCTCTTGAGAAGCCACATGAGCAGGGTGAGGCAGAGTTGTAATTTCATTTTCCTCCCAGACTACTACTAGTGCTGAGCTGTTGATTTTTCCCAGTTGACTTGAAATGCTGCAGTTACCTGTGCTGCTGTGCAGCCCTGGGCTCTGTGTGGACTGTCCTCTGTGATCTGTTCACTCTGAGCTTCATGATGCTGTCACGGTTTTCTTTCCTTACATAGTGACCCTCCCTTTTATTCTAACATAGAAAATTACTGGCCACCCTGCTTAGATACCTGTCAAAAAGAGAACATAGCTTTACAGTGGATAAATTTTTTTCAATGAGTTCTGAGTTCCAGTAAATGAGCTCAAGTGATCTTAGAAACTGTATTGTTGAGGAGAACTGAATTTAAAGCGGGTCTTGGCACTGAAGAGAGGACTGGATAGTTTGTCTTTGTTTCTATAGCTGTCACTTCTTTGCTCTTGCACATCACAAATATTGTTAGGTCTTGTGAAGGCTGAAGGAATGTCCTTGGTCTAGTCTGGCTCCCTGGTTCCTTATGAGGGTGTGTGGGAGGCACCAGCACCCCCAGTCTCTCTGCTTAAACCATGCTCTCGTCCGTGTACTCCTCCTAGAGTTCTGTTGTACAGAGATGGTCATGATGACCTGAGAGCTGTTCTGGTGCTCAGACAGGCAGGTGTCTTTATGTTTGCACAACAGAAAAGGTAGTGTCTTACCCGTTTCTGGGTACAGAACAGTATTTCAAATTTCATTTTTATTGTGCAACCACCATCACCATCCAACTTTAGAAACTGAAACTTTGTCCTCATCACACATCCTGTCCTGTCCCTGACACCTTCCATTCTGTCATCTGTGCATTTGCTGTTCCAGTGACCTTGTAAAGGGAATCAGGCAGTGTTATCTTTTTGTGTGTGACTGGTATAATGCTCTCAAAGTTTCTCTATCTTGTAGCATATGTTAGCATCCCTTTCCTTCTGGCGTTAAAGATGTACTTTTATTTTTAACTGTGTATTTATTTTGAACTATGTGACTATGGGTTTGTGCACATGGGTGCAGGAGCCTGCAGAGGCCAGAAGAGAGCATGAGCCCCCATCCAGCTGGACTTAGAGGTGGTTGTGAGCTGCTGTACAGGGTGCTGGGACCTGAACTTGGGTCTTCTACAAGAGCAATTTGTGCTCTTAACTTCTGAGGCATCTCTCCAGACTCCTTCCTTTTTAAAACCGAGTGGCATTCTATTATGTAGATAACGCATGGTGCCTCTGCTGTGAACATGGGTTTGCAAATCTGAGATCCAGACTTCTTGCTCTGCTCACTTCTCATCTTTCATTTGTAATTCAAGCGTTTCAGTGTGAACCTAGCTTCCGTTATTCCATAGTACTTTCTTTCTTGGATCATTAGTGATCCAGAGCTCTAACAAGCCAGGCATGTCCTTTACACCTGTGAGCCCAGTCCCTGAGGAGTTGGAGGTCGGAGGATTGCTGTGAGTTCTAGGCCAACCTGGGCTATGTAGCAAACTGTACAACAGTAACCTCAGCACAGGTCAACTGTATTGCCACCAACACCATCTTAACTCCAAGAGCAGCAGCCACGTTCCATACCAGGAACAAAGCACATTGCTCACACCAGCCCTCCCAGCTCCTCACACCAGCCCTCCCAGCTCCTCACACCAGCCCTCCCAGCTCCTCACACCAGCCCTCCCAGCTCCTCACACCAGCCCTCCCAGCTCCTCACACCAGCCCTCCCAGCTCCTCACTCCAGCCCTCCCAGCTCNCCGCCCCCCCTCTCCCCCCCAGCTCACACAGCCCTCCCAGCTCACACTTGGGTGGTTTGCCCTTTTTCTGTTCTTTGCTGGATGCTCCTCTTACTCTCTTCTACCTGGATTTAAAGATGGAGTTTTCTCAGGTCGTGACTTATGCCTTTTGTCTGCACTATTAAATGTGGACAGTACTTGCTGTCTCCCTCCACCCCAAAAAAGAGAGCCAAGGAGATTTTATCAAGTAGGCTAGTTTCATTTTATGTAAATAAGGTGCCTTTGATTTGAATAAGGGATCATAAAGAGGACAAGAACATAGGTTGTATGAGTGACACTGATTTAAAGGGTGTGACACACTGTGATATATAATTGGTAATACTGTACGCATGGCAGGCCAAGGTATGACGGCTCAGTGTGTGTACAGTGTGTAACAGTGAGCACAGCGAGCATGCGCTGGACACGCCTGCATGTCTGTTGGGGAGGTGACTTTTAGCAACTTTAAATAAGTAGTGTAGTATTGTTAGCTGGTACCAGAAGGATGTGCGTTGAGTCCCCAGAGCTCACTCCTGTTACAGCTGGAAGCCTGTACTCTTGGGCCAGCATCTCTTCACCAGTCAGCCCTGACAGCCGTTGCTCTTCTGTCTGCTTTATGAGTTTGGATCTATCTTCCTTCCTTCCTTCCTTCCTTCCTTCCTTCCTTCCTTCCTTCCTTCCTTCCTTCCTTCCTTCCTTCCTTCCTTCCTTCCCCACCCTCTGCCTCTATAGTGCTGTGCTGGTGATATACCTGCTGGGAGATCCCTTTCTTCTTCTGACACTCCTTATTGCCTTGCATAATCCCAGTTTGCCAAGGACTCTACTGAGATAGATCTATAGCAGAGCTACCTCCCTGAGGTCTCCTCTGGAATTGTGGTGGAGACTCCTGCTTAATTGTTGAAGTAGAGCTAGCAGTTTCCTCCTGAGTCCTGTTCAGAAAAGACCCTCAGCCTCCAGCTCTAGTCAAATCTCAGGATCAGATTTAAGGCAAGTCTTTTATGTTAGGAGAGTTGTGGAGTGTTACTGAGCTCTGCCCTGCTTCTGGCTCTGGTTAATATGTGCTGGCTCAGTGGTCCCCAGTGAACTGCTGCCATTAGAACCTATGCTACACACTTCTTTCACCCTCTGTCCTCCCACTTTGCTGTTCCAGGACCCAGTCTGATATGCCACACTATCTAGTTGTCGTCTCTTCGACTTCATCCAACTGTCATCTTTTTGTCTTGGTGGTGTTGACCTTGACAGGAGAAATATTTTGTGTGATGTTGTCAGGTTTGGGTTTGTTGTGTTAACTTTCCTCATGACTAGATGGGGGTTATGGATGGTTGAAAAGAAAGAAACCATCCTTAACAAATTAGGTCAAAGATACTTGTTTTCAACATGAGCTATTAACTATTGCTATTAGTATCAGCCAAATCTATCCTTGGTATGCCCAGTTTTGTTTCCATTGAGGGTCATTTGGAACACTTTCCCCTTCTTTTGTTCTGTATTGCACATTGCCCAAGTTTTCCTGGCATTCTATTCTTTATGCCCACCCACCCCTTCAGACTGAAAAGGTCCTTGAGCCCTAGACTGTCTTGGGGTTCTTCAGAACTTATGTCTTCTGTAGCACAGCCTTTAGTTGGGTCTCCATCCAGAGCAGTCTTTAGAAATGCTGTTTCCTCAGGACTTTGTACCCTCTACAGGACTGAAGCCTGGCTGTTGGCTACCTCTATGCTAGCTCTTCTACAGTCCTTTCTTGCTTGGATTGGTGTTTACTCCACTTTCTTTCCCTCAGATCTCTAGTTTCCCTGCAGGGTCAATGAGATGCCCTTGCTGGGAGTTTTTATAGTATCCTACATCTTTTCAGTATACCCATGCTGTCTGAGATTTCTTGATCTTGGTCTGAGTTGTTCCTGGATCACTATGGTAGATCAAACTAGGACTTTTGCTCCTTTCTCTGTCTCTACCCTTGTTACCAGCTCCTGAGGTCTGCCCCAAGGTAGGCATGCTTGATAAATGTTTGCCCACTGGGTTAATTTTTGTCAAAAAACAAACACTCTTTTAGCTAATAAACAAGTTCTTGGATGTGGATATATCCATCTACCCATCCATCCATATCCATGGCTAGAAAGAAGCCAGCTTCCTGTCCTGTGTACTCCATAAGGAGCAGTGAGAGGATGTGTGTCAGGTCAAGAAGTGTGCACTCAGCCTTCTTGATGCCTTACTCATTTCCTTACTGAGTACAGAATTGGGAGCCTCTGTGCTGCAGAACCCTGTGCAGAGTGTGGTCTGTGGAGTGTGTGTGAATCAGTTGGGCATGGAGGAAACTCCCACAGACCAGCCCTTTAGAATTTGAGCTATGTACCCTGAATTCCAACTTTAAGATTTACCATCTTGAATCTGTATCCTCTACCCCCCAATGAGTGTGTCCCTTTTAAGCTGGGGAGTCAGACAAGAAGATATTAGAAGGCCAGCTATGTCATGCTGGAACAGAGCTAACGTATACTGACCTTCGCTTGAGTAAGGCGTTATAGAGCAGCTGTGTCATGCTGCTACAGAGCTAGCATTTACTGTCCTCCGCTTGGGGCTGAGTGTGCTTTTATCACTTCAGCTACTTCTCACAGCAACCTTGTGATGCAGGGATAATATTTTCATGTTATAAACGAAGAATAAAAGGCATAGTTGAAAATGAAGTAATACCCCAAGGTCACAAAAGGAAGAAACTGCAGACTTTCCTGGTTCACCTCTGCATTGAAGATAATCCTTAAGTTGTATAGCTGGCCACCCCACCTTTGCAGTATTGTTCTTTGTGGTTTTTTTTTTTAATTTATTTTTTTTATGTTTTTCTTATTTATTCATTTATTTATTTATTAATTAGAGAATTTCTTCATTTACATTTCAAGTGTTATCCCATAAGTCCCCTATACCCCCCTCCCCTACCCACCCACTCCCACTACTTGGCCCTGGCATTCCCCTGTACTGGGGCATATAAACATTGCTAGACCAAGGGCCTTTCTTCCCCAATAATGGCCAACTAGGCCATCTTCTAATACATATGCAGCTAGAGACATGAGCTCTGGGGGTTCTGATTAGTTCATATTGTTGTTCCATCTATAGGGTTGCAGACCCCTACAGCTCTTGGGTACTCTCTCTAGCTCCTACATTGGGGACCCTGTGTTCTGCCCTATAGATGATTGTGAGCATCCACTTCTGTATTTGTCAGGGACTGTCAAAGCCTCACAGGAGACAGCTATATCTGGGTCCTTTCAGCAATATCCTGCTGGTGTATGCAGTAGTGTCTGCATTTGGTGGCTGATTATGTGATGGACCACCCGGGTGGGGCAATCTCTGGATGATCCATCCTTTCATTTTAGCTCCAAGTTCTTTGTGTTTTAAAGACTTAAAAAAATATTCTTTGAGGATTTGATCAGTCACCTTCATTCCCCCAGTTCTTCCCAGATCTATCTTCTTTCTTTCTTTCTTTCTTTCTTTCTTTCTTTCTTTCTTTCTTTCTTTCTTTCTTTCTCTTTCTTTCGAGACAGGGTTTCTCTGTATAGCCCTGGCTGTCCTGGAGCTCACTTTGTAGACCTGGCTGGCCCCAAACTCAGAAATCTGCCTGCCTCTGCCTCCCAAGTGCTGGGATTAAAGGCATGTGCCACCACGCCCGGCCTACCCTTGCTTTCTAAATCAACTTTATTTGAGAAAATGATCCAGGAGGAATTGGGTGTTTTTGTCATCTTCTGCCTCCACCCCTGCCCCTGCTGCCAGTTTGCATTGCCCAAATATTCTCGATGTGTTGCATATTGTCAACTTGTCAGGGGCTGTGATTGTAGAGAAAATGGACCCTTCCTTTCCTAGCAGCTAACTTGCCAGTAACTTCCCAGCTAAGGATGAAACTTCATGTCCTACTGCTCTCTCCATGCTGGGATTCAGTGTAGCTTTGGCTTACTTAGGTCTTACACATGTTGTGACAACTGCTGTGAGTTCATAGGAGCAGGTGCCCTGCTGTTTCCCTTGTAGCCATCCCTGCCTCTGCCTCTTACTAAATCCCCCCCACCCCTAGTGATTTCTGGGCCTTTGGAGGAGGGAGTGCATATGTATGTCCATTTTCTACTCTCTGATTTTCTGCATCATGGCCAGTTGTGGGTCTCTATGTTGATCATCATTTACATATATAGAAGTATCTCTCATGAAGATTGAGAATGACTTAAGTCTATGGGTATAGGAGCTGGTTTAACACCATCTTTATTTCGTAGAGTAATAGTGGGTTCCCTCCTGGTATCTGTAATCTGTGTAGCCAAAGGTTCTCAGGCCTCATAATAGTGTCCACGCCTTACCAGGCTTGTCTTTCTTGTAGCTTGCAGGGTTCACAGCTGAATAAGCTGGATTGTAGGAAGCCGCACCTGGGCCTCCCCAGCGAACGCCTCCGAGAAGCCCCGGGCTCCGAGAGGCCCCACCTCCGGGGATCCCCGGGCTCCGAGAGGCTCCGCCTGCGAGAAGCCCCGGGCTCCGAGAGGCCCTGCCTCCGAGAAGCCCCGGGCTCCGAGAGGCTCTGCCTCCAGGAATCCCCGAGCCCCGCCGACCGAGGCAGGCGGCAAAAGCTGCCCCACCGCCGCCTGAGCCCCGACCAAGGCTGCGAAAGCCGCCGCCCGAGCCCTGACCGGCGAAGCCGCCCGAGCTCCGGGAAGGCCGTGTGGCTCCGGGAAGGCCTGCGGCTCCGCCCCATTACAAGATGGCACGGGGCCGGCAGGCTGCCAGGGAGGAGAGCCTAGTGCGCATGTGCAGCTCTCTCCTCAGGCCTCCTGAGGCAGTAGCCCCTCCCAAAGGGAAAATATGCTAATGAGGCACTGCTTGTAGTACCAATGCAGGGAAAATATGCTAATGGCTGTGGCTTGTGGCACCAATGAATGGGCCACATGCAAATGAGGTATGGCTTGGTGCACCAATCAGCAAACACTACGACACCCCTCCCCCCTTCCCTGGGAGTGTATAAAAGCAGCAGCTCTGCTGCTGTCCAGGGTCCTGGGAACTACAAGCAAGGCGCTCCAGAATAAAGCTGACTGAGAAGATCCCGGTGGTGGCGTGTCTTTCTTGCTGCTCGACGGAGGAGGCAGGGAGGCGCGCCGCACTGGATTACTTTTCTTCTCTGGTAGCGTGCATAGCACCTTCCAGTATTACGGAAGTAGAGTATGATGCTTCCATATTGGTACTAGATTGATACTTCTTTTTATATGATCAGTATGTGGTATTTTCATTTATATGGTCTGGAAATTAGCAAGTTCTGGAAGGTAACCCAATAGCATTGGCAATAGCTTGTAATGTTTGGGGTTCTTTGGGGATCTCATTGACCTCCAACTCCCCCAAAAGTAACCTGTTCCTGGAGCTGTTTTTTTTTTGTTGTTGGTGGTTGTTTGTTTGTTTATTTTTTTAATTAGCCTCTAGTATCTATTAAGGGTGTTGTTGGCCCATTGTAAGACAACTCCATTTTAACTCTTTGTATGTATGCATGTAGTTAGATCTGAGGAAGCTTCTACAGTCATAGGTTTCCATGTAATATTGTCAGAAAGTAAGTTTTGTTGCTTTTCTTTCTCAGTGTCTGTCTTCTACTCTACCCTTCCCCCTCCACTCCACTTCAGACACCATCCTCTTTAGCTTTTAAAAACTGAAGGCATTTTTAGGTGCCTAAGAGCTTTAAGTCTTGGTAGAGAGAAACCACTAATACGCTGTGTTTGCATTTTCTTTCTTTTAAAAAACAAAAACAAGTTTGTGGCACCAGCAAGTATTTAGAGTGTGTGGATGACTCTTGCCCTGTCTCTGTGTGGCTAAGCTCCTAGAGCGTGTCCTGTCTCTTCTTCTGTTGTGCTTTTGGAGCACTGGGATTACAGACTTGTGCTCTCACTCCTGGGATTACAGATGTGTGCTTCCACACCTGCTTTACATGGTTTCCTGCCATCTGAACACAGGTCTTCATGCTTGAATGACAAGCATTTCCCTTAAGAAGCTCTCTCTCCAGCCTTGAATTCTTTTAAACTTAGCATTTTAGCAGCTTTACCACTTAATGGCTCGTTACCTCAAGAAGCCAGTAGGTCCAGCCTCCCTGGATCCTATTCCAGAGGAAGGGTTATGGACTGCCCAGACTCACCCAAGCCTTGCCAGGAAGGCAGGCTCCTTAGTCATTTGTTTGGTGTCTAGAATTGCAGTCTCCTGCTGTTGGAGCTTGAGATACTGTTTAGGTGTGATGGATGGTTTAGATGCCAGCGTCTCACCCACTCTGAAAATATAGGTGAGCACTGGTGTAAGTTGCTAAGAAATCTGCAAACAAGGAATTTGATGAAGCCAGCAGTGGTGAATTTGTTTCCTTTTCTATTTACTTCTTTTACATTTGTATTTGGAGGAACTTGTGCATTTGCCAGCCCTTACCACAGTGGATAACTCTAGAAAAGAGTGGGTCTTGACTATACCAATGGTTACTCAATTTTATAAAGGTAGTAGGCCAATCTATTTTGATAATGGGATAAGTTCAGGTATGCAGCCAGTATGGGTTACCAAGATGAAGAAAATTTAAATATACAGCATCTGTGTGTGTCCTTATGCACGAACAGGAAGTGTTAATAGACAGGCAGCAAAGAGCTCAGGAGTAGTAGCTTCCAGGGCCTCTCCAGAAGTCTGTTGACTTTTTCTGCATGGGCAGTCCTGGCATGGCCTGGTTCCTGGAGTGAGTGTGAGGCTACATCCGTGCCTGTGCTTCTGCTAAGCATCCTCATCCACATACCACTTTCTTTATTGAGGAAGTGGCATATGGGAAATAATACCCTCTTTAAAATAGCTGTTTATTTAGACAGTCTCATGTAGCCCTGTTAACCTGGATTTTGTGTAACATAGCTGAGGATGATCTTGAGTATCTGATCTGATCCTTCTGTGTCTGTCCTCTGAGCGGATTGCAGACATATCCTACTGCACCCTGGTTATGTGCTTCTGGGATCAAACCCAGGGTCTGGTACATGTTAGACAAGCATATTAACAACTTACTACAGCCATTGATCGAATTATTTATTGTGTTTGATGTGTCATTTGGGAAGGACAATGTTCAAGCACATATGTGTAGGTCAGAGGGCAGCATTAGGTGTCAGTCTTTAATTTCCACCCTGTTTGACGCAAGATTTTTTGCTCACTGCTTCCTTCATACAGCTGGCTAGCTGGTGAGCCTCTGGAGATTTTCTAGTTTCTGCACCATATCTTGTAGAATTACAGATGAGTGCAACCACTTGCATATTTACACAGGTCCTGGGGCTCCCAAATTTGATTCTTACACTTGTATGACAAGTGCTTTGTCCATGGACCATCTCCCCAGCCCTTCTATATTTGTTTTTAATTGATACATAGTAATTACATATTTATGGGATATATTACAGTGTTTTAATATACTTATTCAGTGTATGAAATAAGAAATATTGATTGGCATATCTGTTAACTCGAGGGTGTGTGTGTGTGTGTGTGTGTGTGTGTGTGTGTGTGTTGAGACTATTCAGAATCTTTTCTAGTTATTTTGAAATATATAATTGTTGTTCACCATTTACTCCTCTGTTACAGAACATTAGAAGTTACTCCTTCTAGCCAAGCTCATGGCTGTAACATTCCAGTATGTGGGGAGAATGAAGTAGTAGGATTATCATGAGTTTGAGACCAGCCTGGGCCAACGTGAGCTACAAGAGCCTGTCTCAGAGTGATGAATGCACACTATCCCCCTTGCCCTTGTACCATGTTTTATTTTTGGCTCCCAACTAAAATCACGGATTCTGATAACCACTATTCTTCTACATTAACTGTTTTTTTTTTTAATTTATTTTTTAAATTTGTTTTTTCAAGACAGAGTTTCTCTGTATATTCCTGGCTGTCCTGGAACTCGCTCTGTAGACCAGGCAGGCCTTGAACTCAGAAATCCGCCTGCCTCTGCCTCCTGAGTGCTGGGATTAAAGGCATGCACCACCACTGCAGAGCTCTATGTAAACTTTTTGAGGTAGACTTGTTTAGTTCTTGCACGTGAGACCATGTGCTACTACTTTGTACAGTGGTGTGTGTGTGTGTGTGTGTGTGTGCCTCTGTGTGTGATAACTGTACATACAGTACGTACTTCCATGAACAGCCTCAATGCCATGGGCATGGCTGTCCCATAGAAGTCCTCTGGTTCCTCTCGCAGTTCCTCTCCCAATTTTCTTTATCCTCTTTGAGCAAGTCTGAACCAGCAGAGAGAATGGTTACATTTATTGTTCAAGGTAAATGTCTTAGGTTGTCTCTTCTGCCTCCCTCTAAGTCATCCCTTTACTCTTGACTGCCTTTTTATTTTGTTTTCTTACCTTATTGCATAGTCCATCTTAGCCCATATCTCTAAATCCTCTTACCACAAACCTGCTTAATTTTGGGGTTACAGGTGTGTGCTACTGTACCTTCCACAAAGGAACATAGTGGGGCTGAGTGTGGTAGCAGACATTTTTAATCCCAGGACTTGGGAGACATAGACAGCCTGTCTATACATGAGTTCCAGTCTAGCCAGAGCTACATAGTAAGAAAAAGAGTATAGGAAGAATACTGTGGCTGTAGTTATAGAGTGTGCTATCATGACTGTAGTAAGTACTGTGGCTGTAGGTGTAGAGTGTGCTATCATGACTGTAGTGAGTACTGTGGCTGTAGGAGTAGAGTGTTCTATCATTCATAGAAAAGTTTGGAGAAAATAGACATCTTAGTTCATCTTAGAGGCATGAAACAGAAGATTGGTGCTTTGAAAACTTGGAAAACCAGAAGAAATGGTGATGTTTGACAAAGGAAAGGATATCTATACCATGTGTTGGGTCTAACACAGGGCCTATGAACATGGGGACTGCAGACACAGGGCCTATGAACATGGGGACTGCAGACACAGAAGCCAGCCATTTCTCTTTCTGGTGTTTGTAGTGGATTCTGTTTCTACCATGCAGGGCAAACTAACATAGACCATATCATGAACTAATAACAGAATTGTAGCCTCTGCTTTAACTGGAAAGCTAGATATAACTCAGATACCTTTGATGCTACGCAATTGCACAGGGATTTATGTATTTATAGTTATAGATTAAAAACAATAAAATTTGCCCTATTACCTTAATCAGCCTTTTGCTGACTGTCTCTTTAACAGTACAAGTGCTTGCTGAGCTTCATGTCTGCTGCAGAAGGCATTACACAACAGAGTTAATAGCCATTTCGCAAAGACCCAGAAAAATGTCTAGGGTTCTATTTCCATGGGCTTCTTCAGTCCTCTCATACTCTCCCTCACTCTGAATTTCGTGAGTTCTTTATTGTACATTTTTCCCCAATTCTTCTGTGTTTGTTACTTCAGAAGTTAACGTCTAAGGGAAACATGGCAGCACTTCTTTTCTTCATCAGGTCTTTGCTTTGAGAAGTGAGCTTCTCATAGCTTCCTCTTGCTCATAGATTTGTAGAGAAAAGGAATTGAATTTGCTCAGAAGCATGTCCGGGACAGTTGGCTGAGAGTCCCTGGGGCATCCTGCTAGCAGTAGGTGGATAGATTTAGGTCAAGGACACACGAAGGCTTTGGAGGCTGGTTAGAGGTTCTGAGCATTTACTGTTTAATTCTCTTACTAGTTGTAGAAAGAGACAAACTGTTGCTTTGTAAAGTTTCTCTGAGATCGTTTAGAGCTCTGTCCCGGCTTGATAGAAAAATTCCCCATAGTTCCATAGCTGGGAGTATGTTCTAGTCTGTAGCAACTCCTAAGTCTGTTTTCTGTTACTTTGGTGAGGTCTTTATCACTAGTTGACTGTGGCTTTAGTGAAGGCAAGGGAGGCTTCTGGAGAAGAAAAGGAAGACGGGTAATTTTGGTTCATGAGGTCTACTGCTGCTAGAGGTCTGGGAATGCTCCAAAAGGCAGACAATTCCAAAGGGAAAACCACACTAACTCCAGTGTAGACGAGCTCCAGTGTAGACGAGCACTAGCTCCTTAGATGAAGAGTGCAGCTATCAAGCTCTGAACCTTTTAGAGCGCGTGTTCCGGAATCATGGTGTTGGGTCAAGTAGGTACTTAGCAGACCTGTTGTCTGGAACACCTCTTGAGGGTATCCCATGCTGGCCTCAGCAGGTCCAGTGGTCTTAGAGCTGCTCCCCACATCCTGGATCTAGTGCTGAGTCTTTGCTGGCAGTGGTGGTGTGGACCCTTGACTTTCCTGAGTGCTGATTAGGTACTTGTTAGAATCTTAGTAAACTCCCTCGGTCTCACCTTCTCCCTAAACCAGAAAACACTAGTTAACATTTTTAATTGATTGTTATTTTAAAAACCATCTGGATTGTTGTCAAGAAGGGCACCAAAGGCTGTCAGAACTGCCATGTATTTAGATAGGAAGCACAAGTCCACTCTCATGGAAGGTCAGGATGGGCTAGGGAGCACCTGACAAATTGGAAGTCACATTGGCCTTGGGTGGTCTGGCCTAATACTTCTGGCTGGGACTCATGAATAATAGGCAGAAATTTGGGGAGCTGTTTCTGTAAGGTAAGGAATTTTAAGAATGATTTAGAAGACTTTTAAAAAGCATCTAGAAGTCATTGTCAAGAGATGTTATGAATAGATGTTTAATAGTGGATGTGTTACATACAGTACTTGATCTGAACAGGCCTGGTGCTTCTTTTTAATATAAAATAGTCTAGGAAAACAAAACTTGACTTAACGCCACACTGCTAGCTTTTTGCCTTTTGTTACAAACATGCTGAAATGGTCTCAATGATGATGCTACTAAAGCGCCGTGTGCGTTGTTTTGATGGGGTATCGATTCCTTGCAGTGTTCAACGCTGCCTGCATGCCTTCCAGCAGCAAATGTGTGTGTGCCAGGCTGTGGGAGATGAGGGTTCCAAATGGAATGCTAGTTTACTTTTCATAGCTGTGCAGCTTAAGGGAGAGCAGTGGTGTTAGAGATGAGGCCTTATGGCACTAACACACTGGGATCCAGTGCATGCAATCTACCAGTTCTTTTAACAAAACCTAATCAGAGGAAGCAAAAACTGGTATTCATAGGATCATTTTATTGACTGCCATAAGCCTCTAGAAGGAATATCTTATTCTTTTTAATAAATCCTTTTGACAGTTGTCTATATTTTAAAATATAAGGATATGGGGAGGTGAGTTCAGCAGGGTTAACTCAAGCTTTGGATGTGGCAGCATGAGGCTAAGTTGGGGGGAGAGTGGAAGTGCTGGTAAGATGGGATTCTCTGGAGAGCTCACCACACCAAGTTCCCTCTGCCAGCTGCTCCTCCTGCTTCAGGCGGCAGCTACTGTGCTCAGGGCTTCTTAGGCACACTCTGGTTTGCATAAGGACCCTGGATCCCGAATGAGGAAACAACCGGCTCAGGCATAGTTTTCAAAGTAAAGACAGGACAATTGTCTGTGCTGATCAGTTTTTAGGAAGTGGGCATTTACTGTGATGTCACTACTCAGCTTGTAGTGGCCGTCAGCTACTGCCATAACTAGGTGGTAGTTAAATGTCAAAGCCTTGGCTCTCCTGTTCTTTGTAGGAACGTGAATCAGTTTGTTAATGGAACTGAGTAAGTATAACACTGGTTGAGAAATGAAGCCTGTCAGATCCCTCCTCACTCCCTGGTTCTTCCTGGTGTCAGGCTCCTGTTAACTCTGTGATTCCAACAGACATAGCAAGCTGTTATTTTGCTTAAAATGTCCTTTCCCTTGTGCAGTGAAAGTTGAATGTGGGAACAGACTTAATAGGTATAGTTATACAGTTTATTTTATCATGTATCACTTTATTGCTGTCTTCTAGAACATTGTTATACTAAATGTTTCAATAATGGGAATTTTATGCAGCTACTTCAAATGAAAGAAATTTGCAAAAACTCAATTTTGGAACTCATTCCTTGAGGAGAAGGAAAAAAAGAAAGAAAGAAAGAAAGAAAATCAACTCACCATGCTGTGACCAAATTAGATTCTTGATATGTTGGCAACTTATCAAACATTGTCACTTCCAGAAAACAGGGTCTGGATTCCAACTGGAATGAAGTGCCAACATTCCTAGCTACTTCCAATTGGAAACATTTGAGGCTTTAATATGATTGGTTAAATATTTGTTTTCTTTTTTGGTTGGTAATAGATGATTAAAATTTGGTTTTGTACCGGAATAAAAATGGCTCTCCATGGAGTCAGGGAAGACTGTTGACTTTCAGGGAGAGCTTCGTGAGCTTGTTGTCTGGGAGATGCTGCTTGTACTTACTGGAGCTCCTTTGTTTTGCAGAGATCATGATGCAGCCGCCCTTTTGGATTTCTTTTTAATAATGTGTGACCCTTCACCTTTGATCCCCTGACCTGCATTACCTTGGTAACCATTTCATTTTTTAATTTAATTTCATTTTTAATTTGGTGTACAAGCTGTAACATTTCATCTCTCCAATTGCAGCACACTGATTTCCTCAAGTAGAGATTCTCTTTTGAGTGATAAAGTTGCAAAATGCTGTCTTCATTTTCTGTATTTAAATTCATTTTGATTTTTAAGAATAAAGTGTAATCTGTGTTTTCATCTTTTTAAAATTTAAGTTTAATGAGTACATTTCCCCATGTAGGGTTATTTCCTTTTCTGTCCATGTTTTGCAAAAACTTTGAATTAGCTGATGCTTACATGACGCTCACATACACATGCTCACATACACATGCTCACACCCACATGCTCACATACACATGCTCACATACACACGCTCACATACACACGCTCACATACACACGCTCACATACACATGCTCACATACACATGCTCAGGAGCCTGAAGTTTGCTTCCATCCACTCCTCCCACGCACACGCACACTCACACTCACACTCACATTTATCCTTACATCACGCTCACACACACATGCTCAGGAGCCTGAAGTCTCCTTCCATCCCACCCCTCCCATGCACACGCACATTTATCCTTACCCACACTCTTCCTCACATCCTCACACAGCTCTGTTGCCACCTTCCCCTAAGAAACAGCAGCAATTTCAATTGTTTTCTTCAATGTCATATTTTGAATTATGTTTTGTGTTCTTAAGTTTTACTGAGAGAAAAAGTTTAAACTTATGTCATTAAAAGGCTAGAAGAATACAGTTATCTCATTAAGTTTCACCTCTCTCCATTCTGTAATGATCTACTTCTTTTAAACATAAAGGAAATCAATGGTTTACCTGATCCACAATGTTTTTTTGTCTTTGCTGAAATCTGGTCAGCCCTGGTGGACCCTATACCAGGTTGATTTATGCCATTTTTAAAGTTAATACAGGTTGGGTTTTTTTGTTTGTTTGTTTGTTTGTTTGTGTGTTTGCATTTATCTAAAAAATAAAGCAGGACAAGCTTAAAAATCATACTTAATTCTTGGAACTGATAAAATACTACTCCCCAAATGTAATCTCTTAGCATGCCCAGGGAGCACAGATGAACACAGAATGCACTGTAGTTCTAGACGAGCACTGAAGTTCAGTCCTCTCCAAGCCTCTGCTCATGTTTTTGCAGTCACACCTTTATCCCTGCAACACTGCCTCTGGCCTGCCCGCTGGGTTTCTTGTCACAGAATTGTAGAACACTAGAGTTAGGAAATAGATGAAGGCTCCTGGGACTGTACCTGTGCTGGGAGTCGGGGGACTGAACCTTGACTCTTCTTGTGATAAAAACAGTTCTCATCATAGTGCACTGCACAGTTGAGCAGGGGTATTTTTCTTCTCCCCAAAGTCCCCCCACCCCCATCTTAGTTGTGTCCTTTGTTTTTTGGGTGCTGTGTCCTTCAGCAGCAAAGCAATGCCCTTGATATAAGAGTTGGTGGACTCAGAGTGGCAGGTGATGGTGCTGTCACCCCCTCCTCTCAGCTCCCAGGCTCACTGCTGACAGGGCTGGCTCTCTAGAGTCTCGCACTTTATTCATGAATCTAGTAGGAGCCGGGACACATTAGTAGATGCAGAAGTGAAATGTTTTCACTGTCACTGTGATTAAATAAATTAGATTTTTCTCTAAAGCTAACAGCTTAGTACATTTTGAAGATAATTTTTTTTGTCTATTTTTGTCTCAGAGAGCTAGTAACTTATGTTTCAACACAATAATGTGTTGGCACTTAGGACTTGTACCAGGTTGTGAGCCCTATGCATATTATTTATGTAATTGTGACTCACTGAAGGGATCGGTGTCTGAGTGAGAGTCTGCTCTGTACTATGAAGGCCTGGACATGCTATCCGTGTCTGTTAAGGCAGTTTGCAGAGCTAAAAAAACCTCCATCACAAAGACTTCAGAAGACATGAGTTTGGGTTGAAAACAGTGAATTAGGAGCTTGGCTGCCCAGGTAGGAGTTTGTAAGTCGTTTTCTTGCTACTTCCATTGTAATGTGTATGAAATACAGAAACTGTATGTCTCCTACTTGCTTTTTTAGGGTTGTTGGGAGGATAAATGAAACACTGAGAACTCAGAAGAAAGGTGCTTTTGAAACTGAACCTCATCCTATGGCTGTGCCAAGAGGCAGTGGTAGTGAACCCCGTGGTGAAGGGCCAGGACTATGGCTGTGGAGCCAGGCTGCTGAGGTTCGAATCCCACCTTGGCCTCTTGCAAGTGTTCTGACTGCAGCACATTACATAGCCGCCCTATTCCTGAATTTTACTGCCTCTTTAATGGGGTGACAGTGATAGCACACACTCACAGGATCATGGTGAGTTCTAGCAGCCCGAGTGTGTGAGGTCTGTAGGGCAGCGCTAAGGGCAGATGTTCACGCTGTGGGCCCCAGCCCCACCCCCATCCCCCTTCCCACACCCGTCAGTCCCAACAGAAGACCCACAGACATGGTGAGTAAGGACAGAGGCAAGCTCAGGGCAGAGCTACGCGACTTCCTCATCTCTCAGAGACCAGCTACCAGGAGCGGCCTCACCTACTACTGTTACTTTCTTTTAAAGGTTCTTTTGTTTACCTATTTTGGACTTTGGAGACTAAAGAAGAGTAAAGAGGCAATCACTGTTTGCCTGGTTAGCTGGACTGGCCCTTCATTCTCCCTTGGTAAGCCCTGAGCCAGCATGTTGGGAGTCAGGGTGTTGAGCAGCCCCGTGTTTTTCTCAGCTGCATATGTCTTCAGTGTCCTCTTAGTCAAGAGACGGGACCTCCCGCCACCATGTGTAAGAATCTGTCTCAGGTGTTCTTCCCAGTACTGTCTACACATTTTAGTTGTCAGATTTACCCAGGAGATGGGCGGCCTGTAGGAGTGAGCTGGTGCTCAGGTAGGTCTCTACTCCAGAGATGCCACTCGAGAGCAGCTGTCACTGACACTTGCTGCCTTGCACAGGACAGCTTTGCTATTTTGGCTGCAGGGCCTCAGCTGGGTTCATCTTTTCCCTCAGTCATCAGACAGTAACAGAACTGCCCTAAGCTTAGTTAGTAAGACTTCACTGGGAACAGTGGCTTCTTTAATCCTGGCTGTGTGCTGAGAGTCCCTTGCATAGTTGGTTAAAACTTGATAAATGGTCTACCCTTGTTCTGATCCTTTCCTAGCTGAGAACTACTGATCAGAATCCTGGAAGTTTATTTTATAAAGAAAGAGAAAAGCAGGTAAATGATGTACACACATGGAAATGTGTGTCTGTCTGGAATGTCTGGGCCAGTGCTGTTCCTTCCAGAGCAGATTACACTGCAAACTAAAATGGCTCTCTCTGCTGGTTTAGATGTTCAACCAACACTAGCCAGTGCCTGAAGCCTCTGCCATTGCTCTGTGAAATAGCCCTGAGTGAGAAGCCATCACAGAAGCCAGGCTTGTGCTTATGCTCTGAGGTTCCTGAAGTAGAGGTCTCTGGTTTCATTTCAGTTGCTATGATATAAAACCAAAAAACTTAGAGAAATCATCTTAGTGGGAGAAAGTGTTTATTTCAGCTCAAAACTTGTAGCTGTAGCCCAGCACTGTGGGGAAGTCCCAGCAGAGCTTGAGCCAGCTAGTCACATCAGGTCCTCACTAGAGCTGCGAACAGCACACCCTGAGCCTAGTGCTGGGCCAGCGCAGGTACTTAAGAGTTAGGGAGTGAGCTGCCTGCTTGCAGGCTGGTCTTTCATATTAATTAAGGTATCAAGACAATCCCTGACCGGTGTACTCACAAGACAGCCGGGTCTAGACAGTTCTTCATCAAGACCATCCTCCTGGAGCTAGGTTGTATTAAACAATTAGAACTAATCACCACAAGGGCCATTCTTGTTTCCTGGTTCTGCCACCTTTCTTTTCTCTCATGTCTTGAACATTTAGTTTTTCTTTTTCCTTTCTTCCTCCATAGCTCTGCACTACCTCCCCACACCCCCGTAAATCCCTGATGTTTACAGTGTATCTACCATCACAATGTAATACAGTTACAAACCCTGCAGCACATAGTAGGTGTTCCCGTGGACTTTTAAAAGTATGTTTTGGTATCTGTTTTTTAAAGGAGTAAGTGCCACCCTTCATTAGCCTGAGTATTGTTAGGCTGTGTTTATGGTCATTTATCCTGATTTTGTTCATCTTGAGGACTTTGGTAATTTGCCACATGGCTTTATTCAGTAGGCTGAGAAACACCATGCTTTAAGTCACCAACCAGTATCGCTTAGGTACTAGGATAAGCTGGTGTTGTCTTGGCAGCTTCTTACCTTGGGCTTTTTTTTTTTTTTCCACGTGGAAGAGGTTTATTGAGCGGGTAGGGGGGTGCAGAGAAGAGGAGAAAGAGAGACAGAGGGGGGAGAGAAGAGAGAGAAGAAAAGAGAGAGCAAGGAGGAGGTGACTTCCTAATTTATACGGAAAATGAAAATGACGTCACACTATTGAGGGTGGAGACTGAGCCAGGTGGATTGTGGGATTGAAGATCGTTGTCCTGGCAACACAGGTCAAGGGTCATATAGTTAGGCGGGACTTGGAGTGTCCTGGTGCTAACATTCCTCCCTTCTTGTTATTATAAAAAGAAGGGGAGAAAAGGAGAAGGGAGACCAATGGTGAAGAGGGAATGGGGGCGTTGTGTCTCTTAGGCTACTTCCTGCTGTTTAGGGGCGTCATCAGGATATATCTGGTCTTCACCATCGGAGTCCATTTGGTGGTCGTCTATGGCCAACAGCCGGTAATTCTGTAACAGGAGCATGAATGCTGTGTTCTGTGTCTGCTGCTGCTTCCACTGGGGTGGCCCCGGGCACACACCAGGTACTGGTGACTGTTGGTTTTTACCGCTTTTTCCAATCCTGGAGTTTCGGCACCAAATGATATGAAAAATATATCTGTATATGTTTTGGGCAGATTAACCAAACAGCAGACCAGGCCAAGGTGGTTCCACGTGGAAGAGGTTTATTGAGCGGGTGGGGGTGGGGCAGAGAAGAGGAGAAAGAGAGACAGGGGGAGAGAAGAGAGAGAAGAAAAGAGAGCTACCTTGGGCTTTCGTATAGCTACTATGTAAGCTTTTAAACTGCAAGGGAGCTGATCACCCGTGGTGAACCCCTTGATGCTGGTGCTGAGGAGTCTGCTGCGGAGAGGGAAAAGCCTTCACACCCACTGCCTCTTCTGCTGCCCCACCAGTCCTGTTAGGTGGAGCAGCAAACATGGCAGCACCGAGGCTTGCCATTAACTCCTGCCTCCAGCAGAGTTGGTGGAGTAGTCAGAGTAATTAATCTTCCGCTTTCCCTCCAAAAGAGCGAGTGACATAAGGTTAGGGTGATTCTGAGGGAAGCAGAGGCCTCGGTCTGGAGTGTGGTGGCTCTGTGTGAGTCTCACCTGGTGACCTTGGAGGCCCTCCTGACGGCCTGGCCCTTGAGGCTGTGGGAAGTGCTCTTTGTCATTCCCCAGGAAGTTCTGCCTCAGCTGAAGGCGTCAGACTTAAGGGGATGTCATGGAAACAGCAGCATCTTGTAGTTCTCATCCCCAGTTACTGACTCCACCAGAAGATGATGGCCATAGTCCTGTGGGAGTGGCTGACCCCTTACTTCCAGCCTTTCTCCTCTGCAGATTCTGTTTCTTAATCCTTCATCTTTCCAGAGATGGTGCCAAGAGGACAGGCCGAGGAACAGGTGAAATTCCTGGCCCAAGTCTTGTCTCTGGGTCTCGCCTGCCGGGCTCCTGCTCCCCTTAGGCCTCTGGCACACGTTCCTGCACATAGTAGCCACTCAGCGAATACAAGCTCTTCATTTCTCATTAGTGCAGGTAATTAAGAGCAGGAGCTGATAGACTACACGTATCTGTGCAGAGATATATCTGTAATTAAAGTTTTAATTAAAGAAATACCAGACCAGGCAGATGGTTCTTATCCCCGCATCCTGTAAACCTAAGAGCTGTGTCGTCTCGATCCTGCAGACAAAGGCAAGAGCAGCAGCCTCCATGGTGGTACCAAAGGGGAAAGGGAGTCTCACTAGCTGGCCATAATCTAATTTTGGTAGCACTCTATGTGATGACACATCTGGGGGTAATCATTGCAGTCTGATATGGAAAGACAATACGTCAAAGGCACGTCCTGACCAAAGCTTTTAAGCCTCCAGTCAAGGGCATTACCACAGCCCAGCTGGGAGAATCACAAGGCGTGTGGTCTGTGCCAGGTTACAAAGCTGATCATCAGCTAAATACAGTGTTAAAGCAGAGCAGCAGCAGCAGCAGCAGCAGCAGCAAGTATTCTGATGCTCTAGGTGCTGCCACGGTACAGCAGTGCAGAACTGAGATGTGGCTTATGCTGCCTGCCACACAGCGGGCCTCTGCTATGTCACTGTGACCTTAATGGTTAATCAAGTACAGAATTTAAAACACACAACAACCACAACCGCTAACAGAAAAGACCTGTCTAGATCTTACTACTATTCAGGACCTCCCAGTGACCTCCATCTGCTCCCATGACCATCACAGGAAGCCAGAGTAGTACAGGGAAGTGGGCAGGGCTGCGTAGGGTGCACGGCATCTCACTGTGACCTCTTGGGCCTCTGCTGCTAGGTTTCAAGTACTCAGTCTGGCACGGGGTGAAGGCATCCTTGCAGGTGTGGCAGTTCTATACAACACTGCTCCACTCATGCCTTGTTTGCTGCTGCAGCACCGTCCTGAAGACTTGGGTTTCACAGGCTCAGCTCGGAGCTTAGAAGCCTTGTCCTACCTCTGCTGAGCACTGGGTCACTTCCCCTCTGCCATCCCTTCTGTATGGCGTCCCCAGAAAGAGCCATAGATAGTGTATTATTTATCTCAGGATGGTAAAACTTGATTTGACTTAACTTGTCAATACCATCTATAAACAACTGTCAGTTAGCCTGGGAGAAATACATGTGTGTAGATGTAAGACAGGCTGGACCCACAGGACCTGGGGTATCCTTTGAACACAGTGTTTGTCTCGGGGCTGGTGGAAAATTCATCTGCCTCTGCTTGGGAGACTTCAGTATTTGGTGAGTGTTTGTTCAGATCATGGTAGTATCCAGAAATGTCACATGACCTTTGTAGGGCAGTGCTGGTGATTTCAGTCAGCTTTGTACATTTGTGAATTTGAACCTGGCAGACTGAACAAAAAAATTTTTTTTTAAAAGATTTATTTATTTTATATATATGAATATACTGCAGCTTTCTTCATACACACCAGAAGAGGGCATCAGATCCTATCACAGATGGTTTTGAGCCACCATGTGGTTGATGGGAATTGAACTCAAGACCCCTGGAAGAGTGGTCAGTGCTCTTAACCACTGAGCCATCTCACCAGTCCCAATTTTTTTTTTTTTAAACTTTGGAGCACATAGTTTAAGATTGTAGAGGCCTCAAGCTTGTAAAGTTAAGTTTTGCTACTTGGAAAGTAGTGCATGTGTCTTGCTTCAAGGTAGCAAAGACACTCATTTCTTCAGTGAGGGACAGCATCTACAAAACTACCCAAAATTGTGTGCTTTTTGCTTTTTTTTTTTTTTTTTTTTTTTTTAAGGTAGTGGATAAAGTCTCGCTCCTTGATTCGAGCTGATGTTATATTTGTACTCATGCCCTGCCTTAGCCTGCTGAGTGCTAGAATTACTGGCGTGAGCCAGGCCTCAAGCTCAAGAGTAGCCTTTTCTTTCTGGCACAGATTGGGAGGACGCTTCTGCACCCTCCTGTCCCTTCTGCCCAACTGTAGGGCAGGGTCTAGGTACAGTATCCCGCTATTCATTTTGATACAGCCAACAAGCTCAAATGCCATTTCCATTTTTAAATAGGGTGAAGAACATGAGTGATGCTCTTCCACATCACAATTCTGGTTTACTTGTAGTCCTGTTGGGAGAGAGCCCTGCTACCTCATGCATCTGTCTCAGCCACCCAGTGAGCAGCAGGGCAGCTCTCACTAGGAAGGGCTGTGGGATGCTGTGTGAGCTGTGTAGCCCAGCCCAGCCCAGCAGACCATGTAGCTGCCTCAGGCACTTTTTAGAAAGCTCTTCTACTCATTGACTTAAGGAGACTGAAAGCAGGCAGTGCGGTAAGGGAAGAGCTGAAAGTGGCTTAGACAGGTATAGTCAGGAGTAACTGGGTATTAGGATCTTTTCATCGAGAACTGAAACATGGCATCCTCATGGAGCTGTGATGTCAACATTGGACTCAGAGAAACTGTAAGTATGCAGTTCCTTCAACTGGGAAGACTGTGGGAATAGGGTGAAGAAGAGGAACAGGGAGGGTGCCTGAGGTGTGATTTGGACAAATGAGCTTTAAAACTGTCTGCTGTAGGTGTTAGAGGCATGTTCAGCTCAGGGGAGAGGCCTTACTCGGCTAGAGCCAGACATTGGAGTAGCATTAGCATTACTCGAATGCCTGGAAGTGATAAGGCTGTAGAGTGGGGAGTCCTCCAGGGAGGAACCATGGATGGACAGGTCTGAGCATGGACTCCTGAGCCACTGGGGAGTCCTCCAGGGAGGAACCATGGGTGGACAGGTCTGAGCATGGACTCCTGAGCCACCAGTGTCAAGGAGAAGGAGAGGAGCGAAGAGACACGCAGAGAAGGTATACAAGAAGGCCTTCGAAATAGTGTGCTCATCTGTCAGGTCCTGCTGAGGTTGTCACTGATGGCAGTGCAGGTTAGGGCTGGTTCTGAGCTGTCGGGAAAACCCCAGTACCAGCCGCTTCAGATGAAAGTAAGGGTAGAAAGCTGCGCATTAGTTTTGGGTTCTGGTTTCAGGAGCTAAGTGCAGGCCAGGCCGGGACTGGAGTATACACGAATGAACCTGAGATGAAGCTGCTGTGAGTTGTGTTCAGTGGGGGAGCCGAGTGTGTCACACATGCTGAAGACTGAAGAGGAAGGAGCAGGCAGAGGCAGGAAGTGCTGGTGTTCCATGGCGCTCAGAGTGGTACTTGAAGCTGGACCTATGGAGAGGTAATTGTGCTCATACATAGACCTCAGGCAAACTGTCTACCAACAGTGTCAAGGGAGCTGCTATAAAGACGTCAGAATGAAATGAGCTTTTTAGTTGACTGCACTATCTTCCACCCTGTATGTGTAATGTCTGTGAATGGGTGTTTTAGGGGCCCTGCTTTAAGCGTCTGCTGTGTGGTGAGTATGTACATCCGTGTGATCTGAGGACTAGTCTTCCCCACTGAAATTCTGGGCTCAGAATTTCTCACAGTAACACCAGAAACAGAGGCCATCATTTCTGAAGGCTCTTCCTTACATGGTGGCTTTCTGGTGCCCCCTGTCTGCTTTCATTCTGGCAAGGCCTTCCTGGAGCAGCTAATAAAGGTGTTGCCCTTGTGAGTGTTTCCCACAGTTCTCCCAAGGGGAGAGTAGCCTTTGGAGTCTTGTCTTTATTTCCATGTATCTTTAGATACTGATCTTTATTTTGGCATAATCCTCAAATCCCTCAAATTCAGTTAGTAATACTTAGCTCAACAGTCTTGAAGGTGCTTGAATCCCCACAGAAGCCAGTGTTTTAGCAGCTTCAGGGCATTTCTGTGTGGTGCAGACAGCAGTGTGCACACTCTCTTTGTCCTTTCTGCTCCTCTTGACAAGGCCCAGGTCAGCCTTCTGCCACGAAGCTTAACCACTATATAGTTTATAACAGCGTGGGCACAAATTAGTGTATTTGTATATTTGTGTTGCTTTGACCCACACTGAGTCTTTGAAGATTAATAAAAATTGATTCAGTCTAGAATCTTTTAGTCTTAAACTCTGGGAAAAGGTAAGATAGGTTTGCCCTGGCACACGCTATTGTTGCTTTTCATGCCAGCTGTAATGAATGCATTAGTCTGAGTCCACTCCTTATCAGCCATAGACTCCCTTTTGTTTTTTTTCTCTACAATACTAAGGTTAACTAGGAATCCCTTTCAGGATCTTATGAGCATAGTATTTAGGAAGAGCCCATTTTGAGCCCTGTGTGTTATATGGTCTTTAGTAGCAACTCGTGTGAAAAGGGAGGGAGGGATACACAGGTCTGCAGGCTGTCGGGGCCTGGACTCCAGTGTTGGCGGAGAACTGTTGGTTTCCAAGTGTATTCTTGCATTAAAAAAAAAAAAATGCTCAAGAAACATGTTTTGGAAATAAAGTTCACTCCTACATCAGAGCTCTCAGACTCTCTTTCCTCTAGGGAGAGAGGGAGGGAGCTACAAGGGCACCAGGAGCCAGTTGGAGACGTGGCAGGAGACAGCATTGATGGCGGCCACTGCAGCTTGTTCTGGTCCTTCCTCACCACCAAGAGGGTTTTGCTTAGAGACTCACCTCTTCATGCGTAAATCTTGAAGAGAAGTACACTTCAGTGGCCGCAGAAGAAGGGCTGCCTTCTCTGTCACTTGTAAGTCACAGGCCCCATGGAAGAAAACCAGAGGCTCAGGCTTTGAAAGGCAGTGTTAGCACAGTTCCTTAAGTGGCATGCATGGAACTGTAGTCTTCTTGGAAGTGAGATCAGTTTGTCTAGACTGGGAAAGTGAGTGATCCTTGTTCACTTTTTAATTTAGATCTGGGCTACTAGAGTGCTTAAAAAACAGCAACAAAGAAACGCAGGTGTAATATTTAACTTGTGGTTTTTTTTTTAAAACTTGCTCGTGTTTGCTCTTCCTTAGGCAGGTCCCTTCCCTTCCCTTGTCTTCATCAGAGAGTTCATGTACACACCTGAGAACCAAACCCTGGCCCCCGACAGTGTGTCCCCACCCAGGGACACCTTGCTCTCCTCCTGATCCCCCCAACCCCTTCTGTTCTGCCCTCTGTTAGCTGCACTAGCCCGTCCCTCTCCTCCTCCTCTGCAGGACAGCTGGGATCCCCTACTCATGAACCCTTTTCTCAGGCTTCGTTCAGTGCAGTTGACTCCAGTTCACTGTTCCTGCAGGTGTGGCCCCAGTATGAGGGCCCATACCACAGTGTATTGTCACAATCTCTTTCATGTAGTGAGTTAGCTCTCTGGAGCTGGTGCTGGGCCTCCCTCTTCCTGTTTGCTCAGAGCCCAGCTTGGCACCAGCATGTGGTGGTGAGAGAAGGAATCAGGGTTGGGGGTGGGAGAAACGATGGGGTGAAAGAGTAAACTTTACAACTCTGTGGAAAAGAGAAGAATGAGTGCTGGTTTTGTTTATGCAGGTCTTAAGATTTTTGTAGCGGAAAGCAAATGTGCAGAGAGCAATGGAAACAAGTCAGAAGCTGCTGTCTGACACAGAGATGTCACAGTATATGCACATGCGATTTATGTTGAAATCTTCAATTTATCCTGATAGCTCAAGTTGCTAATTTAGTTGAATAACACCCGGGGAAATAGGTCATGAGGCCTTTGATCTGCAGACGGCCATGGATCCTCTTCATACTCAGGCCCATGGTGCACTGAGCAGAGCCTGGTACTGTGGGCCTCGGACTCCCCTCAAGCCCTGAACGGCACTGTCCGACACTGTCCTGCGTACAACGTGCTCATGTGAGGGCTGAGAGGCAGCCACTCCCGTGCCTTTCACTCCTGTGTCTCATGACTAGCAAGCCTAGTGCTCCCCTTCGTGGCCTGCAGCTCAGTGCTGCCCACTGTAGCTCCTGAGCAAGGGAGGCACGGGTCGCTGAGGCTTTCCTCCTGCACTTTCATGCTCTGGGGTAGATTCAGGGTCACAGTGGAAGTCACTGGCAGCTTGTTAAGACCTTACATTGATTAGGAAGTGTCCTTGACCTAAGCCTTCAGCATCCATTAGAAATACTATATTTTTCTAACCTGGGAAACTGGCCTGTGGTGCCGAGTTGGAGGTGCTGGAAGTTAAGTCGGCCTTCTCAGTGCTGTGCATCACAGACACACTCTAGCACACTCTCAGTGTCGCCTGCTCTATCAGTATGTACTTAGACATGTTAATCTGAATTAGAGAGCTCATTGTGCCTAACGGTTCCCCTGGGACGCCATGTCAGAAAAACACAAAAACTCCAGGAGTGTGCTGCATATGCAGAGTAAGTAAGAAATGCTTGTAAAATTAGTGTTAATTGAGCTTGGACCTTGATTTTTTTTTTTAACTTTTAACTTCTAATTTGATTTTTTAAAAGTTTTGGCGTCTCTCAGAGATATAGTTTAATAAAAGTTATACTGTAACATTGTCAAAAAGATATTTATATAAAGCCCACTTTTGACTTACCTTAGGGAAATAGGTCATGTGTGGGGTAGAGACACATGTACACGTACACACTCATGTGTGTTTAAAATATACTTTAGTTGGCCTTTATCCCCATGTTCTCTTCTTTCTCTGCCTCTGGAAGTGGGGCACATTTTCTTCAGTTAAAAACAGAAATAGAAGCGGCGATGGTCCTGACCCATTTCACACCTGTTTATTTCAGGCTCTCAGCTCACACTGGTTCATGGGCGCAGCAAGAAGAGGGGCCCACAGAGCGGAGCCCTGAGGGCCGACACATGGGGCAGAAGCCGGCAGAGCATGCGCACCTGCCAGCTCCTGATTGTCTTCAGGACAGTTCTGTTAGTGAGTTAACTGTACTTTAAACCCCAAGTTTATATGAACTGAATGTTACTAAAAATGAAATAGATTCAAGTGACCTATTACACTTCATCCAGAGTGACTGTGAAAGAGTACAGCAGCCACTTATCTTGGGGAGTGGCCTGCACCAGGTATGCCCTGTGTCCCTGTTGCCCCCAGAAAACTTCCCTTTCTCATTACTACAACAATGACCTGTTTATGTGTTGGATTGCTGCCTCCTAAAGAATGGCCTGATGCTGTCTCTGTCGCCAGCATACAGGCAGCTCCTGTTACATCAATAAATGCTGTTCAGTGAACTAGTGGGTCACTAGTGTTATGTCCTTTCTCAGTCTTTAACTTGCTGTTTATGTACTGTATGACATTGAAAATGGTAATGTACGAAGGAAGTCTTGTTTTGCAGCTCCTTCAGGGAGATACAAGAAGCCAGAGTATCCAAGATGATGGATTATGAATTGCAGAGCCACTGTGTGTTGTGGTGGTTATGATTCCTGTATAGCAGCAGGCAGACGAGAATGTGAGTCACTTCACTAGTGTGGTGTAACATCACCGTCACTGAGGAGACCCTGAATCGTCTCTTCAGTTATCTAGTGATCCCAGCAACAATTTCCAGTATGCCCAGGTACTGTCTAGTGAGCAGGCATTAACCAGGACAAGTGGAGCTGGAGGTAACGACATCTTGGCCGTCAGTAGCTGCCTCATGAGAGTTTAGGACTTCGTGGTCCCAGGACTGGCTTAGTCTATGGGATAGGTGCACTCTCTGGTATTCCTATGTTGCCCAGAGCACTCATGGGCCAGTTGTTATGCATGCAAGTCCACATGTAGAGAATAATAACAAAAGTCCTGGCCCAGCAGCCTTAATTCTCCATCTTTGTCCTTTGTGTATTCTCGGAGGTCACAGTATTACTTCTGCAACTCTTTAGTTTTTGTTTTGTAACAAAGACTAAGGAGCCAGTTTCCTGTGATGTGGGCCATTATCTCAAGGTGAATCTGTAGTGATGGTGGCTTCTGATGACAAGTCTGCAGAGTAAACTTCTCTAGGGTAGTGCATTCCCCTGTCCGCTTTGTGCATCTCAATGGTAAACTTTGCTTATTGCACACAGAAGCAGTCCACTAAAACCAGGACAAAGAACCAATCAAACCCAACTTTTCCTCACTTGGGAAGTGTCCAATAGCTTCAATCAAACCAGACACAGCCAGTTTTAAGGAAAGCGAAGGCTAGACCTTTCTGTGTCACACAGCAAGCCCAGAGGCTAAAGCTGTGATAGTGGTGCTGTTTGCACCAGGCATGTCACTGAGTGAAGCATAAGAAGAAGTATAGGCTTTGAGCTGAGAATATAATTGCAGGAAGTGGCTAACTAGGCAGAGCTCACAGACCTCAGAATTGTGTGCGTGAGTAAATCCTGGGGGAGGATACAGATGTAACTAGGCAGAACTCACAGACCTCAGAATTGTGTGCGTGAGTAAATCCTGGGGGAGGATACAGATGTAAGGATAAGGTACAGATGTAAGGATGAGCTAACTTGCTTGGAACAGCAACCCAGGACATAGTGAACACGACTGCATGCTCTTTATTCTTAGAGGGGTTGAAGCTCCGCTTAATAAAGTGCACTATGACTTTGTTACGGTCAACGTCTCCTTCCTGATTCATCAAACACGGCTTCTTATATTAAGAAACCATGCATGCCTTTAATCCCAGCACTCGGGAGGCAGAGGCAGGTGGATTTCTGAGTTCAAGGCCAGCCTGGTCTACAGAGTGAGTTCCAGGACAGCTGGGGCTATACAGAGAAACCCTGTCTCGAAAAACCAAAAAAAAAAAAAAAAGAAACCAACTTGTCTTCCTTGGTTGGTGCTCCTGTTGTGTGCCTGTATGAAAGGAGCTGGCAGAGGTGGACCAGGTTACAGATCGCACGGGCCAAAGATGGAAGAGAAGTCAAGTTCTTCATGTCTGCTTTTAGTTTGAAATGTGTTTTTAATCACTCTAAAGATCTGATTGGCTTGCTGTTGTTTACATATGTATATATGCTTCTGCTGTGTGTAAGTGTGTACACCTTTAAGTTTTATGGGGTTCAGTGAAACGGATTGTTTTAAGTCACTGTTAAAAAATCGCATATTTAGCAGTCATCCATTTAAAATCTAGTTCTCATTCAGTGTTCCTTTAGTTTATATTACATATCATAAGCTTTTAAAGAGTGACTGCCTGAGTTAGTGCCCTCTGCTGGCACACAGAGTACATCAGGCAGAGGAACTTTGACCCAGGAGCCTTTAAAGAGAAGTCTCTACATGGAGATTATTTTTGTCAGCCTTTCCTTGTGATTTTGAAGGCCCCTTGGTTGCTGATATACACCCACTTGAATTTTGTCCTTTTTCTTGTGTTTCATGCCTGCCAGTTACTCCACTAAGCCTGGACGATGGGGTTGACTTAGCAACAGCTTCATTCAAGTTGAAAGCAGTGCTCTGAGGGACTTCTCAGATGGGCTTGCTATATGAGAATATGCTGGCATTTAGGTTTCCCAGAGGGAATCTATGAAATAATTTTAGATGCATTCCTTACTCTGCCTTTTTGAGTAGGGGTATTGCTGTCAGTTCCTGAATTAAGAAAAGGTCCTCCCTGCTAGCTTTGTGTGATTTACAGGTACAGCTTGGCCCGAACTCGGTGGGTAGGTAGGTCTTGATGATCTTATGTGCTCCCCTGGTGTTCTCTGGAGCCAGCTTTCCCTCTGAGGTCCTCTGGCCAGATTCTATTACTTTGGATTTTGGCATCAGGTAGAGCAGACACTGAATCTGTCTCTACTCTACAGCCTTTAGGGCCTGGGGACGTAGCTCTGCCTTACGTGGGCCATTGTGAAGTAGGGAGGAAGCCTAGCCTGTTTGTGAGACCCTGAAGAGAATGAAGCTAAAAGATGAGCTCAAGGGCCGACGACAGATGAACCTTCCTGGATAGCTGCTAAAGAAAGACGTGTTTTCTTCACTTAACAGCAAGCCCTGCCTTTGGTACATGAATGAATGGAAGAAAGAAAAAGAAGAGGAGAGGAGAGGAGAGGAGAGGAGAGGAGAGGAGAGGAGAGGAGAAAAAAAAGCCACCCTTATTTTGGGTTAGCTTCATAATTTAACAACAAAGTTACAAAGACGAGACGAGTTTACACATACTGCTTTGATACTGCGGGTTTTCTTGAAGAGTGTCTTTATAATCAGTGCACCTGGGTCAAATCGGGTTTAGGTGTCCACTTAGCATTTTGCTGAAGACTGAAATGTTTGCCTTGAGTCCTGAGTTTCCACTGCAGGTAGAGCTGGCACTTGTCCCAGACCACCTTCTGTTTTGGCTTCATTCCCTGTCTCTGGCTATTTGATGTTAGAGACACTTTCTGTGCTTTTCCAGCATCACAATGTGTAAGTATTTTCCCTATACACTTACCGTTGTGTGCAGCCTGAGGAGAGAGGGGCCAGTCCATGGCATTGTGTTTCAGATCTGCAGTTTTGTAATCTCTTAGCTGCTTCTCATACACATAGACTGAAGACAATGTACAAGTATGTCTGCTTTCAAAATGAGTAAACAATCCCCAAATGTTTCTTTAGAAAGGTAAAAACTCCAGTTCAAACCCCTTTAATGCACATCTTAATCTAGTCTGCTAGCTAATGTTAGTAGATTTATTGAAATACAATAAATACAAGGAAGCTCCTTGAGGTTCATGTACTTCAGTTTAAGAAAGTGACATGCCAGACACTTGTCACCTGGCTTCTTTATGCTGAGGATGAGAAGGGAGAACACTGTCCATTTTTTCATGAGCTAGATGATGTAAGAGGATCAGGGGTTGATCTAGTGGAGGGTCCCAACCTTGTCTGTGAGAACACAGACCCTGGTCCTAACCATTCTGCAAGCAGCCCAGCACCTCTATCTAGCACACAGCTCCTGTAACATGCCCGTTGGAAAAGGCTGCTGTCCTCTGCATTGAGAAGACTCGTGCTGACATCAGGCTGTTCATGCATAATAATTCTTTGATGCCCCATAGACAGTTCCCTTCTTCTAGACCTTTATCAGCTGTTCTGGAGTTGACATTGTTAGGCCTGAAGAAACCAGGGCTCAGGCAGCATGGGGCTCATCTGTAAGTGATAACTGCGTTGACTACTTTGGCACCATAATGGCTCCCGAGTAACTGGGACTGCTTCTCTGAGGCTTAGTGACTCCGCTCTGGGTGCATGCTGTGCTGCAGATAAATCTTGGCAGCAGAGAAATGTGCAGCATTTTTTGGAGATACTCTGTAAGTTCTTGAGAAGATAGCAGAACGCCTTACAGAAACGTTGGGCTGTGGATGGAACCAGCAGAGCATCTTCAGAAAAGATGTTTGCATGTATGACAGAGGTGGCTGTATATTAGATTAATTAGAATACCCATTCCTGTCCTATGAAAATTAAATAACTGTTGTCATGTGCCTTGCTCGTCTTTACTATTGGTTGATGTCCATTTCTAAGAACAGCTTAGCAGAGTCCCCTGTACTGGTGGTTATGGTGATAGCACAGCAGGCTTCAAGCATTGGCCACTTTGGTGAGTTTGGTAGGTAGCATCTGTTGCTTTTTTTCTTCTGTTCTTTTGAGACTCCAGCTGGTTTTATAGTTGCAGTATAACTGAGGACAGTCTTTAATTTCTGATTTCCCTTCCTTCACTTCCTGAGTGCCACCTTGTTTGTTTATTTTGAGATAGTGTCTTTTTACCCCTGGCTATCTTGGAACTCACCATGTAGACCAAGCCTTGAACTCAGAGTTCTTCTTGCTGCTGCCTCCAGAGTGCTAAAGATGCGTGCCATGAAGACCTTTTCGGTTGTTAGTAAAGGTGACTCTACAAAGACGAATGGATTGAGATAAGTTTTGATCCTCTGAAAGCCTAATGATCCTTCATTAAAGCTGAAAACCTATCTGGAGTGTTGTCTGTTGTAGTCTGGCACCAGAGGTTTAGGAGAGCTGTCCAGAGTCTCTTTCTGGTGTCTGTCCTTAAAATTTCTAGTGTCTGTTGTGCAAATCATGATTGTTGGTTTGCTTGCCCTCTTTGTAAAACATTGGACAGTCTGGCTGGAATGGATAAACCTTGAACTCTGTAATCCTGTCAGCAGAGGCAATCTCAGGTTGGCAGAATCCAGGATGAAGATGTTGTTCCTGGTGGAGTTTTACATCACAGTGAATTATTATTATTATTATTTTTTCCTGAGCCCACATGAATGGCCATAGTGCTTGGCTTCTTTGGCAGAATGAGCTATCCTGTCTACTGTTTGAGGTACTTAGCACTTCGTGTTGGACTCTGTAACCCACTCACTGATCCTAACTGCAAGAGTGTTATGATTTCAGTTTGTATAAAAATTCCAAACCATTAGACCTACTCCTCACTAAGAACTAGTTATCCAAATCGTGAGAACACAGGTCTCTCAGCCGCAGGTGGTGCTTGTCTACCCTTCTGTCGCCTTTCCCACCACAGAGGTACCGAAAAATGAACAGAGCCTAGTTGGAAACGAAGATCTGAGCTGCCTGGTGCCTGTGGCAAAGACAGGGAAACAGCTGGGTTGGTAGCTTCTGTGAAGATTGGTGGAACATGGGATCGGGCTTGTCTTTTCAATACCTTTGTGACTGCCCTGCACTGGCAGAGGCCTTTAAAATAGGTTTTGCATTTTAAGTTTAGTTTTGAGAACCAGCTATTCGCTGCGCAAGCTAAGTTGCTGGGAAGTTTGTTTTAAAGATTCGGGCATCCTCTTATTTCAGTGAACCCAGTAAAAATAGCATGGAATAAAATTTAATTATGCTGTACTGAATATTTCATGTGGAATTAAGGGGCAAAGCTGCCTTTAAAAAGCATTAGGTTTGGGAAGAAGAAAGGCTTTGTAGGTTCTTTGGAAGATGCTATAATTAAAAGATTTGCTCAAATGTATTTTCTCCCTTTTTGAAGAGTTTAAAGAAATCCATCCATCCTTTCCTAAATTGATTCTTTCTCCACTGTCATTACTGTCTGGCATTCAGTATGCTGCCGTGGTGCTGATTTGATGGCCGCTTTCTGTCAAATGTAAAGTAGTTTGTTTTTTAATCCTCTGATTTAGACATTTAATAGAAAGCAAGTGTTTGGCTTACTTTGGTTTCTGCTGAACCTGTATTTAAACCCACAAACAGTTTGAATAAAGCAAAGGCACCACTGGACTAGCTATTTTAAACATCTCAGGATGTAAGAATGCTAAATGGGGTTCCCTTTTAAAAATAGAAATGGCTGCTTGCATTTACATAATTACTGCTAACTAGCACAACATTTTAAACAGTGATAAACTCAAGCTAGAGAAAGTACCTGTTTTTAAAAGCCTGGTGATAGGAAGTTGTTCTGTGAGCAGTGCTGCTGATGGAGGGCCTCAGAGCCAGGCTCTTTAGGAAGGAGGGGGACTGGGAAGAGAGGGGCGGCTCTGGCAGGTTCTGGTTCTATGCGCTGGAGTCTGCAGCCACGTTAGAAGCTGCTGAGGACTGAAGTCAGTGTGGGTGAAAGAGCANCCCCAGGTTGTTTACTCAGCCTCTGGTTACTGAGGCTGTCCACCCCTGGAGCACAGCAGACATGGCTCTCTTAGGCTCTTCTGTTTTGTCTACCTAGAAAGCTTTCCCATCAGCCCTTTCCCTCTTGTATGTGCTGGCTCCTCTGTACCAGCTAGGGCTTGGTCCCAGGATCATCTCCTCCGACGATGCCACTGCCATATTCAGTCTGCATCATTCACACTGTATCTTTGTTTATTAGTCAAGCAGTTGTTTCCTTATCTTGGCTCCTGTCTCTTCCCCACCACAGGAGCGCTCTCAGGTCTGCCTCCCTCAGCTTTGTTCCTAACAGTCAAGCGCCTGGAGAGTACAGGTAGTTGTTGACTGTGTGGGAGAGGAGCTTGTGTGGGAGGAGACTGCCCCTACCCCCCGGGACAGCTAGCCCCTCTCAGGGCATCTTGAGACCCTGAGAGGACATGTCCTATGTGGACGCTTGATTCCAGACGGGATGGAGAGCTAATGTCCTGGTTCCTGTCTATAGTATGAGCTTGCTAGGTGGTTGACTTCCTGACTGGGGCCAGGAAGCTACCATGGCCTGACTCTGAGAGAGGGCCCTCCTGAGAGAGGCAGAGCATCTCCTGTAGCTTCTGTGACATCTCTCTCGTCGAGTATGATAAGGACACTCCAGGTTTAGCAGTCACTCTGGCCTGGAAAAAGATCTATTAATATACAGGTATTGGCAAAAATCTAGACCTCAGCTAGCAGCATCTGACTTTTTAGTTTTCCCCCTGACCATACTAGGTCTGGGGAGAAAATATAGACAGCTGTTGATATTGCAAAAGTGAGGGTTCTCACGGAGCTAGTTGGACCTTTTACACAAAACTTCCTCAGGGAAGACAAGAATTACATTTCCAACTTAGAGTTTTGGATATATCTTGCCTTTCCAAACTGTGTTGAAGTACTCACTCTGGTCTTGAAGTGCTAGTTGGGGACTGGGTTGTGAAACTCAGGAGACCTGACTGCTGAGTAAAAAGCTCCTGGTGGGACTTTCCATTCTTGCTGCTGTCTTGCCATTTTGTAGTGGTTGGGTTGTAAACAATGACTCCTCTGTTAAACTACAGTGAAATGGACTCTTAAAAAAAACAAAAACAAAAAAACAACCAACCAAACAAACAAAGCGAGATGTGGTTACTGCTCCTTGGATACTCTACTTTTGATGGAGTGTCATTTTATCAGCCTAGGTTGCTGAAGATCTCTTCTGTTTGACTGGACCCTAATGCCATGGAAATACAGGTGCTGTAACTGCCCAACTAGGAACCAGGTTGGACTTAGAACAAACAAGGTGGGAACAGAGCAGTTGGCCTGTTCTGACCACAGTGGGTGCCAGGTATCTGAGTGAAGGGATTAGTCAAGGCTGTTGACCACTGTTGGAAGAGCAGCGGCAGGTTTCCCTGGCAGGGAGTGGATGTGTTTAGATCAGCAGGGTGTGGGGAAGAGAGTTGGCCTCCATTGGTCTCTGGTATTTGAGTTCCTAATGAACTTTCCCTTTTACTGGGAAATCTTATCAGTTCATGCCATCAAATTCTGTCACTTGGGACTGGGCCCCTGGTTGATGGTGTTTGAAGTTAACAAGGTTGCTTAGTTTAACAGAAGGTTACAGCCATATTCTTGTACACACCTGGCTGCTGCTGGTCAGGGACCCTGGGGTTGAAAGGTCACGGGACTCCTACATATATTGTTAGAACTTGTGTATATAGTGAATTTGATGCTGTCTGACAAACGGGAGTGATAAAGTCATGAGGTCATGGGATTGGTGCTTTGGACACGCTGGTTGGAGTTGGTGGGCCATGAGTTATCCTTGGACAGTTCCCACTCATAGTCAGTCTCTTAGTCTTAGAAGAGCCAGAAGAGTTTCCTACTAGAAAGGGCCGTGTTCTTCTAGCCTTTCTTTCTATGGCTAAGATACTTGCATTGATTTCTGGATAACTACATGTCTGTTAATTTCTCTCACCTTTGAAGAGTCATGTTTAGAGGTTTCTAAAAACACCCATGACTCTGACATTGTTACCTCAGTCCCTGATCAGGGCTCACACTCTGGTTTTGGTACCATGGTTGGCTGATTACTTCCTAAAATTGGTTGAGGAGATTAAATATTTGTTAAACTTCTTGTGTGCCCTGACTGAGAGAACTCTGTGCTCATTTAGTAGGGTCCATCTGCTGCTCATTCCTCCGGTTTATTGGTAATGTATTGTCTTCCATGCAGGCGGACAGGTTGAAGTTCAGAGGGGTGCTGTAGGATTGGTGCATGAGCCGGCCCCTGAAGATGGTACAGGTGGTTTTCCAGGGGCTGCTAAGGAAAGGCACTGGGAGGGCTTTTCTGAGCTGTGGCTTAGTTTGCTGAACTAACCTGATTTCTATAAGTACCTGTACCCTGGTTAATGTGAAGCCATGGCCTTTCTTGTTCATCATACCTTTTTTTGTTTGTTTGTTTGTTTGTTTGTTTTTTTGTTTTTTGTTTTTTGAGACAGGGTTTCTCTGTATAGCCCTGGCTGTCCTGGAACTCACACCGTAGACCAGGCTGGCCTCGAACTCAGAAATCCGCCTGCCTCTGCCTCCCGTGTGCTGGGATTAAAGGCGTGCGCCACCACGCCCGGCTAACATACCATTTTTTAAAAATATAGAAGTGGATCATGTCCATCCAGCATCAAGGCAGCCTGACTGTCCTCTTCCTCTGTGTCCACAGGCTTATGCTGAAACTCAGGTCCAATTCTAGGGTCTGCGAGGTCATCTGACCTTGGGCACAGTTCTCAAGCAGGGAGCTTTGCTGCCCATGGCAGGTGTGTGCCATTGTGGGCATGTACCCAGTCTGCTCATCCACCTTGGATGCATGTGGATGATAAATAGTCACCAAGGCCCCATGATAGCTGAAAGGCACACTCCAGCAGTGTGTGCTGGCTTAGGGGTTCCTGATGGATGAAAGGCACACTCCAGCAGTGTGTGCTGGCTTAGGGTTCCTGATGGATGAAAGGCACACTCCAGCAGTGTGTGCTGGCTTAGGGTTCCTGATGGATGGAAGGCACACTCCAGCAGTGTGTGCTGGCTTAGGGGTTCCTGATGGATGGAAGGCACACTCCAGCAGTGTGTGCTGGCTTAGGGGTTCCTGATGGATGAAAGGCACACTCCAGCAGTGTGTGCTGGCTTAGGGTTCCTGATGGATGGAAGGCACACTCCAGCAGTGTGTGCTGGCTTAGGGGTTCCTGATGGATGGAAGGCACACTCCAGCAGTGTGTGCTGGCTTAGGGGTTCCTGATGGATGGAAGGCACACTCCAGCAGTGTGTGCTGGCTTAGGGTTCCTGATGGATGGAAGGCACACTCCAGCAGTGTGTGCTGGCTTAGGGTTCCTGATGGATAGCGCCTGTTCTGGGAAGCAGCTTATTGTCTCACGTGAGCAGGCCTTCTAAAATAAATGACTGCTTTCTTAATGTTTTGAATCATTTTCCTCAGCACATGTTTTGTTGCCGTGGTTTGAAAGCTTGCCAAATATATGCTTTTGCACAACTCCCTGCAGGGCTGGGTCTGCAATCAGTGCAAACAGTGATTTAAGGTTGAGCATAATTGGGAACTCAGCAATCACTTGCCTCGAGTTTGATCGAATGGCAGTGGAATGCTGGAGACTTACTCCTTTGTTAAAAGTTGTATGCATCTAAGTTGAGACACTTGAGACACAGCTCCACTGCCTCATAGGAAAGAAGTCGGTGTGTGAGGCACTGGGTGAGAGCCTGGGTGTGGTAAAGGGGCAGCTTCTGTGGTGGAGGCTGTAATTAACTCTGAAGTCCTTGCAGATGTCACCACAGATGCAACTGAGGACCATAGGTAGTCAGATCGTGTAACTGCAGGAGGGACAGAAACAGTCACATGGCAGGAATACCTTTGCAGGCTTTGTTTCATCTGATGATTTGCCCTATGTCGGTAATTGTACCAGGAACTTGGTGATTGGTGTGGCTTCTTGCTAATCTGGGGCCTGGGTTTTTTTCCATTTCAAACACTGCTGTGCTTTTAGTTGGTTATTCAGTTGTCTGTGATTGAGACCCGTTGTGTGGATTGCTGGTGGGAAAAGCACTGTTCACAGCAGCTTACTCTTGGGAGCTCTGCAAGTCAAGTGTGAGCCCCACCCTCACCCCTGCCCCCTGCTTCCCAGGCTGAGGTCCTGGTATTGCACACAGTAATACTGGGGGTGTGTGTGTGTGGGGGGGAGAGGCTTCTGCTTCTTGCTGCCTGACCGACCGCATGCTGTGCCTACAGGGTTCTGCTCTGCTGCGTGATATGGCAGGTTCCCATTGGGCCCACAAGAGAGTGAGTGCATCGGTAACAGAAGACAACGGAGGCTCTGACAGCTGCATTTTGTCACCTTATGTGATCCAAATCTAGAAAGTGAGCTTTCTCTGAGTTGTGTTCTGGGCTTTTTGTTTGTTTTGTTTGGTTGGGTTTGGTTTTGGTCTTTCAAGCCAGGGTTTCTCTGTGTAGCCCTGGCTCTCCTGGAACTCTGTAGACCAGGCTGGCCTCGAACCTACAGAGATCCATCTGCCTCTGCCTCTGCCTCTGCCTCCCAAGTGTGGGAATTAAAGGTGTGTGCCAGCATACCCGGTTGTTCTGTACACTTTGTAGTTGTTGAAAACAACCTGTTGTCTGGAGTTTCAGACAGTTAATAGAGCTCCAAATTTTAACCTTTATTTCAAAAAACCATAATTATGAAAACTACAATAAACTGCATTTATCTGAACAAAGCACAACATTACCTATATGAGTATTTGCGTTTGATGGGGTATATAGCAACAACGAAGATCGAGATTTGAAAACAGTATTGGTTATGAGTAGCATCCCTCACATAAACACTTTAAAGAAAATGTGTGTGACTGTGACCTCAGAACTTCGATAGCCAAGTTAGAGGAGGGAGGGCACTGTGTCAGATGGCTTGGTATGGTCATGGCACCTGCTGGTTCTGAATCAGTGTCGTTCTCATCCAGATTTAGCTGGCTGCCTGTAATGTTTATACGGAAACACAGAGGACATAGGAAAACAACTCAATTTTCAGAATAAAGCTAGAAGATTACCCTTACCTGGTTTCAGACGTCCTATACAGCTCTAGCAATCAAGACGGTGGCACTGCAGAAGGGGAGACATGGAGATCAGCGGGACAAGCGTGAGAGTCCAGAAATAGACTTGGTCAGTTGGTCTTGACAAAGGTGCAAAGGTAGTTCAGTGGAGGGAGCTTCCAACAAATTGTAATCAGAGAGTCATGCGCCTGGACTCCCATGTAAAAAAGAGAAGGAGGCTTGGTCTTCACCCTAGACTGTGCAGAAGTTAAGATGGCCGTAGATGCAGTTCATGTTCCAGGATTGTGAAACCTGAGGGAAAGACCAAAGGCACGGGTTAGAAGAGACTGCTTGATTTGGTACATTCTGTAAGAAGTGAATGTCAGATTTCACAGAAATAAAAAAGACAGGCTCATGGAACCCAAGGCACACCTGGAAGGCACACTGAGCAGAGCAGTGTCTCCCAGGACTCTGTGTGATGCCCAGACAACTCTTAGGCTGCCAGTATACGAAGACCCAATGGGGAAGACAGGCAAGAGACTGGAACATACACTTGACAATACACAGAGAGCTGTGATGTACATGGAGGATGTTTGTCAGTCGTCACCAGGGAATTACACCACAAGGAGATACCAGTACACACTTACCGTCTTCACTAAAACATGGGAAGTGTAGCCACCACCAAGTGCTGGTGAAGATTCGGAGCACCTGGAACTCGGCTTGGTAGTGGGAATGAATACACAGGCCACACCTTGAATCAAGCCTGGTTTGGTTTGTTTTAAAAATAAATCTATAAGAAAATCTCGGCTGCTGAAGTGAGGGAAGATGCTCAGCGGCTGTGAGCGATTCCTGCTCTCAGAGTTCTGTCCTCGCACTCACAACTAACCCCAGGGGACCGAGTGTCCTCTTCTGTCCTTCACAGTCACATGTACACTTGACACACACAGATGCACATACATAAAAATGGAAAAAAATTAAAGAATTACAGTCTCTGAGGTTTTACATGATTTTCCCCTGCAATCTATATTATGGCCAGCAATTCCCCTGTTAAGTAATTACCTTAAAGAAATAAATATGAAAGCTCCCTTAAAGGACTTGGACAATAATGTTTATATGAAACCCCAAACTGGGAACAACCCACATCTATCAGCTAGCAAACATTTAATGGAGTATTACAGAACTGCTGATAGCTACCGCGGCAAAACTCCCGAATGAGAAGTGTTTACTCAGCACTTGCATAAGGATGTGAATGCCAAGGAAACCTGCCAGTGGTGACCACGAGACAGAAGGGAAGCAGCCAGGAGGAGACTCAGGTTCCGGTCTATACCCCTGACTGTGTGCTATACCTTGTATATGAGTAGCTAACTTTTATGTACACTTGAAACCCAAGTTCCAATAGCCATCTGTTTTCTTGGCCACTGTTAGATGAATCCTTCATACCTTGGTTTCTGGGTGGTGCACATTGTTAGTTTGCTGAGGCAAGAGCAAACAGGTCAGCTGCTCACTGACCCATGGCTCTGGGGCCTTGACCTACCTGTTTGCCTGTTGTCCATCTGTAGAACCCATGTATTAATCCCGTATTATCCCCATATTAGGAAGATCTGGGGGGACTTACATGTGTCCAGCCATAGAACAGGCCTTGAAAGCCAAGGCAGCTGCAGCTCACACACAATGGGAAGGAGGGGCGTGGATGATGGTGGAGGTGGCCCTTGGCCTGGCCTTCTGTGAACCCTATTGTTCTTGCTTTGGTCTGTCCAAGCACTTCTTAAGGGTGGTGTCATCCATCATGTCTAACAAATCCCCAGTTACCTGACTGTACTCTGCTCCTGAATTCAGACTGCCTGTCTAGACAGTGCTGACCACTGCTCACCACCTCTGCTCACACTTGTTCTGTCTCAAGTGAAATTTCACCCAGATTTTGCACTACGGTTTTTGCTGTGTCTGCCTCCCTGCCACACTGAGTAGGCCTTCCTTCAGGGATTCACTGACACCTTTTTTTTTTTTTTTTTTTTTCTTAGACAGGGTTTAATTCTATCGGGAAGGCTGGCCTCACACTTAGCCTTCCTCTGCCTGAGCTGCAAGGGCTGCACTTGCAGGCATGTGCCACTACTGGCCCTGCTTGAAGCTCTCAGTTACTAATCTGTGGTCTGGTTTCTGCCTCTGTGTTCTGGGGTGTCTGAACATTTTTTGCTGATGTCCATTGTCCCTTTCATTCAGGGCACTGTCCTCCTGTCCCATTCCTAAGTCTCTGCCATTTCCTGGCCAGCCTTCCCTCTTGGCCTTCTCTCTGGGCTGCCTTCCTGTCTAGCAGAACACATATCCATTTACCTGTGATGGTATCTGCCTCCTTGTTCTTAGCCTTATCTCCTTTATTTATATTACACATTATGCTGCTAAAGCCACTAGCCCCATGCTGAGGACCCAGGGTTCTTGGCTGCACTGACTGCTCGTTGGGCAGGTGAATGAGAATGAGCTTTTCCAGGGAACCCTGCCCCTGACCTGCTCTGTGCTTGTTGCACCCGAGTAAGGAAGTGCATGGGAGCCTAACCCTGCCATTTCCATCCCCTGGCATCCCTGGGGACAGCACCTGCATCTCTCACTTGCATCTTCTGGGGCCACACAGCCTTGTACCTACTATTATAGAGGCTGGTGGTGCCACCACTTCACTACCGGGTTTGAGTCTCACACAGATGAGATGTCCCCAAGGGATATGTCCTTGACTAGTCTGTTGGAATGCCTGAGCTCTGGTCACAGGAGTCCAGTGCCTGTCTGCAATCTTGAACCTCTGTGTTGCCCAAAATATACTCTGTTGAGCCAGGAAGGACCACTGCTTGCTGTGCAGGCTTTCCATTTAAGGTCAGAGGAGGAGGGAGCTTCTTTTCTTTTGGGTCCTAATACTCCTCCCAATAGGTTTCCCAAGATGGTTTTCTCGGCAAAGAGGGAGAAGAGAGACGGGAACAGTGCCCTGGTAAGGGACTCTGGAAGACACAACTGCCAGCGTACTAAAAAGGAAATCTCCCATGCTCTGTGTTTTGGCTGAGCCTGAGCTACTGAAGTCAGTTGGAGGGGCAGAGGTAACTTGTGGCGTGTCTGCCTGTCCTCTAGTAGGGCAGTTGGCAGCAGCCCTTCCTCCAGCCTTAAACAGCCAGAGAAAAGGTGGTATTTTAGATGGTTCTACTCCGCTGCCATAGCAAGTGAGGGTGGTGGGAGGCATGCCAGAGACCTTGGCCGCAGGAGCACTGGAGCTGGGCACTCTAATTGATGCCTTTAATACTTACTGTTTACACAGCAGAAGGCACAGTGAGATTGTTTCAGAGGCAGACCAGAGCTGTGAGTTTGGAGGTCGGCTATGAGACACATTCCTCCTTTTCCCACTCTGTAGCTGTTCCTTCTGTGTTTTTTTTTATTTATTTAATTTTCCCTCCCCCTCACTTCTGAGTGCAGCAGTCTTCTCCCTGAAGGGAGCGAGAGGGGAAGGTGCTAAATGAAATATTCTCATGCAGTTATTTGCCTGGGGCCAGTTTGAGTTTCTTGAGTAAATCAAAATATGCATTTTAGCTAAGTTTAAAACCTTGCTTCCTGAGCCCCGTGGGCAGCAGAGGAGGAATGGTTTTGACCGGCCAGAGAGGTGCAGGCTGCAGCATGCTCCTTGACAAGCCTGCCTTTCTCCTGAGGGACCCCAGGGTACGAAGAGGAAACTCTCCACCTTCCAGGTAGCCATCACTTAAGGCTTCTGTCTGCAGATGCTTTCGTTTTGTCTGTTCTAATTTTTTCGGTCTGTTTGCTTTTTAAAATCCGGCGTGTGGTTTCCACTCTGTCCTTGAGTTGGGAAAACAGGAGAGAGTTACAGGGCATCCTGGAGCCAGGCGGCAGTGTCACCACTTGCTATCTGCTGAGTCGCCAGACATCTGGGCTCAGGGATGGATGGTGGGACGCAGTCCCTGACCTCAAGGAACTCTACTGTAAGGAGACAGGACAGATGAAATTGCTGCCTCAGCAGCTGCCCTCCTCAGTGCCCCTCTCTCTCCTGCCCCACAACCTCCCACATTTCTAGGAAGCTTGAGGGGGAGTCGTTGCAGTTTGATGCAGGCATGCTTCCGAGTGGGATGGACTGTGGGTTAGGTTCAAATGAAGGCAGTCAGGAGCTCTGACCATGGTCAGACCACATGCGGCACTGTGACCTTCAGTGAACCAAGGTGTCTGACAGGACTGCATGTAACTGGCTGTCAGTTGAGTTTGCTGTCCCTTGGGCTGATTGTCCCTTCCTATGAGATACCAGTGAGCATCTGGTACTGGGCTAGCCCACCTTGGGAGTAAGAGCTTCTCCCTGGCCTGGGAAGAATGCCTTCAGCCACACCAGAACTGTTCACAGACATAATCCAAGAGCCAGGCAGACCTTAGTAATTCTTCCTGGGAGCCAGCACAGTCCTCCAGCCCCCTGTGCCTTTCTGGGCTCTAAGAAATCTGGCTTGTGACATCCCTCCCTCAAGTCTTTTTTTCCTTGTTTTCTCTATCATAGTAGCCACTTGCTTTCCCCCATATACCTAAGCAATTGTCATTTTGATCCCTGTTCCTTCTTCCAGAGACCCTTACCACAGTTATGCTTAAGCCCTCTGTTTTCCTTTCTGAGTATACCCCCATTCTTCTCTGCTTTCCTATTTTTTTGGGGGGAGGTATGTCCCGCAGTCAGAGGCTACCCTGGTCAGCACCATGGTCAGCTCCAGGCCACCCACTTTGTCCTGCTCCAGATCAGCACCATGGTCAGCTCCCAGGACAACCGCTCTATTTTGCCCCTGGTCAGTACCATGGTCAGCTCCGCCACCCACTCTGTCTTCCTCCTGGTCAGCACCCTGGTCAGTTCCCAGGGCGCCCACTCTGGTCAGCGCCCTGGTCAGCTCCCAGGCCGACCACTCTGTCCTTCCCCTGGAGGATGCTGAGCTGACATCTACTTGTCTCTTCACCCCTGTATGATTCTTAGGTGGCCCCTAGCACTCTGTAGCCCTGAAGCACAGACCTGGTGGCTGCATGGACCAGTGGTGCTCAGGGTACACAGCCAGCCAGGGCTCACCTCACTCTAAACAGCCAGCCTCAGACAAGCTTGGTTTCCTCAGACGAGGGATTTGTGTTGCAAGCTTCTGGTTTGATGAAGTACAGCCCTCCTCCATTTTATATTTTGGGGTGGAGAGTTGAGAAGACCTAAAACACAACTCAGGGTCACCTTGGGCAGTGTGGGGTGTGAACTCCAGCCTAGAGCAGAGTTCAGATAGCTGGATGGCTGTGGGTGTTGCTGTCCCCACTTTTTGCTGCTCTGGGGCAATCTGCTCTTTCACCAGAACTTTCTACTGACAAGTGAGCTCAGTAGTCCACTGTCTTTGGGTCAGATTCCACTGTCTTCAGAACCACACAAACATTTCTGGCCCACTGCTGGAGCTGCACGATAAATTTTAATGTAACGAAATGCATCACGCCCATGATAACAGGTGAAGGACATAATGACACAAGCACCCTGGCCACATTACATCCGATACTTCCTCTGCTCTGCAGTGGAGGCAGGTGCCACGGTCTCTGGCCTCTGAAAGACAACTGTCTGCTGTGGCCATCTGAAGTGGTTGATGTGAACAGGATAGTTTTAAGAACTTTTAATAATTGAGGTTAAAGTGCAAGCAAAGTGGCTTACACTCTGTAGTGTTTAGATAGGTTATATTCTAATTAATTCAAAATACTCATGGGAAGCTAGTTTGTCTCCTTACCCAGCTGTACTTGAAAACAAACCTAAAGACTGTCTAAGCAACACCATCTCCTAAGCATGCTGCCTGCCCGATCCTGGTACTAGTACTTGTATAATCTGAGAAGCTTCATTTTGGGCTGGTGGGTTTGGGGGTTCTGTAGCAGGGTACAGTTCTCTGGTGCTTAGGTTCCCTACCCTGAGAGGAGCACTGGAGAAAACCCAGGAAGATAGATTCAGCTCAGGGCAGAGTTGAACTGGCAGGATGCAGAACTGCCTTGCTAGGAGGGGAAGCTGTGGCTGTGGCCAGGCTCAAACCCAGCGCCTCACATATGCTGCCACTGTGCCAAAACCCACCTGACAGTCTTCATGGTCACTCTAGCTGGAACCCTTAGGGACAGGAGGAAGTCCCAATACATGGGGGTCCTGGTGTGTTCACCCATAACCTTGGGCTGATTGTGTGGCCTAGCAATATCTGCATGAGGAAGGCTTTTGTGAACACCTTGCACGAACATTACAGTTCTCACCTATTCTTGTCTCGGGTTCAACTCAGAAGAGGAGTGGGAGTGGGATCAATGGCCTCGCACTAGGCCTTAGCCTACAACCAAGGAATGTTTCCTCCTAGTAACTTTTCTCTGTCCAGTCAGCCTGCACGAACTCCAGAGCAGTGCACTGTCCAGTCTCCTGTTCCTGGAGGTCAGCTGGCCTGCCAGAGCTCTCCTGAAACTCAAGAGCTCTGCTTCTCAACCTTCACTGCTCTGGGATCAAACAAAGCCCTTGCTGCCCTTCCAGAGCTGAGGTGATGCTGCCTGTCAGGCTCTGGTGGCTGCGCAGATCCAAGGGGCTTCTTGTTAGTACACGTCTGCCAAGCTGTAAGTCGAGTTCACGATCCAGGTGAGCTCAGCCTGCTCCAGCTTCCCAGGAATGCCTACCTGACTGGGTAGAAGAGAAAAGCCTTCACCTGACATAGAGTAGCTGTCTCAGCTGGGCCGCGGCAGCTGCAACAACCCAAAGGCAACAGTACCAGCCCAGCCTGTTAGCATCCCCTCAGGGGGGTGTGGTGGGAGAGGGCCATGAAGTTCAGGAGAGCTTCCCTCTCCCTCCCCCCCTCCCCTCATTATTTAGGAGGTCAGTGACAGGCTGGCTGGCCCTCGTCGGTGGTGGCGGAGATGCCTTCTGTACACTTGTTCTGCTCCTGTAAGTGACCCCACCTGGATGGGGCCCTTGAGGCTCGGTGCCTTCTCTCCCCTAGGTTAGGTCTCCCTAAGAAAAGCCTGCAGAGTTGTTCTGGTTTCCCCATTCTTATGCCAGGGCTCCTCTACTTTCTTTGGGGGTGTAGTTTCTCAGGAGGCTCTCTTTAAAAACCAGGCTAGGATGGAATTTTGAGGGGTTAATTTGCTGCATAGACATTTCTGGGGCTCCTAAGACAAGACCAGCTGAGGAAGTCTCCTTTGTTTTTGTTTTTGATAGGCAAATGCTAGTGTAAATTCTGACAGAGCTTTATGTGCCCTGGAACTGCTGGGGAGCCTTCCTCTGCACCTTGAATCCCAATGTGTCACTGTTGAGGAAGGTTGCTGTGTCCTTGAAGCCCATCTTGTACCATATCTGTTTATAGAGCACAGTCAACATGGTCGCACTGAATATTTAATGAGAAAATAAAGACTGAGGTGTGTGTTCCTGCTACCTAACAGGTCTGTATGTGGGAGTTCTGGTGGCTGGGCCTGGACCCTACACCTCAGTACCATATCACAGGGCTTCCTCAGAACTTCAGAGCCTTCTGCTGGGAGTGCTTTGCTCATAACCACTCAACAGTGAGGAAATTAAAGTGGCGGTGAGGCGGGGACCTGCAGGGGAGCACATGTCCCCACCGCTGTCCTCCAGGTTGTCATCCTAAATTGCAGTCCATCTGCTAATGAGGAGACAAGGTGTTACCTTCCATTTGGAGCAGCCGCAGTAATTAGACCCTCTCAGACATCCCCTGTGCCTACCACTTCTGGCCAGTTTCCTGGGTTTTAAATTAATAGACCAAGTTAGAGGGAGCTGGGGAGGGAGTCCCTGGAGGGTGGACAGACAGGAAGAGGACTTAGCCTTAGACCCAGAGCCAGTGTGGATAAACTGCAGTTTGGCTCTCAGGCCACGCTGGGAGGTTTGGGGCCCAAGTGGCTGTTCCTCTTGTTGCCTCTGACTGAGCTTGGCCCTGTCGGGGAGAAGGCCTCTTTCTGTCTGCTGGTAATTGTCATGAGCACCTCTGTGCCTTAGGCTGTCTTTGTAAGTTATCTCAAGATGGGTAAAGCAGCGTGGGGTATGGGAGTCCTGTGGCCTGGGTAGAGCTTGCACCAGGCCCTTGCCAGCATAGAGAAGAGACCCCCACAGATACCAAGCTTGCCAAGCTCATCTGGACATGGGAATGTTGGTAGCTACCTCCCACCACCCGAAGGACTGCTGTGAAGCACAGATTAAGAACTTAAATCAGTTGCTGAAGGTGTCCTTGTTGAAGGTCTGCAGGCTGCAGCTGTGTGTCCTGGCCCTCGCTATGTGCGCAATCAGTATTTGTTGAGCAAATGAATGTGACAGTGGTCTACACAAGTGACATCTGAGGGTCCTCCCTCTGTCCTCTGAACCCTGGCTTCTATGCCCCCCTCTTCCATTCAGGCTCTAGTAGGGTAGGAATGGGGGTAGGTCTCGGTGGTCAGATTTTAGGATTCCCCGCCCCCCAGCTGGCAGACGCTGTCCTGCCATATGCCTGGAGATGAGCTCAGCTCAAGAGCCCTAGGACAGGCCTTTCATTCCTCTCCAGCCCAGCTTTTAGATTCACCTCCGATTAGTAGGTTTGTAGGCCCCTCTCTGGAAGTGCTTGCTTGCTGGCACTCTGACTGGCTGCTTCAAGGTGCTCAGCAGGCTAGCAGGGTGAGAGTTGGTGGCACCATCCCTTAGTTTCAGAATGAAGTATTCCCAAGAAGTCATCAAGTGTGAAGATGTGTGTTGTGTTGCTAATGGGACACTGATGAAATATTAATATTCTCATCTCTCCTGTCAGTGTCCAGGCTCTCAACATTTTTCTACCTTTACATCAAGAGTTGCAGACAAGCCGGGCATGGTGGCGCATGCCTTTAATCCCAGCACTCGGGAGGCAGAGGCAGAGGCAGGCGAATTTCTGAGTTCGAGGCCAGCCTGGTCTACAAAGTGAGTTCCAGGACAGCCAGGGCTACACAGAGAAACCCTGTCTCGAAAAACCAAAAAAAAAAAAAAAAAAAAAGAGTTGCAGACACTAACATTCCTTAGCATTTCTAGATAACCATGCTGTCTCTGGTGCAATAGGCAAGTTTGGTGACTGTCCAGTGGGGGGTGAAGCCTTGTCACTTTGTGGGTGTCGGGATGGTATTTTGGATGACATTCTTAGCGACTTGCTCTTGGACTGGCACCTACCAGATTGGATGCGACTTTGACTTCACTCCCAATAGAAGGCTTTGCCTCAGTCTGTATGTAGGGAGTTGCTGTCACAGCCAAGGGCCAAGCTTGAGCCCTACAGATGGCACCCAAAGAAGGGACGCTGCAACCAGTTACAGGGACGGAAGTCTAGGCCCAGACTATGCGGCCTGTTCAAAGGCACTAGCCAGTACAACACAGAGGCAGGCTGTGAACCCAGCCTCCACACCTAGAGTTATAGTGACAGGACAAATTGCTACCTGCACCCTCTGTCCTTGGTTCTAGAACCACAGGCTTCCATCCTTGCTTGTGGCCTGGACTGATTGACATCCCTGCTTCATTCAGTTCCATTTTCTGGAAGGAAGTCCTGTATGTCCTCATCCTATGTGTGTGGTGTGTGTCCTCATCCTATGTGTGTGGGGTGTGTGCTCATCCTATGTGTGTGGTGTGTGTCCACATCCTATGTGTGGTGTGTGACCTCATCCTATGTGTGTGGTGCATGTCCTCATCTTATGTGTGATGTGTGTGTCCTCATCCTATGTGTGTGGTGTGTGTCCACATCCTATGTGTGGTGTGTGACCTCATCCTATGTGTGTGGTGCATGTCCTCATCCTATGTGTGTGGTGTGTGTCCTCATCCTATGTGTGTGGTGTGTGTCCTCATCCTATGAGTGTGACTGGCTTTTTTCCTGGGCTCAAAACCAGGCCAGCTGCTGTGCCTGGAAGTGTGGGAGGTTGAAGCGGCTATCTCGCTGGCTGCTCTGACCCAGTGTGGCTATGCCACATGACCTGAGTGCCCTCCTTGGACTGCTCAGCACGGCGGAGAAGTGCAGTGCAGTAGCCTCCTAGATCTGCCCCTGGTGGTCAGCAACATGGTTAGCTCTCAGGCCACCCACTCTGTCCTAAACCACTGTCAGGTGGGGAACCCCAAGTTTCCAGTGCTTGCTTTCCTGTCCTCAGGCTCCAAAAGAAGCTTTTGGTGAGCCCTGGCCCTGCCTTGGGCACTCCCTCCCCCTGAGTTTTCAGTCCAAACTCCCTGTCAAGGGCCCAGGATTCTGATTTCTTTTCCTTAGTGTCTCCTGTGGCTTTGTGAGTGGCATTTGTATTTAGCCACTGTAGCTATGCCCCACCAGGCTCTGTGCTAAGGGGAAATCAGTGGGAGGAGCTGGGGAAGAGCACCAGAGGCTTCACAGCACAAGTAGTGTTGGCTTGGGTCTCCAGGCAGGCTGGGGGCCATGGGAGGAGAGAGTGAGACTGTAGGCAAAGGAAGTGTCCTTTTGGTCTGGAGCACAGAGCCTTGAGTGCATTAGTGTCCTGATCTGAGGTGCAGGAAGCCATGTTGGTCCTCACTGCATCTCAGTGCCATGGGAATACTGGGCACAATGACTTGTTATTTGTGGAATCCATATGATATTGACTTCATCCACATGAGTGTAGGCGTCAAAAGGAGAGGCTGGTCTCTGACATTGTTGCTGTTTTCTGGAACTTGAGTACTGCCCGAGGTTTTCATGTGTGAATGTGTACTCGAAACTAAGCACAGACACACATGTAACAACAGACTGCTCTAGCTAGTGGCCACTCTATGGCCGGCACTGCGGCCTCTGACCAGTAGGAGGCAGCACGGGGCACCATTTGCATGGACGAAGCCTCTCCCAGAGCAGATACTCAGGAGTGGGAATGTGGCTGGGACGATGGAGGCAGCACACACATGGCTGGGAGCTGCTCAGGCTTACTGGCTCACTCTGGGTGTGCACTGCTGCTTTCTCTCTTCTCTAGAAACACCTTTTCCCCCATCTCACCTGCTTTTTATCTTGATTTGTGTGCCTACTGTAGCCCCAATGAAGACATACTGCACTGCCTGCAAAGAGCAGCCGGCTGAATTCTAATTCTGTGCAGCTCGCAGGCCGACTTTTGGCTACAGATGCTTCCGGAGTAACCAGAGAGGAGCCACAGTCCTGTTTGGTTCTGCAGCTCATCAGGGCTCTCCCCTTGCCTGGCTCTCATTGGTCTTGGGCTTAATGAAGACTTCTGATTTCAATTCATTATTTTCTGAAAAAGGAAAGGCTGCTTTAACAGAAGCTTTAAAGTCAGGACTTCCAACTGTCAGGCAAATGGGGGGTCCTTTAAGTAGTTTGAGTTTTTAAAAAAGGATATATTTATGAAACTTTTAAAGATTATACTTTTTTTTCTCCAAGAACGTAGGCGCCACCCCTATGTCTGTATACCACTTACAGGTGTAGTGTACTGGGGAGGCCAGAAGAGGACATCATATCTCTTGGGACTGGAGTTCCAGATGGTTATGAACCACCATGTGGGTGCTGAGAATTGATCTTGGGTCTTCCAGAAAAGCAGCCCCTAGAAATGCAGTAACTTTTACGTGCTCTGAATTCTTGTGCTTTATAATTTCCTGGCCTGTATTTTCACATCCTGGGGGCTTTAGCAGTCAGCCATAACCCTCTGTCTCTGCTCTAAGGCTGGAACCCAGGCTGATGACCAGGGAGGCCATTGCAGGCCTTCAGCAGAGCCAAGTCCACACTTATCCTTAGAAGGAATGGTTTGCAAAGGCCAGAGTCCCTAGTCTGAGGGCATGGAACACAGCAGAGCCAGAACGGGAGGGTGATTTGGAGGAAGTAACCCCTGGGCTTTGGAGTCCACCTTTGGCAGCCATGGCCACTCACATGGGGAGGAAGGTGCAGTCATGGGGTTAGTGGCACTAGGAAGATTACAGTGGAACTGGGGATATAGCTCAGTTGGTAGAGTGCTTATCCAGCATGCCTGAAGCTCTGAGCACCAGCCCTAGCACTGCATAAAACTGGCAAACGGTAACAATGCCTGCAGTCCAGCACTGGGAGGTGGAAGTGGGAGGATCAGAAGTTCACCCAGCTGTTGGGGGAGTCTGTGGCCAGACTGGATTATGTGGATCTCTGTCTTTAAAGACAAAAGGAACCTGCCAAACAAGGGCGGCAGAGCTCTCCTGCTTGTGAGGGTTTCCAGTGGCTCAGCATACCCTCCCACACTGGTTCTCAGCGGCTCGCTCTTGGTCTGAGTCCTTAAGCTCTTGGGCGTGCCTTGTTGTTTTTGATGTTCCATCATGCTTTGTGTCTGGTGTTGGAGCCCAGAGTCTTGAAGGCTTGTCCCCACTCCCTGAGTGCCATCCCTGCCTTCTTATTCTAAGACGCCAGAGCCTGGGAGGTGACCAGGCTGCCAGGGTAGGGAAGGAGAGACCCAGAGCACTGAGGTTTGGGGGCAGAGGGGGTGGGGAGTGGTTTCCTCTGTCCTCAACCCAGGGAAGAGCTCCTGGTCTCTCCCCAGCTGGACTGGATCAGGCTCTCCCACCTGTTGGCATAGCTCAGGCATCGCAGAGTAGAAAGCTCATCTGTTTTCCAAGAAAGGACTCAGAGAGAGAGATGGCCAAATTGAGTTAGGAGTGCCAGGAATCCAGCCAGATCCAGGCGCAGCCCTGAGTTCCTGTAAGGCCCGCCCCGCCCAGCCCTGAGTTTCCTCAGCAGGGGAAACCAAGCAGCTCTCCATGGCATTTACAACAGCGTGATTTACAGGCCTGGATGTCTGCTGCACATCAGTCTCTCTCCTCGAAGGCCTGAGCCTCCGCCTTATGAATGAGGCCACTGGTCGTCTAGGTTTCCCTTTCAGATTGGGATTCTCCTTTCTGCTGTGTATGTGAGCAGACTCAGACAGTCCCCACCCCACCCACGCTCTGTGGGAGACACCCTTGGGAGTGCGGAAGTGAGCTAACCTTAGTTCCAGGCCTCAGGAGATCATGGAGAAACCACTGGACCTGCAGGAGAGAAGTTGTCTTAGTTGTGTGCCCATTGTGCTGATGAGAGAGAATCTGGCTCTCCCTTACAGGCGACAAAGTGGATGTGACCAGCAGGAACTGTGGGGTTGCTCTTAGGGAAGGCAGAGGCCCATGTGGCTTGCCCAGGAGACTTGTTCTGAGCAGAGCAAGAAGACCATCCCAGGCAGGGAGCAAAAGCAGCTCCATGAGGTGCAGCAGGCATGGTGGGAACTCGATGTGTTTAGGAGGGTGGAGAAAGCCTGAGGGTGGCATGAAGGGAGTTGTGGGTGTTGGTGATGCCCAGGCTGCAACGGAAAGGCCCAGATGAAGTGATGTCTCCTGGCTCAGAGGGGACATCCAGGTCAGCAAGATCTGAGCCAGGAGAACGATGAGGCCAGAGACTCGCAGTCCTCAATCCAGGCCACAGTGGCAAGAGTGTGGATCCAGACAGAAATGACAGAGTCACGTGTTAAGAAAAGGAACCTTGAGGACATAGTCATCTGTCACTGAGGCTGAGGCCCAGAGCCATGCAGGGATAAATCCTCAGTCTTAGGCCTGGCTGGCTGGGCCCCAGAGGAAGGACAGTGACTTCAGCAAGAGTCCATAATGCTTTACAAAAGGTGGAGGCAGAACCACAGTGAAGTACTGGGAAGGCTGCCAGGAATATCTCTGCCATGAATACCTCCCCTGACCCCCTCTAGGGGCTCCCTGTGGGCAGGTCATGGGGAAGATACCGGGTAACAGGATTATGTGACAAGGTCAGGGCTATTGGTTTCTTTGTGATCTGGCTGGCTGGGTTGTGCCCAGCAACCCCAAGCCCCTGAATGTGTTTCTTTAACTTCTGAGGCAACGCGCCTAGGACAGCTTCCCCAGCTCTTGTTTGGGAAGAATTAGGTAACTATTCTTAAATGGATTACGTCAGCAGCCTTGACACTGAACAGGCAAACGTGTGAGAGGAAGAACCTCTCCCCAAATCCTGAGCCAGCTGCTTCAGGAGAGGACTGAAGAAGAAGAATATTTTTTGAAGCACAGACCACATTTGTCCTGGGAGCCAATAAGAAGGCAGAGTTTGGGTAATCTATGCAAAGGCCCCTCAGTTGCCCTGTATCCATCATCCCAAGTGACAGAATTTACATCATTAATCATTGGTGGTAATAGAAAAGTCATTGGAATAGAATGTTGTCACAGGATAAATGTCTCCCAATTGCATATAAATGTCTCCGCTTTACTGTACTATTTGTGCTTGAGAAATATTGTGGCTTCAAAATGTTGTTTATCCACTGTCTGGAAACCATCAGCACTGGCCTGGCCTACCCACAGCCTCACCCGAGGAAGCCAGAGCTGCTTCCTTCAGCTCAGGCCTACAGGCAGCACACACACACACACACACACACACACACACACACACACGCACACGCACACGCACACGCACACGCACACGGTTCATCGGTTCATCTCTGCCTCCCCACAGTTGGCTACAGAGCTGGGGAGGCAGTACCGTGGGGAGTGCAGCAGGGAAGCACCCCTCCTTGGTGTCCTGATGGGTTGTCCTGTGGACACAGACACTTGTCCCCTCTCCTGGCTTCCAAATAGGAAGGTCAGCTTGTCTGGCCCTGGCCCAGTGTTGTTGGGTGGTCACTACTTCAGATCCCAGGGCCCCAGGCTACAGAGCAGCCAAGGGGACACAGTAAGCCAGAATCTGAAGAGCTGAACCTTTCTGCTTCTTTACCATTTTAGAAATTAAGCTGCCGTGTTTTCTGGCTGGCGGATTTCTGCTCTGTGACCCGAAAACACTGTTTTTGGAAACTGTATCTGCTGACACCTTTTCCCTGAGGTTTCTGTGTCTCTGTGCAACGCACTGCCCTGCATTGGTGGGCTGGGTACTGGCTTCTTGTTGGGGCCGTAGCCTCTCTCCTTGGAGATCTAGAATTGTTTTAAAGCAGTGCCAAGCACCTGAGCTGATAGGCTGGGCTGGGGTTTCATCAGTACCTTGGGTGGAAGAAGAGTTCCTTTAATGAAGATATTTTGTGAATGATGGTCTGTCAAATGTTCAAGTGACAGCTACTCAGGATGTCACAGACTGGTCAAATCCTATACATATTGTGAGTGGATACAGGATCACCAACTCTCAAACTTGACCAAGTGAGGCAGTTAAAAGCCAGTTCCCACAGTTGCCATCCTCTCATAAAGGTACACCAACAACAGAGGCAGGGTGTGCCTTCCAGCGGAAGCGTGCTCCAGTGCAGTACATTCAGCTGACTTCTCCCACGCCCCCTTTTAAAATTCTTCTCATTTTGCCAAACACTGGCAAGAACCTTTACCTGGCCCTCAGTCCTCCTGTTTCAGAAAAGCAAGTGGAAGAACACGAGGGACAGGGACTGGACGGGGACTGGGGCTCCCGAGGCTTGTCTATTCTGGTTGTTCTTGGCTTTGTAACAAATTACTCCCGACAGGGCAGTGCAAGACAACAGTCATTTATTACGACTGCCGACTCTTTCGGTTCTGGGTTGGCCCAGCAGCTTTTGCTTGAGGTGTCTCAGCACAATCCCACGGCACTGGAACAAGCACCCCCAAATCCTCCTGAGAGTCTGGGGGAGATGCAGACATTTGGGGGACCCCTCCTTTTGTGTAACCCTTCGGCACGATGGCTTCAGGGTCATGAATTCTCACATTAATACACGGAGACCGTGACCTTTCACAGACAGCCTAGCCAGCCACTGCTGCTTTGGGCTCTTAGTTACAAGCAAGCCATTAAGGCTGCTCACAAGGAGGGAACCAGACACTGCTTCTTGGCGGGCGGCAAGCCGGAGGCTGTGCAGACTTGTTTTAAAACCATCCTACGTTTGCAACCAGTAGGCCAAGGCTGAGGCTCCCCTGGGAGGCTAGGTTTTAATTTGGAGCACTGGAGTCTTGGAGCCCTGCCCCCATTCCCTAAGAGTTCCAGGAAGGACACTGCTGGAGTGGCTCCCTCTTTTCTCTGATAGGCGCGGCTTGCTCATGGCCACAGTAGCAAACTCCACTTTCTGGTTCCTCCTTGTACTTGGATGAAGTAATAAATTTCATGAATAAGGTAGATTCCATCAAATAAGTATCAATTAAAGTCTTTTATGATCATAATGGAGACTATGAATTAAAGTCAAGTTAGAAAAATAACCAATAAAAGAGCAGACTCCAGAAACAGATGAAAAAATCCCAGGATGGCAGGCGCTTGCTGCTGTAAAGCAGCAGTCTTCAACCTGCACAGAGCACCTTCTTTAAACAAGATTGTTTCTCCAGGATGTGACATGCTGCCGTCACACCAGAGCAGAAGCCTCCTCCCCAGGACCTGAGGCAGGCAGGAAGGGCTGAACAGGCCCTTTCTCAGCCTCTTCTCCACATGAGCTGGCCGTTCAGTTCTAAGGACTGACATGTGCTGGAAGTTTCTGGTTCTGATTCCCAGGAAAGGGAAGACAGCCCCCTCTGGCAGGCAGCGCCTGGCCAGGTCCCGAGGGGCCCATGCATGGCTGCTGCCTTGGCCTGGGTTGGCAGCCCTCACTGCTGTCTGCCTGCTCTTTGACCCAGCCATTGCCATTCCTCAGGCTCATGGCTTGAGCTCAAAATCCATTTGAGTTCCCTGTCACTGCCCCACATTGGCTGTGTCTCTACGCCTCCTTCCTTTGGAGGCAGATGGAGCCTTGGAAACCCTGGCTCACCAGCCCAGGTGCCCTTCCCTCTATTTGGCCCACCCAGCTCACCTGCTGCTTTTTTGCAGTGGCCTGGGAGGGCAGACTTGTCATTAACTCTGGCCAGCACATTGCAGCCATCTCTGGTTAGACAAGTGGGAGCAGGGGAGCTATTGGCTGCTGCTCAGATCCTCCCATCCACTTGTGGGGAGTGACCACACCAGGCACACTCCTGCTTGCCTCCCATGCAATCGCTGGGGCGGTTTTCCTTCTGAATCCCCTAAGTCTGCCGGGTTTAGTGAATTATTTAATATTGCAGCTCTCGCCAGAAGAATGGTATGAAATTCATCGGAAATGCTCTGCTCTCTCCAGGCCGGCCTGTAGCTACCTACACTCAAGGGGCCACCTGGGTTGGTTGGTGACAAGCCAACAGAAGTTTACCTGGAGTCAGTAACAAGCCAGGCCACTCAGTCATTGGATAGATATTTACTGTGTACCTGTCCCCAGCCAAACACTGTTCTTAAGTCTGCAGTGACAAAAGGAAGAGCCATCACTCTTGAAGAAGAGCCACGGGAGACAAAGGCCCAGAGAGGCCAATGAGCTAAAACTGGTGGCAAGGAGGGGCTTGTGAGCGAGGCCGGCTAGGTGATCCTGAGGAACTAACATCCTGAAGAGACCAGGGTCCACATGGCCCCCTTTGCTGAAGAGACCAGAGTCCACGTGGCCCCATTTGCTGAAGAGACCAGGGTCCACGTGGCCCCCTTTGCTGAAGAGACCAGGGTCCACGTGGCCCCCTTTGCTGAAGAGACCAGGGTCCACGTGGCCCCCTTTGCCGGCATTAGATAGAGTTCAGTTCCATCCACTTGGCGACTGGGCAGACAGAGGTAACCACAGCCAGCCCTCCCCTGCCTAGCTTCTCCCCCTTACTGAGCGTCGACTCTGCTTTTCTGCTCTTGGCCCTGTGAGCAGGAAGTATATATTTAGATTGTCCTGTACTCTCCGTGTAACAGTCTCCATTCCTGGTGAAGACGGGAAAATGGGTCAGCTGTATTTACTAAGAAGCGTGTCCCAGCTCCTTTGCTGAGGCTATTTATAAACTTTCAAAGATGTGAGCTAAGTTCCTACATCTTACTGGAAGCCGAGAGTGCCTATGAATACTCTTTCTATTACTACGCTGGGGATTTAGCACTTCGGGTGGCAACACATTGAGTAGAACTGGTGGAGAATCTTGCAAATCATGATTTTGATGGACTCTGTCAGCCCAAGCTGCCCCTTGGTCCCATTTCTCCGGGCATTTTTTTTTCCTTGTGACATGGTTGTAGTTGTCTTGGATATGATGAGAGATTATGCTGTGACTATAAATGTCGGGCCAAGGCCAGCCTGGGCCCTTCACAGCTGATACCGTGACAGCTTCATCTGAATGGTAAGGCATTAAGTGTCCAGTGCCAGTGACTGAGGCCTGCCCTTGGACCAGCACTGCTCGCTGAGCCCAGGGCAGTTGGTCTAGAGGAAGGCGTTTCCAGAGCCTGGGACCAGCGTGAGCTTGGTCTGAGTTTCCTCCCACTGTTCACTACCTGGAAGCTGCCTCAACCCCATGTCTTCTCCCTGATACCTCCGCTACTCCACAGTCCCTGCCATCCTTCCTGTCTTGAACGTCCTGCCTGCACGTTCTGGAGTCCTGACTTCAGGACCATTATGCAGAGTGTACTCAAACAGCCTGTGACCGTTCCTCAAGGTGACCGTTTGGCATGTGTTCTTGCCAGATGCCTACTGCAGAGAGGCAAGGCTGGGTCCCAGTTAGACCTTGTGGATGGAGGCCCCACAGCTACAGGGCTAGAGCTCAATGCTGACCAGATGAGCTCTCAGCTTCTGGTAGCCCCTGGATCACAGGGGTCTGCAGCTCATCCTCCTACTATGCCCACAGGAGAAGCATGCTGACTACTAAAAAACTGCTAATTGTGCCAGAACAGTCTGCACTCAAGGCAAAAGGGCTGGTGGGAGGGTGAAATAAGTCCTTCATGGGGTGGTGGGAGGGTGAAATCAGTCCTTCATGGGATAGTGGGAGGGTGAAGTAAGTCCTTCATGGGCTGGTGGGAGGGTGAAATAAGTCCTTCATGGGTTGGTGGGAAGGTGAAATAAGTCCTTCATGGGATGGTGGGAGGGTGAAATAAGTCCTTCATGGGATGGTGGGAGGGTGAAATAAGTCCTTCATGGGATGGTGGGAGGGTGAAATAAGTCTTTCATGGGTTGGTGGGAGGGTGAAATAAGTCCTTCATGGGATGGTGGGAGGGTGAAATAAGTCCTTCATGGGATGGTGGGAGGGTGAAATAAGTCCTTCATGGAATGGTGGGAAGGAGAAGTAAGTCCTTCAGTCACTGGTTCAAGACTGTATCTGGCCACCCTGAGCGATGTTCCCAGTATAATCATCTAGCCCCCAGTCTCACTTTGGGGTGGGAAATGTCTTGAGGAGAGTTGAGCCTGTTTTCTCCCAGATCAGAAGTACCTGGGTTGGTGACCCCTAAGTCTTTCTGTAATTAAATTTTAAATGACATCCTTAGACTTAAATATCTAACAATATCTATCTAGTTTAGCCCCAGAGTCCTCAGTATGTCCATGATGTACATGCTTAGTAGCTGCTTGACGATATACCTGCTTTCTAAGATGTCCTTTGTGACCATATCACCATGGTGGGCTGCGTATATTTCAAATATTTGTGAACTTGAAAACCCTGGGTCACATTGAATCTCTTCACCCGCATTTTCTGTTCGGAATGCTGTTTTTTGTTGGTTGTTTGTTTCTTGTTGTTTTTCTTTTGTTGTTGTTGTTGTTGTTGTTGAGGTCCTTGCCTTTTATCTCAGCAAACCCCAAGAACGCAGGCATGGCATCCTCCCAGGGAATCCAAAGGATGGCCAGTGGTGGAGGTGAACCACCCTGGGCAAGCAGACGGGCCCAGGTACTACTGAGGACTGAATCCTGCCCCTACCCCCAGGGGTTTAATATGCCCTGTGGGTCCCCTGCACACAAGATGCCTTGGAACATTTAGGGAACAAAGTTCTAGACTTCGGGGCAGCCCTTGGTCAACTGAGAAGGATATTCCTATCCCTCAGGCTCTGAGTCCCCTGTAGCCATCAGGAAGGTTTGCAGGAGAGATAGGCAGGTCTAGGCACCCCCCCCCCCACACACCCCATCTACAGGAAAGAGGTAGGTGGCCTCTGCGTCCTCTTTCTTTTCTGCTGGAGCATCAGCCTTGCTATCTAGCCATTGTTGGAGGTCATCTCCACATTCATGGCAGTACTTGAACACAGGCTCTTCCAGGATGTGGCCCAGAGAACCCTTTCTGTGAGGAGAGTGCCTTCAAGCCCATGGCCACACTGTGGCCTTTCCAGGAACGCAGTGCCCTGCTCCGTGCAGAGCTGAGTATTCCCTTTGCTGTTTTGGTGGATGTGTGCCCTCCACCTGAAGTTTTAAAAACCATGGCTTCAAAGAGTTGAGAGCTCTGCAGCCCCCCAGTTTACAAAATGGGGTTTCTGAAAGGATCAGAGCTGAACTCCATCCAGCAGTTGCCCATGTCAGTAGAGTTGACTGATCTGGGATGGGCAGGGGTGCTTCCTGTTAAGCAGGTGTGCCGGCCCTCCCTCTCCCTGCCCACCCATCTGCCTTCTACACCTCCCCTTCCATAGGCGGCCCTCACCAGGGCTTTCGGCATTGGCCTTCTACAGTCCTTGCTTGTCCACTTTCCCCTTGGGGCCTTTGTACCTTCTTGTCCCCCTCCCTCAAAGTCCTCTGCTCTCAGCCTCTCTGATGAAAGACCCACACACACACATACTTCCCAAGACTTGCTTTCCAAGTCATTCCTGAAACAGTGGCACCCTGTTGAGAGGAGACCCAGTTTCTCTGTTTCCTCCTCTCTGCCCTTGGAACCAGGCTTCCTCGTGGCTGTGGAAGACACCTTTCCTCTCTTGTCATTTAGCCCTGGTTTCACTGTCAGTAAACCTCTCCCCATGGGTGACGCTTTAGTCGGCAGTGTGTCCTTTGTGCAGATGGATGGCACTCAGGGTGAAGGACTTTCAGTTTTGTCAAGTAAGACTTAGAAGAATTCCAGGTCCTGGGTACCACTAATGTCTGATCAGAGGAAAGTTGGAAGGACACGGTCCTTGAATAAAGGGCAGCTCTTCCAGCAGAATAAATGTAGCATGATAGAAAAAACCAGTTGTCCCTCTCCCTGACCCTCGGGGGATGGACGAAAACCTCATAAATGCCAGAGGTCATTGGTGAGCATCTGGGGGCATTTGTCTCTAGCATCAAGTTGGCACCATTCCCCCAGTGTTACGTACCACAGCGACTTCACAGGGTGTGGGCCCCTGATTGGGATCCAGGTCTTCGGCTGAACTTGCTTTCTCTTGCTGTAGCTGCAGAAATGCCTTTGTGGGTCGCTCAGTACTTCCTGGTTCCACAGATGCCCCTGTGAGCCTTTCTACCACCACCAGTCTTGTTCCCCTTGCTCTGTGCTGTTACATGTCCACTCGTCTGTCCTCCTGAGTCCAAGTCTTGTTCCATCTGTGTTGAGGGTCCCTGCATGCCACAATGCTCCAGAGAGTGCATAGCTATTTACTGTTGACAGTCACGAATGCCTAAGTTTCCTTTTGCTATGACAAAATACCTCGACCAAAATACCCTAAGGGAGTTCTTCGGTGAAAGTCACTTATAGAGAAGTCAAGACAGCAGGAGCTGGAAGCACCTGGTGACATCACATCCACAATAGCAGAAGCCATGGGTTAATGCATAAATACATTAATGCATAAATACTCAGCTCACCTGCTCACTGTCTTTCTTAGTCAGTGTTCTATTGCTGTGAAGATACCATGGCCATGACAGTGACTCTTATAAAACAAAAACAAAAACAAAAACAAAGCACTTAATTAGGGCTTGCTGCATTCAGAGGCTTAGTTCATTATCATTATCACAGGAAGCATGGCAGCCCACAGCAGACATAGTGCTGGAGAGGTAGCCGAGAGCTCTATATCCAATGGACAGGCAACAGGGAGAGCAACACTGGGCCTGACTTGAGCATGTTAACCCTCCCCCAACCCCACCAGTGACATATTTCCTCCAATAAGACCACGTTTCCTAAATCCTGTCAAGTAGTGCTGCTCCAATTCAAGTCTATGAACCTTTGGGGGGACGTTCCTATTCAAACCACCACATTCTTATATAGTCAAGGATGCCTAGGGAAGGGTGCCACCCACTGTATAGTCAAGAAAATCTCCCACAGATATGTCCACAGGCAACGTGAACTACACAGACTCTCACTGAGATTCCCTTTCCTGGTAATTCTAGGCTGTGACATTGACAAACTGTCACAGTAAGTTTATAGGTGGGACAAATATCAGGGCAGCTTGGGTACACAAACCCAGGTCCTTCTCTTTCTGTAACTCATTTTAACTTCGAGATCAATCCCCCATCTCATCAAGCTACAGAAACACTACTTTGTTTAATTCTATGTTTTCTAAACCAACTGAAATCTTCCCCAAGGGCTGGATATGTAGCTTCAAGGCAGAGTGCTTTGAGCATGTTAAGGCCCCACGATCAATATCCAGTACCTAACCCTGATCCAACGTTAGTGGGTTTGTTGGTGTAAGCCACGCAAGGAGGTGAGGTGGTCACCCTGTAAGGAGGTAAGGTTGCCAGCTCTTGTCAGCTGCGTCTGCATCCCTCTTAGGGGTTTGAGAAGCTGGTTGTCACATGTGAACCTCTGGGGTTCTGGTTAAATGATCTCCAGATCCATGTGAAGAACAGACTCAGGCCTGCTGGTGGTGCTTGAGCCTCTGATGCTCACAGCTCGGGAGGGGCCTCTTGTTCACCACCCTGCCTCACCCTGCTTCACGTCTGTGTCGGGTCATAGTCCTCACTGGCAGTGGAGAGGCTGGTTCAGGGCTGGTGTGCTGCAGGAGTGGGTGCTGTAGCCCCCTGGCTTGCTGGCCTACTTGCACATGTGGGTCTCTCATTGACTTCAGTGATGAAAACAAAGTACTAGAAATCAGACAGATTAGAGACACTTGCTCTAGCAAAGACCTTGCCACATCCCAGCATGCGTCCCTCCAGGTGATGTAGTCATAAAGTGTTAAATGTAGCACACACCGAGGCCCTAAGAAAGCCTGACACTGTGCTGAGAATCACACAGGTGTTAATTGGTTGGATCATGACAGCCCCGTGGGGCAGGGTTGCTGGTTTTCTCTTTTTTTTTTTTTTTCTGAAGAAATTAAGGCACAAAGTGTCATCTGCCCAAATCCAGTTCGGCCAGCTGGGCAATCTGGCTATGGATGTGTGCTCTCACACCTGCATGCAGATGTGCAGGCTCGGGGCCAACGCACAGAGCAGTCAGCACACATCAGCAGAGCCCTCGCTCTGGTTTCTGGCAGGTGAGAAGCCGTCTCTGTACCCTCAGGGCTCGTATGTCATCTGTGGGGTGGAGGAATGAGTGAGTGGATGCATGTGCTTTTGGGTTGGGGCACACACTTTTTCACCAGCAGTGACAGGCAAATCCCTGTTTCTTTTGACAACTCATTTCCCACTCCCCCACCCCACTTCCTGAGCAAGAGGCACCTGTGCCGACTGGAGCCTCCTCACACAATCCCACGGGGCAATGCTATCATTGCACACTTAAACACAAAAGCTTCCCGGAACCTCATTGACGGGTACTAAGCTGCATCACGAATGGACAAGGTGGTGAGTCAGAGCATTGTGAACAATGAACCGAGCCAGGAAGGCTGTCCCGCCCTCCCTAGCCATGTGCGCCAGTGCTGCCTCACAGGCATGCCGTCTTCCATGCAGCTGTGGATTTGCCTTCTGCCGTTATAAACCATTTTACATTTCCAGAGTTTTAAAAACTTAAGATTTTTTTTAATTGTGTGTGTCTTAGTTAGGGTTTTACTGCTGTGAACAGACACCATGACCAAGGCAACTCTTATAAAGAACAACATCATTGGGGCTGGCTTACAGGTTCATCAAGGTGGGAACATGGCAGCATCCAGGCAGGCAGGGTGTAGGAGGGGCTTGAGAGCTCTTCATCTGAAGACTGTGAGCAGGATACTGGCTCCAAGGCAGCTAAGAGAAGGGTTTTAAAGCCCACACCCTCAGTGACACACCTACCCCAACAAGACCACACCTCCCAACAGTGCTGCTCTCTGGGCCAAACATATACAAACCATAACTGTGTGTCTGTGTGCACATCTGCATGTAAGTATGTGCACATGTGCAGGCAGGCACTCGCAGAAGCCAGAAGAGGAGGCAGGAGAGGAGGCAGGAGTCCCAGAGCTGAAATGGCAGGTGGTTGTAAGCTGCCCAACATGGGTGCTTGGAACTGAATTCTGGGTCCTCTGCAAGAGCAACAAGTGACTCTCACTGCTGGGCCACCTCTCCATTTTGAGGGTTTTATATAAATGCAGCAAATGGCATACTATTCTTTTGTTTACTCAGTGTGATGACTCTGAGATCCATCCCAGCATGATAGGAAACCCATTGATTCTTACTGTGGAGTAGCATTCTATCTTACAGGTATGAGACGGTTTGTCTGTTAACCTATTGACAGATATTCACCATGTCTTCAGGTTTTGGACAGTTACAAATAATGCTGCCACGAGTGTTTACAAGGATATCTTTATGTGGATGTTTTTTCCTTATTGTATGCATGCTAGTGCTCAGCTTGCATTCTTCACTCATACACAGTCCAGGATCCTCAGCCCAAGGAATGGTACTGTCCACAGTGGGCAGCTCTTCTTACTTCAGTTGATATAATCAAGATGATTTCCCATAGACATATCCACAGGCTTAAGGAATGGTACCACCCACAGTGGGCAGCTTTCTTACTTCAATTAATATAATCAAGATGATTCCCTATAGACATGTCCACAGGCCCAAGGAATGGTACTGCCCACAGTGGGCAGTTCTACCAACCTCAAGTAATATTATTATGATGATTCCCCATAGACACGTCTACAGACCAACCTGAACTAGATACTGAGTGCATCATTGTTGTCAAAACGACAATTAAAATTAGTTAATATTACAATAAGCTCATTGTTGGAGCAGTGGGTAACAGCATGGGGTAGAAAGGCTGAACCATGCAGAGACTGTCATTGTTTTCCAGTATGGCCATACTAATTACCATCCCACCCATCATGGGGTAAGGAGTCCAGCTTCTCCACATTGTACTGCTTCATGTGATCAGCCTTTTGACTTCATCTGACCTAATTGGCATGTGGTCCCCCAGCACTTGGGATTATCTCTGTGAGTTCAAGGCTGACCTGGTCTACATGTTGAGTTCCAGGACAGCCAGGACAACAGTGAGACCCTCTCTCAAAACCAAACAGATAACTTTTTTCTTGCCAATGAACTCAGAGACTCTTCTCTGTCTGTCTGTCATACCACAGGGTCTTCTTACCAATTTTCTTCCAGTCTGACAGCCCTGTACCTTTAAGTACAGAAGCTCATTTCTGTCTTTCTCATTGTTACGAATTGTTCTTAAGTCATATCCATTCTCCGATGTTTCCAGCGTGCTCTGTTGTTTCTGTTCTTGCTGGGTGAATGTCAAGTGTGTGCTCTACCACTCAACTAGAGGGGTTTTGTCTTGTCTTTGTTTTTTAATGTCTTTAGATTTTTTTTTACATGTCTGAGTGTTTTGCCTGCATGAATGTATATGCAGTGTGAGTGTGCCTGATATCTGTGGCGTTCAGAAGAGGGTGCTGAAAGGGTCCCCGAAACTGGAGTTACAGATGTTTGTGAGATGCCATGTTGGGTGCTTGGAATTTAACCTGGGTCCTCCAGAAGAGCAGCCAGTGCTCTTAACTGCTGAGCCATCTCTCCAGTCCCAAATTTTATTTTTGTTTTTATATTTCTGTTATTTTTAAAAAACTTTTTTTTTTGGTTTTTTGAGACAGGGTTTTTCTGTATAGCCCTGGCTGTCCTGGAACTCACTTTGTAGACCAGGCTGGCCTCGAACTCAGAAATCCACCTGCCTCTGCCTCCCGAGTGCTGGGATTAAAGGCGTGCGCCACCACGCCCGGCTTTTAAAAAACTTTTAAATTTGATTTTTAAATATTTAACATAATATAATCATGACATTTCTTCCAAATTTTATCTTTTATTACATTTTTGTGTGTGAGCGCGTGCACACATGCATGTACACCACAGCATATATCTGGGATTCAGAGGACAACCACTTGAGTCCTGGGGACCAAACTCAGGTCATCAGCCTTGGCAGCAAGTGCAAGCGAGCCATCTCATGAGTGTGACTTGACTCATTTTCAGCTTAGCTCTGTAGCCTGTTTGGATTCCTTTTGTTCCTGTGTAAGGAGCGGGCGGGTTCAGTCTTTCTCATCGAGTTGCCCAGCATCCAGCTTGTTAACTGGAGGAGGCCCCCAGGGTACCACAGTCTGCTCTTTTGTAAAGAGCGATCTGTCCCTATCTGTGAGGGTTTATTTCTGGATCTATTCCATTGATCTGCTTGTCTATTTTTAAGCCAATACTACACTGTCCTGATGCTAGTAACGTCGTTGGATCCTTTGACAAAAGACTGTCCCCACTCTCACCTACCTTCCGGTTCTCTCAGCTCTGCCGAGACCTCTCCATATCCACATGGCCTCCTGAATTGGCTTCTCAGCTTCTGAATCAAAGCTTGCTGGGGGGGGGGCTTTGATGGGAGAGCTCTTAATGCTGTGTTCTCCCTAGTGTCTACTTTGGAACTCTGTCAGGTAGCACCCCACTGTGTGGAATGGCTGTGGGACCCACCTGTAACCAGTAAGAGCAGGGGGTTTAGTGTTTAATAAAGGTGTCTGGTACCCTTATGGTTTGTGTATTTTTTTTTTTTTCCTAAGCTCAGGTCTCATCTGAGGAATGTAGACCTGAAAACCTCAACTATGCTTTTGAAGTTACCATCGTTCAAGGTCCTTGGTCATACCTTAGTAAATTCGTTTCTTCCCTTTCGAGGAAGCATATTCAAAGCCTTCCTCTTCTTCACCTGCCCCATGTCACCAGCCTTAGGCGTTAGTGTTTGAGGATTCATAGATATGAGGACAAGGTGAGGGTTTCCTTTTCCAGAAAGTTAGAGGGGAAAAGTCTCTTGAAATGCTGGGTGGTCCCGCCTCTGGGTGTGGTTGGCCGAGCTGACAAACCCCTCCCCACTACTCAGGGCTGGTTCATGATGGACAGGTACCACCTGAGGCCCCACAGGGCCCGCTGGCAGCCTCACCACCCTCTGGCAGCCCCCACCTCCCCTGTGACTTTTCTGCGTTCCCAGGTGGCTGTAACCAGGCTTGCCCTTCAGCGAAGGTATTTTGCAGAGGACCTGTCTCTGCTGAGGAAAGGCTGAGGAGGCTAGGGTGCGTTCCGTCAGAGGACTGCGAATGAACGAATGAACGGGAGGCTGTCCCTGGGGAGAAGGAGCCGTAAAACTGTCAAAATAAAAAGTCAACCAAACTCCTCCGGCCAATCGAAAGCACTTAACTCAGGCTGCAGGCGGCGCAGCACCAGCTTTGCCTGTGATGTGCTACAAGGAGAAAAAGGGCTGTGGGGGGATTTGAAGAATGCTGAAAAAGTTCTAAAATATTGGAATAAACCTAAGTCAATAATACATTAAATCTGGGATTCATAAAAAGAAATAGTGGTGAAAATCTTCTCAAATAGGTTTTTATTCTAGAATCCAATGATGGATCTCTTGGAGCCCTGGTTATCCTGTAGGTGTGGTATTCTGAAATACAACCTGACGCGTATATATTGTCAAATAATAAAGTATCATGAAACCAATCAGCTGTGAGCTCCCCACTTGGCAGTTTGGAAGTAAAAACCCTTTCTCCTTTACAAGGCCAAGTGACTCTTAATTCCTCCCAAGAGATCTCAAGTTAAAATGTGTTCACTGCCAGCTGACAAAAGAGGCGAGTTTAGATTTATTACCCTGGCACCTGCAGAAAAAAAAAAAAAGAAGAAGAAGAAGAAGAAGAAATGACGGATGATGAAAATATATTTAATTATCATTCGCTGCCACGGCTCTGTCTGCTCTGTCGTAGCACTGCAGCTGTTGGCACGCACGTTATTTTAAAGTCAATGTGCTTATCTGGAGAGAAGGCTGCTCTCTGAGCAAATTGACTTGGGGGAGGAAGGAAATGGCGAGATCCTCTCGACCCAGCTGAACAAACTCAGATTTGTATTCTGTGCGCCTGCTTTAATTGTCTAATCCTCCGCACATCACATCGGCTGTGGGATTTGGCTTTGGTAAAGAAAACATTTACAAAAAAGTAAACTTTTCCAAGGCCTTTCTGAGCCAGATATGAGTGTTTTTTTTTTTCCTCCCTTCCTGGAGTGTGAAATGCAGGCTAACACTAGATGCTTGAGTGTGAGATTAGCTAACAGCACCATCCAAGGACGGAGGGAGGCTGAGCGAGCCCTGGCTGGACTCTAGGCGCGGAAGGATGGGCTTAGGATCTCGGTGCAAGGAGACTTGGATCTGAGATTCCTGTTGTCATGAACTCTGGCTGTCTGAAATGTACCTCTGTGAAGTGACGGGCAGGTGGAGACACAGTTTCCTAGACTCTGCCCCTCCTCACTGGAGACCCCCGGCTGAGCAGTGGCGTTCTGCACTGTGTCTTGCACACAGCACATCAAATTGCTCGAAGTGATGCCTGTGGGGATTCCAGCTTGGCTCCTGGGACTCTATGCTGTTTGTTTATGCCTAGGTTGTGTTGGCTGCAACAAAAATAACCCAGATAATAAGCAGTGTCTACGATGGCAGCTCTCCCATGGTCTCTCTTCTTATCCAGAGAAGCCACACAGCATTTTCTGTGTGGTGGTATTTAGTCCAAAGGGATGGAATCCCACCAAAAGCAGAATATAAACAGCTGGCACGGCAGATAGGGTTTCAGGACAGAGATGGTGCGGTTAGGACTCTGGGACAGGGATGGCGCAGGACCTTTCTGATGAGGCTGGCAGCAGTAGTGGTGGCCAGTCGGCAGGGATGCCTGTGGATGGGGTGACTGGAGAGAGGTGTCAGTGGATGTGAGACAGTGCAGGGAGGGACTCCCCCCCCCCCCCGACCTTCTCTTTGATGAATAAGGATTCAAGATTGCATCTGCTGAGCCTGCAGGACCTGACCTAGGGAGGGAGCTGAGCTCTGGCTTGCAGATTTGGGCATGAACAGAGCTCCAAGCCTTCAAGTATTTGGTCATATGGGTCACACTGTCTAAAAGCCAGAGAGCACATCCCATGGTCTTTATAAGCAGCAGTGTTATCATCGTCTTCATCGTCACGACTGCTGTCACAGCTGCCACCTTCATCTCTCTCATCACAGTCACTGCTGTCATCACCACCATAGCTTTACCTGTACCAGTGTCATTGTTGCTGTCATGGTACCACATAGTACTGCTGCCATCGGGTCCCTGTCAGTCATTGAGGTCATCAACACTATCCTCTCCACCATCAACACCCTGTCACCGTTGTCATCGTCATCACCGTCATCACCGTCATCACCCCTGCTTCCACCATCACCATCACCATCACCATCACTGTCATCACCATCATCTTCATCTCCATCCTCATCCCCATCGTCTTCATGTCCAGCGTCATCACCATAATCAGTACCATCTCATTTCTCTTAGTAACGTATATTGCCATCTATCCTGTACTTGGCTCTTGGGTGAATCATCTAAATCGGTTGTCTCCTTTAATCCCACAAGGCAGGCAATCTGTTGTACAGATGAGGAAGCAGAGGCTTAGGGAAGTGACTGAGCTAGAAGCCAGACCCTGGAGCCCACTTTGTTACTTACACTTTGTCATTAAGGGACCTTATAGGCACACAGCAAAGTTCTAAGGGATAACAAAAGGGAGAGAAAGGCCAGCTGTGTGGTTTTGTTAAAATATCCTCAAGGATGTCAGGAGTTCTGAGACTGAAGACCAGCTCCTGTCTGTCCTTCCCCCATGTGTAGTTTGTGGGAAGAGGGACCCCATCTCCTCTGGAGGACGGACTGCTGGGTGGGTGGGCTGCTTAAGGAAGCTCACTGGAGTGCAGGTACTGGAAGCTTGGGGCACCATAGCAGGAGCAGTTCAACGGCTCCACTACAGTGGGGCAGGGGCAGGAGTCCCTGAACCCCGGCCTCGACAAATGGCTGTGAAGTTCTCCACGGCACCCAGCAGCCCATCTGCATTCTTGGTTTGAGGCTTTCTGGGCTGTGGACTAGCCAGAACTCAGGCTTCACGCTTCCTGGCTGAGCTGCCCAGACACACAACAGGGCTATGGTCACGGATGGTGGGGGATTTGTCACCGGCTGCTTTGTTTGTTGCTCTACAGTTCCATGCTCAAGCAAGGCTTGGGGTTCCGGCTAGCTCCTGGGGACTGCTAGGTCCGAGAATATGAACCTCTCAAGGATACTCCAGAGTTCAAGGCCAGCCTGGTCTACAAAGTGAGTTCCTGGACAGCCAGGGCTATACAGAGAAACCCTGTCTGGGGGCGGGGGGGAGGGGAAGGATACTCCAGCAGATAGAGGTGTACCCTCATATCAAGCTCTGCCCTCATAGTTACATGTTCCATGTCAGGCTCCACACTCATAATCATGTGCCTATGTCAGGCTCCACCCTCATACAGTTCTTTCCCTGGAACCCAATACAGACATACACAGGGAACCTCACAGAGGTACCATGATACACAGGACTGTGCTGATGAGACCTTGGGCCTTGGGGGCTCGAGAGGCAGAGGGGCAGGGATAGCTCCACATCCCCTTCCTACATGGAGGAAATGGTCTCACCATCTCTAGCTCATCAGAGTGACTGTGGGCAAAGTAATTAATACTGATTTTATTTCCAACTGAGGCTGATGAGTCTCTTTTCCACATTAATTTTTATTAAGCTTTTAATGTATTATTTCAAAACCACATACTATTCAGAGACAGTTTAGGACACATTATGGGCTGTAAGTTTTGTAATTATCAAATGGCCTCCATCCAAAATACAGAAAGGAAAACAAACGTAGTTGTTTCCCAAAGAAGGGAATCACCATGGTGATGTGTAGACAGGCCTTGGCACTGCTGGCAGCCCCACATGCTCGGTGCTCAGGACTCAGTCCTGCCTGCTGGCATCCAGGAAGGAGCTCTAACATGTCCTTTGGAAGCCTGTCTCCTTGTCTCCAACCTCAGGGCCTCTTTTAGCTTGATTCCCTGTGACAGACAGTAGCTCCCTTCTCCATGGGCTCAGGTGCCTTTCAATCTGAGTTGTCAGACAGATCGTGCGATTCCTCCTTTCTGCCCAGGTCCCACCTCGTGGAAGCTTCCTCCATTTGCCAAAGCTAGAGTGGACAGCCAGCATGTTCATAGCATGGGGATTTGCTTTCACAATGACTGTTTTCTCCTGAAGGGTTTCTGCTTCGCCATCCCCCTGCCTCAGTGTGAGATCCAGCCAGGCTGGTAGCTTGTCTGCTGGTCCATCCAATGTCTGGCTAAGTGCATGTATCAATATGTCCTCTGGACTGGGAGCTAGCTCTTCAAGCTCAGGGATAGCCACAGAGCCAAAGTGCATCCATCGGCTTCCCTCTCAAAGCCGAAACAGAATCTGCACTACAGGGTTTGAGGATGAGGAGAAACAAGTTCAGGATGGAAAACAAACCTTGGCCTGGTCCCGGCTTGGTGGGCTGGGATTGTACAGCTGGCCTGG